>JAQJVL010000137.1:1183988-1783988 GCA_035578905.1 Stictocephala bisonia | reverse complement strand
CCGTGATATATTTTCATTTTAATTGTTTAATTTGTAAACATTTCAACAAATTGGGATTATTTTTTTACTTGTCTTCAATTTGGAGCTTCCCAGGGATTCCGGCTGAATCCCTAGCCTCGGTGGAATCATGGGATGTGGGCTAAATTGCCGGTTAATTGGTTATGTTCAAATATATAAATTTTCAATAAAAACTCTTTAAAATTTTATATTTCTAGTAATTCTGCAGATAGGCACATCTGCAATGTCATTTGTAGTATTTGTATATCTCGCCAATTTTGTGTTCAATTTGTATTTTTCTGTGTTTATAATGTGTTTCATAATGTTTTTCTTGTTTATCTATTAAGAGTGTTATTTTTGATATTGTGGCCCTCTGCCAAATTTATTGCATTCTTTGATAATAAATTGTTTTTTTCGCTCAATTTACGAGTTGTGATTTAACCCTCTCCTGTCTGCCACCCCTGACCTTCGCTTGTCTGGTTTTGAGCCATCCCCCAGTACTGTACGACTTCCAGTTTTGGTGGGGTATTTTCCTCAATACATATTATTAATAACGTAAATACAAGTGTTTCTGTTATTTATTCAATATCATTATAGGTTGTTCGGTTTTGCTGGAATGTTATTGATTAGTTATAACAGAAATCACCATTGTTATACAAACCAAAGGAATTTCTTATTAATTGCATTTTATGCCAATGCATTAATTATTTTTTAATAAAATATTAAAAAAAACAAAGACTACGTTTATGAATGAATATGTTATTTTAAAATATCAATTTAGTTACAAATCTTTTAATAATAAAAACTACATAAATCATAAGCTATCAATGTATTACATTGTTTATTTATTTTTATTTTAAAGATTTATTTTTAATTAGAAGTCATCGGCAAAGAATTATTACATGAACGACTTTAACTTTAAAAAAACAATTAAATTGCCAGATAAATGAAAGTATAGATAAAATAATAATAATTAATAATATAAAAAACATGATTCAATGTTAAAATAAAAGAGTTTTTTTTTTTTTTATTTATATTGAAAGAAGAAGTACTCAGATCATTTTCTTCAATAAGTAATCAGATTAGATATGTTGTATTTTACCAAAATGTTTAAGAGAGCTTGAAATTGGAAACAAGAATACACTAAATTTAATCGAATAGCCGTATTTGAAGCGTTCAAAGTTCCTTGATACATCTAAAGAATTACTTTCAACGGTATTTATAATTAAAGACGTATTGAGCATTTTTGCTTTCTACTTAGTCTTCTGGAATATAGCAGACATTATTATTCATGCAGTGTACATTACATTGTCTATTGTGATTTCATAGAGTGTAATATATAGGATTATGTTTTTTAAATACTTTAACATATATCTTAAGAAATCTTTAAAACATTAAGTTACGTTAAAATATTTCTTATTACTAAGGAGAAACTTGTTCCGGTTGGGTGGGTAGCCCAAAAGTCAATAACTATTACTTTTAAATCTATACATGCTATTAACTCGTTCAAAATTATTCATATGTTATTACTTGGTAAAATAATTGTAAAATATAGGGTATTTTATTTAAAAATTTTCAGATTTTATAACTTATTAATAAATTAATAAAATGAAAAACTAAACTAATTGTTCTGCCTGGTAAAATATGAATGATATTTGTTTCAGTAATACTAAATAACAATTTTTCTTCAGGGTATATCTTATTAACTAAAGTGTATTTATAGAGTTAATAATTAATAATTCCTTGCTAGATTACATTGTTTTACCAGAACATATATTGGATAGCAACATTTATCCGTGTATTACCTTGATACAGTTAAATACGACTGATTTAGTTTGTGACAAAATTATCAAAATATTTCTGCAAATAAAAAAGGAAAACATAAACTATAATTAGGTAAGTTTAAGCAGTTATAACAATTAGTTACGTTCATCTTGTTATTTTTGAGTAATTGTAACAATTAACAATTACAAACATTTACTTTAAAATGGTTACGATGAAAAATATTATGAATAAAGTTACTGTTTAATAATATGAGTATTAATAAAGTTGATTACAAACTGCAAAAACTGGAAACTGTCTTTTTGTAACTAACCACAATCGTTTGGTTATTAAACCATCTGTTCTCTAAAATTACAGTTAATTTTTGTTTATTTGTCTTCCTATTGCATGTAAAGAGAAATAAATAATAATTATATTTTCTTAAAGTATAGTCTTCATTATTAAAACTGATAATTCGTAAAAATGCATAAACAGTTTATATTGGTGTGAATGATAACAAATTGAATCAACCTATCGAAATAACCTTATATTTATCATTTGTTATTATTATGAGATCAATGATTTACAGTCTGATATTTAAACTACTATACATCCTGGATATTGTAAAAGCATCGAAAATGCTGTCAGAAGATATCGTTTAAATATAATAGACACATTACATCAATCAGTTTGTATTATCAAGGCTGACAAAGCATTTTAGTCTGATATCGTGACAGAAATGAATACGTGACAGACTATGTTAATAAATCACGTGCAACCCTCATCGTTATTTTATCGTTAGATGACTACGTAAAAACTTTAGGCCAATAGGATTCCCACTTGTGTTTGGAAGTCAAATATTTATTCAAATCTATACAATGTTGGATTTTGTTGAATTTTTCATGGTAACTAACCTGTTTCCTAGTTACAACAAACCAAAATATTGAATTCAATGAGTATTACATTTGACTTAACTAATGGGTTGATTTTGAAAAATTTACTATGTATTTTAAGTACTTAGCTGTTTTCCTATTGTTTAAAGTTTAATTTACAGTTCAATTTACTTCCAAATATTGTCTGGAGTTAAGGAGATATTAGCTCGTAGTCAGACACTAAGTGTATCACCATTTGTTTTATAAAAATAAATATGGATTTATGTTTATACATATTTATGTCATTATGTTATAAATTGAGAAGGGATGAGTATAAATATGAGAAATCAAGTTCATTTTAGTGAATGCGATACATTTGTCAATATGTACAATAAATTGTCCAAACACTTTATCTACACGTCAACAAATAGATTGTATGTACCATGGCATGCGGGTCGTTATTTCGAATTTCAATAAATTTGACTAACCTTTAACCACATGACGACATTGAACTTTATTTTATTTTATTTAATGTTTTTGTTTCATGAACATTGATTTTCCAGAAAATTTCAAAATAAAGTACTAGGAGTATATACGGTAGCAAGTACATTTAACTTGAACATAACTTTAAGTTAAAAATTGCGTGTAGAATATTATTTGTCTAAAAAGTATCAATGGGAAGCTTCATATGAAAACTGCCCTTTAATTTAGACAATATGATTCCTAATTAGCATCAATATTGTTGACACCTGTTACATACGGTGTGCTACGTGGTTACTTATTTAGTCTACATTATTTTTATTGTGAGTAGTCGTAGTATTTAAAAATACCAGATCTATTTTTAGCATTACTTTTATTATTTTATGCCCTAAACTGTTATTGAAATAAATAAGACCAGTGAAAGTAGTTATTTTTTTTATGAAAACGGAAATTAAAATTGTTTTTATAGGTGCAAGGTATTTTCATATCATTGGATTTTGACATTATCATTGACATTAAAAGTTCATTTTCGAAAAAGCCTGAACAAATTTAACTATACGACATTATCTTTGTTGAAAATTATTATGATAATAATCTTGAAAATACATATCGTAACCAATCAAGTCTTTATTTGCTGGATGAATAACGTGCTTGATTGCTAAGAGTCACGAGTCATGGAAAACTATTATATTAGGTCATGACTTGCATCCTGGTGACCGTAACTAAGTGCTGTGTCAAGTCCATAGTTTCCAAGCAGGAATGTCCTAAATTTCTGCATGCACGCTACCAAAATCTCTCAACAGTTTTCCAGTAACTGATATTAATTCACTGATCAACCTTCCAAAGGAAATCCAAAGTCTGAATTAAAAAAGAAATTAGGGAATCTGTGTGGGGTAGCCCAGCCAGCAGAGAAATGTACTCCCTTGTAGAGCTGGAAGATTTAATAATATTTCAGCTCTGGTGCCATAAAATCTTTATGTATAGTGTAATTAGTTAAGAATTGTGAAAAATTCAAGTTTATAATTACTATCCTAACCCTTAACGTAATTTATCCCGTTAATCCAGTTAGCGATGAAGAGATTAAGTAAGTATCATCTATATGACGTAAGGTTGAGGAGTTTGCCATCTTGGAGGACTGTCAAGCTACGATTTGTAGGTGAGACAATGTATTGAAACTGAGTGCTTTCACAAGTCCATCTGAAGGAACGGATACAGTCGCTCTTCTAGGAGAAATTGTATGCCGTGACATGTAAGTGAGACAATGTACCGAGACTGACTGTTCTGACCAGTCCGTCAGTTGGAAGGGTGGTATTCACCCTTATATCTTACCTTAACTGTCAAGTCATGATTTGCAGGCAAGGTAAGATACCATGGCCAACTGTTCTGAAAAGATTGTCAGGCAGAAGGATGGGAGTTACCCCTCTTAGAGAACTGTCAAGTCATAACTTGCAGGTGAGGCAAGGTACCGTTACTGACTGCTATGAAAAGTTTGTTAATCAGAAGGATGGGATCACCCCTATTGGAGAACTGTCAAGACATGACTTGAAGGTGAGGCAAGGTACCGTGACTGACTGTCATGAAAAGTTTGTCAGACGGAAGGATTGGAGTCACCCCTCTTGGGGAAGTGTCAAGTCGTCACTTGTAGGCGAGTCAAGGTCTCATCCTTACTGGTCAGAACAGTCAGTCAGAGGGATGGGAGTCACGCTTCTTGAAGAGTGTCAAGTCATGACTTGCAGGCGAGGCAAGGTACCATAACCGACTGTTCTAAAAAGCATGTCAGACGGAAGAATGGGAGTCATCTTTCGTGGAGAAGTGTCAAGTCTTGACTTGCTGGCGAGGCAGAGTAACGTGATGGACTGTTCTGAAAAGTTTATCACATGAAAGGATGAGAGTCACTGCTCTTGGATAACTCTCAAGTTATGACTTGTAGGTGAGGCAAGGTACCATGAGTGACTGTTCAAAAAAAGTTTGTCAGACGACAACATGGGAGTCACCCCTCTTAGAGAAGTGTCAAGTCATGACTTGCTGGTGAGGCAAGGTATCGTTACTGAATGTTCTGACCAGTAAGTCAGTCAGAAGGATGGGAGTAACCCTTCTTGGAGAACTATCAAGTGCAGTCGTATATATCTGCAGGCGAGGCAAGACACCGTGAACGACTGTTCTGAAAAGTTTGTCAGATGGGTGGATAGGAAGATGCCCCTGCTTTTATCTTTATTATTTATTTCTTGGTCTGATGTGATTTTGGTATTTGTCAGCACGGTTACTAATTCTATATATTTTAGTGATTTGTAGGGTAATAATTAAAACAGTTTTATAGTTAATTTACACTACTCCTTTTAAACTAATTGATAGAAGTTTTATTGTTTATTGGTCTCAATAATTGTTTAGTTATTGAGATAATTTTTTTAACTCTTCGCTTGATCAATACATTTCAAACTTAAATGTATAAATCAAAGCAATACATTCCTACCTATCCAAACAGCTCAAATTTTATCGTTACGTGGGTCTATATTTCACTCTGATACGTGAAATATTTAAATGTTCATCAATTTAAATGTTTAATTTTACGGTTTAGTGATCTGCAATTAAATTTGTCATGTAGTACCAATTTTAAAGGTAATAAAACAAAAAAATTAATAAAATATCAAGTGGCTGGCAGAAATGTTGTCCTGAGGTAAAAGTTACACTAACAAATGAGATAATAGTATTAAGTTTTAAATCCGTCAAAGTATTTATGGAGACGTACAAGAGAAAAAAGCAATTAACAAGCGAGAAGTTGACAAGATCGTTCGTCAAAACGAGGGAGGTGTGGCAAGCAACGCATCTCCCTCGTAATTAAAACCCCCTGAACCCTCCACTAACCGTCAGAAAGCTAATGACCCCTATCGCGACATCTTTACTCACATCTGTCTTCCACTAATATTTAAATCTTCTAGATAATCATATGAGAATAATTGTTTATTTATTTAATAGAACAATCATACTACCTGATATTTAAATTACATTCTTTCATACTTAAGGTTGTATTATGTTTTTCATCATCTATATCATTACACGCTTTTTGGTTGGTTCTGTTGTGACATAAATTTCACTGTTATGTTATTCAATTTTATTATTATTTATATTGAAATAAATAATTTACTGTAAACTGTAAATCGTAGTTTTCAAAATACAATTATGTGTTTAAAGTAATTTTTGGATAAGTATTTTTATCAAACAGTAAACATTGACTTTTTATATTATTAAATCAATAGTTTAATAATTAAAGTCAGACTTTTAATCTGTAAGGAAGGCGTATTCAGGCATCAACAAACCATGTTAGAATCCTGCAACAATTTGTATAAGTATAAAGTAGATTATGAAGCCTCTTCGTTATGTAAACACAATATTTCACTGTGTAAGATAATGAAATCGTAGGAAAATTAATGTATTTATTGGGTGGAATATATCTTGCAACTCTTAGGCCATTGTTATTCACTAAACATATTTAGAATGAAGGTATCTTGTGAAATTACAAAAAAAGTTACTAAACACAAGATAATCTATAAGTTTTGATAAATTAAGTGATAGGCCGTTTTCCACTACGCCTAACTCTGTATACTTCCCCTCTATTAATGAAAGGAATTCCCTAGGACAGTCTAGATTACTGATTCTATGTATACCCTATACTAGTAAAATATGGTATACATATTTAAACATTTGACGAAATAAATTAGCGTATTATGTCCATAATAACTCCTTGGAGACAACTACGAAAGTTATTATACAGTAGGGTATCTTACTAACATGTAAGAGTTATCTTGCTGTTTCTTAGCTAAGTGTTCGATAGGAATAGAAGATTTAAGTTAAAAACATAATATTTATTCTTGTCAAATTTATATATAAACACACGATTTAGTCCTTTAGGGTCAATTACTGTGATTTTTGAGGATTAAGGGTTGCCTATAAAGGCCTCAGAAATGCAATCATAGAATAAATAATAAATACTGATTTAAGCTTAGAATATCCGTATGGTGTTAGGAAAAATATCCAGTAAGAATATATAAATCCAGAATCGGTTCGTGTTGAGTTAAATGTTGAGCTTATTTTTTTATACAATAACAATGTAACGTTATTGTAGTGGGTTCGGGGTTGATCCCTTACTGTACTAAAGTGGAGAGGAAAATGCCGTACTGAAAATATAACAATAGAGAGTCAACTAGCTTGTTCGTTAGCCAAGTAAAATAAAACAGTCTTAACAATCAGTAGCGGACTATTTTGTCTCATCGTACATGCCGCACACGTTATCCAGCCCCCTCCCCGCCCTAATCCTGCTGACTAACCCCTCGCTGATATTTTCTCGCCGGGTGCTAAGTGGAACAACAGTTCTACAAGTCCAACGAGCAGATAAACAAGAACGTTTCTAACCACAATCTCATTATTAACATTGCAACTCACGTATTGTTCCACCTTCATTTATTTTTGTTTAGTTATGTTACTCTTTCACTTAACTTGAAATAGTTCTTTCAAAACACTTTTAAAATATATGGGAAATGTTTCTATATTTTATCTCAGCTATGTATTCTAATAAATGTATTTCTTAGATAACTTATATGTTTTACTTACAGATAACATCTAATTTTACTGAGAGTATTTTAGAAGACTAAAGAGTCATAAATGTCCTATATCATTTGAAATGATTTTTTTTACAAATTCACGTTTAAAAAATGAGTATCTTTTAGAATAGTAACTGTTCCTACACAGAAAATAAGTCAAAGTATAGAACTCATAGTGTCATTCAGACCATCTTACTCATACTCACAATTTTTTTTTCTTCATAAATTTACAACATTGCTAATAATTAAAGAGTTATAAGGAGAAAATTAAATGTTAGTGGTAGTTTTATTGTATTATTTTGAAAGTTTGTATTATAACAAAATATTTTCCAAACAAAATGTATCGTAGTCTTTAGTCAGCTTTTACTATCTTATTGATTACTCTCTATGCTTCTGTTATAACATACAATTTGACAAATAACACTATACTAGAAAAAAAACTTGGCTGCTGTAAATTATTTTAAGCAATAAGATAGCATATATGTACATGTTTTTGTAAAATATAATCATATAATTATAATGGTGTAATATAATACGGCCAAGTTACTTGTAGTGATAAGACACAGATTTTGATTATGTCGGGCCTAAACAATACGTATGGTTCTGTTGTTTATTATATTATTTTAATCTTCACTGGTGTTTTTAAAAATATGACTTATAAAAACACACATATATATTTAAAAGGAGTAAAATTTATTGATTTTTATATCAACGTTATATAAACAAACGTTGCCAATAAAATATTAATTACTAATCATCATTTGATATAAGAATTTTATTTGGTAAAAATTGATCATTTAAAACTGATATATAAATAAATAAATATAAATATATATATATATATATATAATATAACACATTTTTTATGTCATTATTTGACTACATATTACAAATATTCACTTAAAAATAAACTTTTTCAGTACAATACTTGAGATGCTATAAATGTTCAAACATTATTTAATAACTTTTTAGTTGACATTATTATTCTTGATTAGTAATTTATGAGTGTTTCTTAATATGAAATTCATCCTACAGCGTGTACGTTAATATAAGCTTCTGGTTTTTATGTTTTATAATGAAAAACTAGAGAGAAATACTTTGTCATTTCAACTATGTTTAACTACTGGTACCAATATTAATTTCATATCAGTAGTATTGTACATTTTAAAGATAGAAGTATGTATTGCAATTAATAAATAAAGATAGTAAAATTTACCTAAAAATATCATCAATGATTAGATATCTGGCCAATGAATAAAATACTATGATAAATATTAGATGATAATTTAAACTTAAGTAATTCATACTATGATTAACTAAACCGTTTTTATATATGTATCGACAAAACTAAAAGGTTGGAGAGGTCAATAAGAAACTCGTCCAAGCAGTTAGTAGAACTTTCTTATGGTTATTATTATCACGAAAGTTTACACAAACTCTTTATGGCCGTTAAACTCCAGTCACCTGTGAGTCAGCGGGATTGTTTTTCGCTGAATCAATTTGACTGAGGATGTTTTTCAGTCATCATTTGTATATTGCACTGTCTTTTTATTAAAGTGTGCTGGTTTTTGTTTAGTCAGTGTTCTTATTATTTAGATGTTCTTCCCACTTAATTAAAATTCTACTCTGCTGTCTTGAAAACAATATATATTTTCAATTATAGTTATAGTTTTAGTTACCATTTTAAAAACGACGTCTAAAAATAACTATTAACTTCAGAATTATTCCGTAGTGACAATAGACAAGCCATATAGATTTTAAACGTCATATGTAATGCCAGCCTCAAATAATGACTCGGCTTTTAACCATTCAGCCTAAAAACAAAATGGAAGTCCTTTACTCAAGGATCATCTTCGTAATCTGCTACATAATTAAGGCGTCAAATAATTGTTTATGCCTAAATTAAACTATTCAAGACATACTAAGAATAATTTAACTATATCTCGTTTTACTCTAGAATAATATCTAAGCACTAATAGAAAACAGTTGTGAAGAATGTAAGTGAAAGGCTCTATATTCGGTTTTCCTAATATTATACGGCGTCTGCTCGTTGGTTGATATCAACGTGAACACTACTAGAAAAGTCTGGGTTGCCTATGTTGAGTGGTAGATCTGATGTATAGGAGAAACTGATTATCTGTCACGTAGCTGAAAATCAAATCAATATTGTGTGTTTCGGATTCCACATAAAGCTAGAGGTTTTTTATGTACCCTGAATTTTGGGCTATTAATAAACGGCTCTTTCTAAGAAAGAGTGATCTGAGTTAATAACAATGACTATACTCATTCGCTCTTCACATTCTACCATAATATTCTATTGGTGTTTTAATAATAAAAAACTAAATAATATTGATCAATTAAAATTAAGGATGTGGACAGGTTAAAGTTGAATATTTATACATTTTCTGCATAAAACTATTTAATAGGTTTGTATGAGTGGTGCTATTTATGTTTCTGACCTTGGTAACACTGATTGTTGCTAGGCACCAGCTGATTTTTCCAATGCAAAGTTCATGTTGTTAAACATAACCTCAACCAAAACATTTTGTGTTATCATTGTTGATAGTGTTGACACCAGGTTGAAAAATTTATCTTAGGTAAAAATGGAATTAAAACGTGAAAAATGTTGTGCAATAATTTTTCATAACTTTCGACGTGGCCTGACACGACAAGAGTGCAAAGATGAACTTAATTCTTTATATGGTTAGGAAGCACCGTAAAAACTGGAAAACGAATACAATCGTGGCAAATGATCACTCCAGGACGAAACCCTTGGAGGTCATCCAACATCGGTTGTTATGCATGAACTGATAAACCATGATCGTCAAGTAACATATCGTAAAATTGAGACATCTTTAGGCATTAGTAGGACAAGCATCAATAAGATTTTTCGTGAATATTTGCATGTGAAAAAGGTTTGTTCACTTCGGATACCGCATAACCGGACAAACGCTCAAAAGGAGGCTTGTGTTGATTGGTGCAAGAAAATGTTGAAGAAATTCGCTCAAAGTGCATTAAAAACAGTTTATAATATCTGTACATTTGAAGAGTCATAAATATACTCATATGATCCTGAAACAAAACAGCAATCCACAGTATGGGTCTTTCAAGATGAGCCAAACCCAACCAAAGTTGTTCGTGGAAGAAGCACATCAAAGCAAATAGTTGCCTGTTTCTTCCGCAAATGGTTGCCTGTTTCATCGGCATAACCGCTTATGTGGTGACTGTGCCATTAGAGCGACGTAGTATGGTAAATTCGTAATGGTACACCACTATTTGTTTGCCAGAAGTCTTTGAGAAACTTCGGGAAAAAAGAAAGAAACAACGCATCATCATTCATCATGACAATACGAGCTGCCACAGATCGGGTGAAACAATGGAGTTTTTGACAGGGTAAAAAATTGAATTGATAGGCCATCCGCTATACAACCATTGAATTGATAGGTAATCCGCCGTACAACCATTGATTTTTTTTTTTTTTTTATATAAAGGAGAGGCCAACCTCCTTCTTTACCTAACTCTGCCCATTCCTCATAGACTATTGATCTGTGCGAGGAACTTAATCAGGCAGAGTAAGGGGGCAAACCAGTACAGTAGAAGGTGAATATCACTAATAAATCTTCCAGTTTAGGCCGGATTCGAACCAGCGCTATCTCTAACCCAAGCTCAAAATCCTGACGCCTTAGACCACTCGGCCACCGACTCGCCCAAATTGATAGGCCATCCGCCGTACAACCATTGAATTTATAGGCCATCCGCCGTACAACCCTGACTTAGCCCCTAATGATATTTTTTGTTTGTTTCCTCAACATCAAGAAAAAACTACATGGGTAACGGTTTTCTACACCTGAAGAATCATTTGTTGTATTCAAAACCTATGTTTTCGAAGTACCTGAATCGGAGTGGAAAAAGAGCTTTGAAAATTGGTTCGAACGCATGCGCAAGTGTATCAATCTTCATGGAGAATATTTTTGAAAAATAATAAAACCGATTTTTTCCTTAAATTTTGTATTTTCATTATGAGGTCAGAAACATAAATAACAGTCCTTGTAATGTGCTAACTAAATATGTACGAAAATTACCTCGTTGTTTTGTTTCTTGCTTTCTTAAAAGAATTTAAAAAACTGGAAGATTCATGTCAATAATGTATAGGAGAAAACATTCTTGAAATAAAACACAATACTACTTTATAAAACTGAACAAATTAATATATTCCTTCTGATCATTCGATAGGGAACATATTTACGATGAAAGTACCATTTCTAACAATTATGAAAAAAAAATAGTAATACATCATACAAAGTCATTGTAATACAAGACACACGACTGCGTTATGCAAATCAAGCTATTGGCAGGAAATGGATCCTGCATCCCAGAGGTTATGTTTCCTGTTGATGCACCGCTGGAAATTCAAACCAAGTAGCGAGTCGAATTCAATATGCTAGAACATCGCACTGTGAGTTAATTTACAATAATGGGATATTAATTATTATATTATTTAGATTAAACAATAAGTTTTCTTTTATTTGGCATTTATAAAGGTTTCATAAATTTTGTCATAAATGTGCATCAACAATTTTAATTTCGATACAGATTAGCGCAATTAAACCAACTATTGATAATTATGTTACGTGAACTATATGTAATTCTAGGTGATAACAGTGTTTTTTATGAGTATATTGCATGCTTCAGTTTCGTTATTTTTATCGTCAGGTATTAATGATAAGCAAGTTTGTTACATGCTTTATATATAGTGAAGTCACCTTGTGTTTCTCCTGTTATTTGGATTGTTGACCAAGATAGATAGAGCAGCAGTCAATCTTGATGGTATGAAAGTTTTTATAGTGGAATAGTCCCAGAACCTAATATGTCAACTTTGAAATTTAGTCACGTTGATTGGGCTTCGTTGTTTATTTAAAAATACTTAATAGCCACCTTAGTTCAGAGAAGCCTATTAAGGAAATATCTTTCACTTAAGGGATTTAGTTTTTTACCCATTACTTATTTTTTTATCAAAGCAATGATCAAATGATCATTGCAAGCTTGTCTTACAACTTGGATTTTTCTGATCATTATAATTGCAGCATTATTCTGGGCTAGTTCACATTAGTCAGTATTATTCACAAGATAGAAGCACAATATTCTATTTGACTCTGGAACTGGCAGAGAGACATAATTCACAAATCACTCACCAAAAAATCTTTAAATATAACTACTGGCAATTTAAAAATGCAAATAAAGTGCATTCTTACAAACACTTCTAGGGAAACATGGATGTATACAGCAAGCTGGCCAAGTACTGAGAGGATTCTAGGTAAAATATAATCAAAAGTTCATAAACGAGTAAACATTGAAAAGTGGAAGTTGACCTTCCCCTCATGAACCTGTCCTTTAGGCACACACCACCTATAAATTAATAAAGTGAAATCTGCATACCAGAGAAAACTAGGAACAATAATAAAAGAGCAAACAGTAATAAAATTGCAAATGATATTAAATTTCGGTTTGGTTTATGTGTCTGAGTAATACTTTTGTATCATGCGTCAATATTTATTATGTTATGACTGGGCAGGCATGTTAACATCAACTAAGAGCAACAACGCTAAATGCATATTTGAATATTTTTTCAAAGTTTTATTAGATAACTCAAGCTATTTTAAGGTAATTAAGAAAACAAACAAAAATGTATTTGCTAATAAGAGTAATAAATGTTAAAAGTTAAATTAGCTACAAGGAAAGAAAGATTGTTGTTTTTCAATAATCTTAGGAAGTATAACATAGATGGGGAAGTTGAAAATAATTTTAAACAACTAAAAAAGCAATACAGAAAAGAAATTAGATATTCTAAATGTGCATGTAACTCAAATCTTTCAGAACAAAGCACAAACAAGAGTAGGGCTGCATGGAAACTAATTAAAAACAACTGTTTTGGACCAAAACAGGAGAGAAAATTAGACATCTATCCTGATGATTTTAATAACTATTTTATTAACTCTGTAAAATAAATTAAGTCACATATTAATTTAGATAAAAAAGCTGTTACTTGTAAGGAGTTGTTAAATAAAAATAAATTGGAGGTTCAGAGTAATATTAAGTTTAGGTGGCAAGTTATCAGTCAATCAGATGTTATGAAAGCAGCCAAGAGACTTTCAAATTCTAATAGTTGTGATGTTTATCACTTATCAAATGATATGTTGAAATCTATAATAGGTAGCATTATTGAGCCCCTATGTATAAGTTTTAATGCTCTTCTAAAAGAAGGAATTTTCCCTGACCAATTGAAAATTTCTAGAGAATATCCCATTTTAATAAAAAGATCATACACTCAACCAAGCAGTTACCGTCCTGTCTCAATAATTCCTGTAATTGGGAAGTTATTAGAGAAGTTTACGATCAGTTAAGTAGTTTTTTTGAAAGTAATAACTATCTCTGTTTGGAAAAATACGGGTTCAGGAAAGGTCGATCCACTGGTGATGCTATGGATGTTCTAGTGAGGGAAATTTAGACTGTCTTTGAAATTAAGGTCTTTGCTCAGGCCACCTTTTGCGATTTAAACCGTGCATTCGATTGTGTTAGTCACGATATTATGGTAGAGAAACTTAATTACTACGGAGCCTGTGAAGCTCCTCTTCTTTTTTTTAAGTCTTACCTTCAAAACCGTCACAAGAGGGTGTTCCTGCAGGGACAGTGGTCTGAGGAGATGAAGGTGGAGTGGGGGGTGCCTCAGGACTCCGTATTGGGCCCACTTATTTTTTTGATATCTATTAATGACTTACCTCTTCCTGTAAACTCCAGATCGCTGCTATATGCAGACGATACTACTTTCGTAAATATCTTAGGTAGTTTTGACCAACTTATTGAAAACACCAAGAATTCATTACTCACAGCTTTTGAGTGGTTTCTTTCAAATGGTTTCCTTTTAAATGAAGAGAAAACTAAACAAATTATATTTAGCTTAAGGTCAGTAGCCAGTGAAAAGGCATAGTAGATAAAATTGAAAATGTCATGAGCATTAAGTTTTTACGAATACACTTTGATCATCAATTAACATGGGGACCTCATATAGATTATTTAACAACTAAGTTGTCAAGCATTATATATTTGATAAGACGTCTCACGTTTTGTGTTAGTAGCAGTTAGGTAAGGTATGCATACTTCGCATATTTTCAATCTCTAATTAGATATGGGCTTATTCTTTGGGGGTAACTGTAGCAGAGTGTCTGAAGTTTTGATCCTGCAAAAAAAAGAGAATTCGAATAATTACGAATTGAGACCTACTAGAACACTGTAAGCCTGTTTATTCTCACAAAAGTTCAAACAGTCATAAACCTATATCTGTTTCACATAGTACAATATACTTCTAGTCATCAAGAGTACATACAAGTGAGACAAAATTCTAGTTATGAAACCCGTATCAACAATAAAGCTACTGTTGGTTTTCATAGGTCGAATAAAAGCTTATCCAGTCACCCGGTGATCTCAATCAAAGTATACAACAAAGTTATACATTTAATTAATAAGTATTCACCGAAAGAGTTTAAATGTAAGTTTTACTGCTGGTTACTCAATAACCTTTTTACTCAATTAATGAATTTCTGAGAGTGGGTTTAATTGAATTGTAATCTTATATTTAGATATCATTAAAAGTATTTCTTGTTCTCGATGTTTTATCCATGGTCCTTGTTCTATTTGCCTTGTTATTAATTGTATCACTCCTAGTGTTATTTTA
The DNA here is from genome assembly GCA_035578905.1 of Stictocephala bisonia. NCBI lineage: Eukaryota > Metazoa > Arthropoda > Insecta > Hemiptera > Membracidae > Stictocephala > Stictocephala bisonia. Next base: position 1,768,554 of record JAQJVL010000137.1, on the reverse strand, counting down.
TTATTTAAACTTTGTTGTAAAACTAATATTAATATATATACATATAAGGTTCTGTTTTTTTGCTTGTAATTATAAATGCCTGCCCTAAATTTATTTTAAATGTACTTAAATTAAGGTAGTATTAGTACCGACTTGGCATTTAGCTGTAAAATGACGTTGTCAATGCTGTACCACAGTTTTACGACAATAAAGGCTTATTATTATTATTCCTATTTATCCATTTATTGATTTATTAAATATTTATAGTACTATAATTATGTTTGTTTATTTAATTTATATTTGTTTATTTTTAGTTATATTTTTGTTTTTCAGTAAAGTATAGGATTAAAGAAGTTCCCAAAAATAAAACAAAACAAAAAATACGTTTGTTTACTTAATGTTAGATAGCTCGTTATAATATTTACTTATACATTTCATTTTAAATAATCATTTGTATTAAGGATTGTAAATTAATCCATATAGCTTCTCTCTCAAATAGCAGAAGCTAGAAAGATAGTAAAAATATGTTGAGCAAAATAGTATTTGCAAATAATAATATATTTGAATTGAATTTGAATAATATTTTACACTCAGTATAAAGCTATCTTTTATTTAGTAGCATAAAGAGATTTCAAGTAGCACTATTCTTGTGAGGTTAGGGTGTTTATAACCTTACGTGTATGTGTGGGAGAAAAGACGATTATTAACCTACATATTTGGATGAATGGAGATAAATTATCACCTTACGTGTTTACATGGTAGGGTGGGCGATATTACCTTACGTGTTGGGTGGGAGGCAAAGCGATTATCACCTTACGTGTTTACATGGTAGGGTGGGCGATATTACCTTACGTGTTTACGTGGTAGGGTGGGCGATATTACCTTACGTGTTGGGTGGGAGGCAAAGCGATTATCACCTTACGTGTTTACGTGGTAGGGTGAGCGATATCACCTTACGTGTTTAGATTGTAGGGTGATTATTACCTGACGTATTTGGATGAGAGGGAAGGCAAATATCATCTTACGTGTTTAGGTGGTAGGGAGGACATTTATCACCCTTCCGATGTTTTTTGGTGCCTTCCCATGTTGTTTTTACAAGTTACCAGATTCAACAGACCCATTTTATTGGCTAATGGGAGTGGTGTACGAGTATAGAGGTGAATTGAAGCCTATTAAAATTTTTAATTTAACTGAAAATATTTCTCTCATTTAAAGCTCATATGTATATATATATATATATATATATATATATATATATATATATATATATATATATAGTTAAGTTGTAATTCCTAGGGCTGCTATTTATAATAAAAAATAATAATAACTGAGCACCCTTAAATAGTTTTTTTTATTAAATTAACATGGCCTGTTTCGGCATTTATGCCATCTTCATAGGTGTATTTATATATATTCAAAGCTTTCAAGCTTTATACATATTTTTATTTTTTTAAATCACATAAATATAGGTTAAATAATAGTTTCTTGTTTGTAGCGAGTCAAAAATAATGTAACAACGTTTAATTGAGAATATTAATTAATAACTTTCCAATCATAAACTTTTTTAAACATATACGTTTGTTATTGTGAATACCCCTCCAACGATACAATATTATTAAAGGATTGGATCCTGACTCAATAAGTAAGCTGATCAGATAACCTGCCCTTAACCAGATTTTGGAGAGAGTTTGGAATCGGGAAAGGAATAAAAAGTACTTTAATCCAATTACAGTTGGAAGTGTATTGATACATTCAACGGATTTTTCTCAGTCGTATTTTGTAATTTGGCAGATTGAGTCTGTTTTGTAAATACTCTCTTGATTTCAGACTAATATATGTTTTATATTATGTAAATATATTTAAGTCTTATATAGGTGATTGTTTATAATATATAGTAGACTACTTTTGAAAACAAATTATAGAATGTGGGAAAATAAAAATATCCTATTATAAAAATAATTTATTTATGTAATGTAGCAATATATTGCAATAAAATGTCTGCAACCACTTCAGATATTGTTAGTAAATTATATTTTAGAACATTTTACATTTAGGATAACCATTTATTGTGTTAAAGTTTATATACTTTTAACATTAAAATAAATATGACCATTTTTTTCAGGACAAACAGGACTATAGGCCTATCTAGATGTAAACAGTATTGGTCGGTAGCGTAGTTGGTTCAATTCAAGCTTCATGTGCTAAAGGTTCTCAGTTCGATCCCAATCAGAGTCAATAGATTTTTAGAAGGATCAGCTGATAATCACCCACTGTTCATTTGTCATTGGCCTATTAATTAATGACACTTTCTAAGGAATAGTCGGCCTTAGTTTGTATCAATGACTACATTCGCTCATCTACACTCATCACACTCACTCGAAATCCATATTCGCCCATATCTTGACGATCGGCGTCTTATGAATAGTTAAAATAATAAAGTATCAAAGTATTCAATATCAATTAACATCTATTCTTTCTATGATTAAATACTGAGGTGTTTAAATGACACTATACAGGGTGGGAAAAAATATGGAAACGAATTTACAAATTTGGTGCGAATTTAATTGTAAAAGGGAAATCTTGTAATGATCATGGTTACAAAGAACATATTTTTTGACACCATTAGCGAAGTTTTATATTTTCAGGGAAACGGCCAACGAGGAGTTGAATGGAAATGATCAACGTAAGCCTAGGTCGAGTTTGGTATCAAATGAAAGACCTATTCAAGAGAACTTAACTGGCGCAAACCGGACAGAGTAGAGGCCATTACAATTATAAAGTAAATAATTTTAACAATATTACTTATCTGCTTTTTAACAATTTTAAGTTAATTATTCTGATAAAAAATTATGCTTTATGGTACACAATTATTTAAAAAAAATCCAATTATCTATGGAAAAAATGACGATGTTGTGAGAGCGTGTATATTTCTACCAATAAAGGTAAAAGTTATTTATTTTTATTTTTGTATCCACTTTATTTTTCATCATATGGTCTCAGCAATTATTTTTTTTTAAATTATTATTATTATTATTATTATAATTAAAATGCATGTTATTAATAAAACAGGGTGATAGGTATATATTTTAAATTAGTTAGGTTCTTTAATTTCAAGCATCTAGAACATAATAATATATATTTTCAATAAAACGTGCTACTGATCAACAATGAATAAATGATACCAAGCTAAGTAAAATGTTTGTTCGGCCAACAATCGTAGAGAACAATATATCAGGAGGGAATGTTTCCGTCCAAAACAGTTTATAATAAAGTAATATTATATGGAGTTAATATCAATAATGTCTATCAATAAAAATCTACAAAAGAAGGTTTATCAAACTAAAACATTTATATATTATTTATCTGAATTTTGAAATTAAAGACTGAAAAACTCTTTTAATTGAAAATAAATATTGTTGTTTTTTTAGTTATAATGTCAGCTGTATGTTTAATGGTAAGTTAAATTTATTATTACTACACCATTTGGGAGGGTAAGCATGTTGTCTAGAAATATGCTTTTAAGTAACTTTAAACTAACAAATGTTTCTCTTTAATAATAGTGGCAGTTTACATTTTTAATATTTTTAATATTTGCAGTATGTAAAAATAAACACAAATTAATGTGTGTAATATACTGTCGTTTAAAATTTTAAACAGTTAGGAATGTCATTTATTAATGTAACATATTAACAGCTTGTCTAATTTATTAGCAATTTCCATGCCACGCCTTTTCTCAGCCCTCCACTCCGAAACCGGTGCCAGAGCAACGTGCCGTGACTGATAACTCTAAAGGGACTGTCTAGAGAGGGAGTACCTCTGTAATTGAACGCTGTATGATAGTTATGGATGCTCTCATTGCAACGCCTTTTCTCAGCCGACCACACCATGACTTGCAGCCTGGGCGATGTGCCGTGGCTGACATACGTGACGTGCTAGTCTCAATTGAAGAGTCACCTATCTTCTAGACCACTGTATTTTTGTTATTTGTGCTTACAATAACACTCCTTTTCTCAACCCACAACACAATGACTTGCAGCATAGGCAATGTGCCGTGACTGACAAATGTGACGTTCTGGTCTCGAAGAGTCACCTCTCCTACAGTCCTGTGAATTTCAGTAGTTTGTGATTTACAAGTTATAATTTATATCAACCCTTCACAACATAGTTGTGCCATGTAAATTTTACGGATGGGTGAGTCCAGAGAGGGAGTAGTCCCAGTTATATAACTGTTATTGTGTTCACGGGGCTACACCATTTCTTAGCCCAACACACCATGAATCGAAGCCAAGAAAATTTTTTTACGACTGACATCTTTAACTATCTAGTCCAGATATTGCCTGCCCACGTATAGAACATTGAGGATCAGTTATTTTAATATATGGTATAGTTGTATAGACGTTTACTTTCATTTTTTTAATCTTCGTGTTTTTTTAAACCTTCTGAAATGTTCACTCTATAAGAACCACTGTAATAAACGTGAAAGTAACTGTGACACCGTACGGGTCATAAAAAAATGTTCACAAGTTAAATAATTAACCATCCTACACATTATTAGAACCATAAAGTTACGTTGTTCCCATTATTGCCTTATTTCAGACGAAGCAGTCATTATTTTGTGATGTTATTAACATTACCTTATATAATAATCTGATTATTGTTTTTAATTTACAGTTAAAATATCTATTAAAGGTTGGTTGACTTTTTGGATTACATTTTATAAGGAAGATATGCGTTTATTGTATTAATGATGTGGTAAACAGTAACACTCCAGTCTTCCCACGAGACACAGTGTTGGGTTTGTTGTGGTCTGAACACTACATTTACATAAATGTCAAAATAATACGATGACAAGTTGTCTTAAACATTAGCCCAATAAATGTATATTAAATCAGGTCTTATTTCAACACTGTTCCTCGATTTTATAAACTAAAACATGCTGAATTTTAATTTATTTTTGATGATTTTTAAAAGTGACTGACTTAAATATATGTTTGCTTCATACTTTCTTAAAACAGTAATATACTGTACATATAATATACGCTGCAGTAGTGATTGAGATGGTAATTTTGTTGGGTGATATTTGGTATGAGAAAATTGTCTGGAGATGATAGGTTAGTGATTTTTTATTAGTTTTTGTTTTTTTTTGAGTCTGAGTAAATGGAGGGGGGCTAAATAATTGGGGCGTTTTTGAGAGGTAATGTAGTGTAGGAGTTGAAATTGAAATAATTTTCTTAGTTACTTTTCATAATTTTCTTAGTTTTAAATATATTATTGTTCTGTTTTTGATCAAGATAATGTATATTATAAATAATAATGTAAAATGTTTTTTACGAATAGCTACAGAAATGTATAACTTTGATATAAATATCACACAACATCCTTAACTGCTTAAATACCATAGAAAGTAACTTATGACATTTTCATAAGTAGTGCTTATAACAAATTTTATCAAATAATACAAGTAGAAAAAAAATTAACAATTAAAATAAAAACTGTAATATTTGCTTCATAATTGTTTTATAAAATGCTCGGTCATATATTGAGAGCTGTTTATGTGATTAATATGGTTAAATATTTAATATCATGTATAAAAAATAACAATAAACAATTAAAAGGAACCACTTTTAACAGGTAATAATAGATCATGAAATTGAAAATGAATGTCCCTAAATGTAAAGTTCTGGTAAATTCTTTGCATTATTAGAATGCACAATATCAGTGATATGAATATTAATATTGATTGATTGATTTTGTTTCGTTTTCCGTGTACGATGGAAAAAGTACTGAAAAGTTTATATTCTTCACATTGCAACATATTTACTGGTAAAGGTTAGATGTAGTGTCAGCCGGATGGCGAACATTCAGTGCCAATCCTGGATGTATTACGATCACATGTCATCATCGTGCCAACCAAAGTAGTTGAGCACTTTAATACAGTTGCACGTTTAGGCTTTTACACAATTCGTGTATCGACATTCCGTCTATCCAGCGATCGAGCGTGTTCCCACAACTCGTGGTTGGTAGCTGCAATGATAATCAGCATTTGCTCACTGATCAACCAACCGGATACGCGTAATTAGTGAGGGGATATCACTAGTGCTATTTTAAGGTTCATTATTTTTGAAAGGTTGGTGAGGGTCTTACCCTATGCCAATTCTCCAATTAATTAAAATTCCAAAACCGGACTCCAGCATCTCCGAGCACTAGAGCTGTCGCACGTTAAGACACGTGTGTTGACGGTCTTTTGCAACGGCGTGGTTAGGAAATTCTAAATTGATTGTGCCTGCGCTAAGTGAAATACGACCGACCCATCTTTCAGGGCGGAAGTGTGCACACTGTTGTTTCAACTTTATTTTAGTCTCTTCAGATGTAGATAGGCACGAAGCCAGTACATGATAACAATAAATAAGTAATCCAATGTGGAATTACCAGTCGGGCACGAAGGTAGAGAAATTTGCCAAAATCCGTTTTCACAAACACCAATTCGGTGCGCCCTATTTCTAAATTACATAAATGAGACTTTTAATTATATATTTTATCCTCATCTTCTTTTATCTAAATTTGATTAACATATTTGAGCAGTAGTGCTACGGTCGCGGTTGTTTAGCGACCTGCCTAAAAACAGCAAGGTTTCAATTGCTGTGAGGGTAGAGAGTGAAAAGGCATAACAATGTTAACCATTCAATAATTAACAACCTCTCTAAATAATATCAAATACCACGGTCAGGTTAGATGGATCTTATATTAAAATTTATTAAAATGGACAACTGTCTGTCTGGTATATTGAGAGAGAGAGAGAGAGAGAGAGAGAGAGAGAGAGAGAGAGAGAGAGAGAGAGAGAGAGAGAGAGAGAGAGAGAGAGAGAGAGAGAGAGAGAGAGAGAGAGAGAGAGAGAGAGAGAGAGAGAGAGAGAGAGAGAGAGAGAGAGAGAGAGAGAGAGAGAGAGAGAGAGAGAGAGAGAGAGAGAGAGAGAGAGAGAGAGAGAGAGAGAGAGAGAGAGAGAGAGAGAGAGAGAGAGAGAGAGAGAGAGAGAGAGAGAGAGAGAGAGAGAGAGAGAGAGAGAGAGAGAGAGAGAGAGAGAGAGAGAGAGAGAGAGAGAGAGAGAGAGAGAGAGAGAGAGAGAGAGAGAGAGAGAGAGAGAGAGAGAGAGAGAGAGAGAGAGAGAGAGAGAGAGAGAGAGAGAGAGAGAGAGAGAGAGAGAGAGAGAGAGAGAGAGAGAGAGAGAGAGAGAGAGAGAGAGAGAGAGAGAGAGAGAGAGAGAGAGAGAGAGAGAGAGAGAGAGAGAGAGAGAGAGAGAGAGAGAGAGAGAGAGAGAGAGAGAGAGAGAGAGAGAGAGAGAGAGAGAGAGAGAGAGAGAGAGAGAGAGAGAGAGAGAGAGAGAGAGAGAGAGAGAGAGAGAGAGAGAGAGAGAGAGAGAGAGAGAGAGAGAGAGAGAGAGAGAGAGAGAGAGAGAGAGAGAGAGAGAGAGAGAGAGAGAGAGAGAGAGAGAGAGAGAGAGAGAGAGAGAGAGAGAGAGAGAGAGAGAGAGAGAGAGAGAGAGAGAGAGAGAGAGAGAGAGAGAGAGAGAGAGAGAGAGAGAGAGAGAGAGAGAGAGAGAGAGAGAGAGAGAGAGAGAGAGAGAGAGAGAGAGAGAGAGAGAGAGAGAGAGAGAGAGAGAGAGAGAGAGAGAGAGAGAGAGAGAGAGAGAGAGAGAGAGAGAGAGAGAGAGAGAGAGAGAGAGAGAGAGAGAGAGAGAGAGAGAGAGAGAGAGAGAGAGAGAGAGAGAGAGAGAGAGAGAGAGAGAGAGAGAGAGAGAGAGAGAGAGAGAGAGAGAGAGAGAGAGAGAGAGAGAGAGAGAGAGAGAGAGAGAGAGAGAGAGAGAGAGAGAGAGAGAGAGAGAGAGAGAGAGAGAGAGAGAGAGAGAGAGAGAGAGAGAGAGAGAGAGAGAGAGAGAGAGAGAGAGAGAGAGAGAGAGAGAGAGAGAGAGAGAGAGAGAGAGAGAGAGAGAGAGAGAGAGAGAGAGAGAGAGAGAGAGAGAGAGAGAGAGAGAGAGAGAGAGAGAGAGAGAGAGAGAGAGAGAGAGAGAGAGAGAGAGAGAGAGAGAGAGAGAGAGAGAGAGAGAGAGAGAGAGAGAGAGAGAGAGAGAGAGAGAGAGAGAGAGAGAGAGAGAGAGAGAGAGAGAGAGAGAGAGAGAGAGAGAGAGAGAGAGAGAGAGAGAGAGAGAGAGAGAGAGAGAGAGAGAGAGAGAGAGAGAGAGAGAGAGAGAGAGAGAGAGAGAGAGAGAGAGAGAGAGAGAGAGAGAGAGAGAGAGAGAGAGAGAGAGAGAGAGAGAGAGAGAGAGAGAGAGAGAGAGAGAGAGAGAGAGAGAGAGAGAGAGAGAGAGAGAGAGAGAGAGAGAGAGAGAGAGAGAGAGAGAGAGAGAGAAGAGAGAGAGAGAGAGAGAGAGAGAGAGAGAGAGAGAGAGAGAGAGAGAGAGAGAGAGAGAGAGAGAGAGAGAGAGAGAGAGAGAGAGAGAGAGAGAGAGAGAGAGAGAGAGAGAGAGAGAGAGAGAGAGAGAGAGAGAGAGAGAGAGAGAGAGAGAGAGAGAGAGAGAGAGAGAGAGAGAGAGAGAGAGAGAGAGAGAGAGAGAGAGAGAGAGAGAGAGAGAGAGAGAGAGAGAGAGGAGAGAGAGAGAGAGAGAGAGAGAGAGAGAGAGAGAGAGAGAGAGAGAGAGAGAGAGAGAGAGAGAGAGAGAGAGAGAGAGAGAGAGAGAGAGAGAGAGAGAGAGAGAGAGAGAGAGAGAGAGAGAGAGAGAGAGAGAGAGAGAGAGAGAGAGAGAGAGAGAGAGAGAGAGAGAGAGAGAGAGAGAGAGAGAGAGAGAGAGAGAGAGAGAGAGAGAGAGAGAGAGAGAGAGAGAGAGAGAGAGAGAGAGAGAGAGAGAGAGAGAGAGAGAGAGAGAGAGAGAGAGAGAGAGAGAGACATTGTGGTGGTACTACATTATCCAAGACGGTTGATTGCGGTCTTCCAGCTTGTGTAATCTGGTTTATAGCTCCGGGACAACAATGATCGACATTACCATCCATGTCTACCTATGAATATACATGAGTGATTATTTCAATAGAGATTGCATTTGTATCGACTGATTCAGAAGCTTTACGGGAGCAAAATCAGTAATGTGCATTCTAATGTTGATAGCATTTAAAAAAAATCAATGTGCAAAACACCATTTATATTGAAGAATTTCTCCTCTAGTAAATTAAAAATAAAATACAATCGTTACAAACTATATATCAGAGGTTAAGTTCCACAAATCCGTAGAGGGGAACAAAATTATTTCATGTTAAATATTATTTAATGTATGAATTGGCTAAGTACAGCAAAATTACAATATAACATTAACACACAGCAGTGTAAGCCTTTTTCTTGCCAACCAGGTAATGCTAGTGATCGTCGCTGTGGCATAGCAAGAAAACGATGTGATTTGATTATTTTCAGTAAATTAAGTAATTGTATTACATCAAAACTAAAAGGCCATGCTATCTAGTGGAGAGATGCCGTATCTCTGCTATACGATCGCTAGGATCGCTAGCGTCGAGTAGTTGGCATATTTTTCAAGAGTAAGCTTCTGTGCTGTGTTTTTATCATACTGTGGAAAAATATATAAATTAAAGCCAATCATATTTTTACGGTCCAACAGGGTCCAATATAAATAAGGCAATTTCATTTATGGATAAAAGAAGGCTACGATTTACACTAACTAAATTATAGACTATGAAATATTTATAATTCACACTACTTGCTAGACAAGATTTCGACACTTAAATTATCACTATTTTTTACTATTATTGATGTTACGTATTACACTCGAGTCTGTGTTAATTACATAGCACCGTATACTACACTGCTCGGTGTACTGTCACTGATAATGTACTTTCACTAGACTGTCACGACTTAGCACTGTAACTTGACTACCACTGTCACTTCCACGGGGACAGACTCCACCACTCTGTGGACTGTCACTCACTCAGCGACTGATAAACTGATTAACTGTCAGATCTTCCGAAAGGTGTCTTAAGATAATGCAGAATTGTAAACCCAGAATATTCTGGAACTGCCAAAAGTTACTCTGGGAGGAGATCTAGATCCTTCTGTGCACCAATTCAGAAGGGGTAAGGGTCTGGATTCACTTTCAAACGAATAGCCTACTATTCTAATCCTTCCTGAATGAATCTGGATTGAACGCGGGGTTACCTGTGCAGGGAGAGGGAAATGACGTAGACGATGTGAAAGGTGATTGCCGTTATCCGTAACAATATTTACATAATGTATAACTACTTAAATAAACGTTGTTTGTCTTATATTTCAGCAGTTTATTTGTATTTAGTAATTTTATTTTTATTTAGATTTAAATCGTTTAACAACTGCTTCCTAATTTGTCAGAAAATCGTAATTAAATGTTATTTTGCCACATTAGTTACAGGCCTTACTTAGATTGTCACGAGGTTATCTAATATTGGCTAAGGATATACTAATACATATATTAGTATTTACTGTACATAATATAACAAACATTTCCTTACCAGGAATTTTTATTAGCATTCAATTGTCCTACCTTGCTAACAAAACGAATTCTATTAAAATATGTCTTTGTAAAAAAATACCAAGACACTCTTTTCCAAGCAATAATTTCATGATAAATCCACTTTAGTATGTTTATTTTAATTAAATATTCCCTCAGTATAATCAAATGAAATATTTATACTTGTGGGCTATCCTGTAAGCTAAATAAGTCTATTGCCTGATAATAATATGTAATTTACTGATCAAGAAGTACTAAAAATATTTTAGTGCACGTGAAAAACTAACAAAAAATAATTTAGTTTTTATAAGTATGCAACCAAACCATATGTAACTAAATATGTTAAACTTAAAATATATTTTATATAATTTATTTTCAATGACAATTTCAAACTCAAATCTCAAACCTTTTACACTAGTTCAGTTATATGTAGTAAACAAGTTGTATGGGATTTTATTGAGAAATTAGTAAATAAATTCAAATGAACTAAACCAATACCCTAGAGTTTATGATAATAATAATTTTAATAAAACATTACAATAGAATACAGACACAAAATACACCGGCTAAAGGAATTACAGGCTCCATTCGTTAGCCAAGTAAAACAACCTAACAATCAGCAGTGGGCTATCTTGCCTCATCATTCATGCTGCACACGGCAGCCACCCCCCTCCCCTTCCACCCGCTGACATCTCTCCGGATGGTAAGTGGAACACTAAGATCAACGAGTAGCTAAACATTACATGTGTTTGTTCTATGACATATAAAATAATATTCAATTTTCGCTCTTAATATAATTACAAAACATTAAATTACAACTTTTACTTTTCTAAAAAAAAAACAAAAAAAAAAACAAAAAAAAACATTTTATTTACCATAAGGTGTTGTTTAAGGCATGACTGTTCAAATATATTTTTCTGCACTAGTCAATAATTGTAATTAAAATATTCTCTACCTAATTGCCGTAAGAGAAATTCAAATGTGAAGGATAATTTATTACTGACAATAATGAAGAGTCAGTTTTTTTAATGACTGAAACGATATATTAGGGCACCTTACCAAATAAAGACAAATATAGGACTTTGAAAATTCTTTTGGTACAAAATTACAGTATACACACTAGTTACACATGACACAATTAAATTTGCAATTACATAATAAATACAATAAAAGAAAGTTTTAAAATGGAAAGGGAAGGAATTAAAACATTTATTAATTAAAATTATTAAATAAATAAATATTTTACTGTAGAATAATATTACGTTGCATACAATCGTCAGTACGGTAAACTAATGTTATCCATTAACTCTATGACAACTGATTCTCTTCCAAACAAACAGAACATTTACATTCATTCCGATATCATTCATTCGAATTTATTCCACTCTGGCCTCACCGTCTGTCAATACATCAGTCGGTGTCCCAATTGTGTGCCATAAACTTGTCAATACTATAGATTGCGTGCTCTATCAATGCTGTTTTTAGATGAGTTTTAAATGCATTAGGCATTGGAGCACTTTTAATAAAATCTGGTAATCTGTTGTATGGATGAACTCATGCCGGCGAAGGGAAATGTTCAATAACTATCGTCCTGTGTCTCCCAGTTCGGTAGTTTTCCCTGTCTCTAGTTTCATAAGAGTGTATGTTGCTTTCTCTTATGAGATCTATAAAAAGTAAAAGTGTCTAAAATATAGAGGCAAGGTAATTTCAAGAGTTTAAATTTTTTTAATGCTGGTCTGCACGAATCTCTCCTACTTAATTTCAAGATTTTTAGAAGTGTTTTTTTTTTTTTTTTTAATGAGAATGACAATTTTGGAAAATTTTGCATTTTCGCAACTTCCCCAAAGTACGAATTCGTAGGATAGGTGTGGATATATTACACCATATTGCGCCGTCATAAGTATCTGAGTTGGGAAGTATTTGGATAGCTCTCTTAGAACATGAATGCCTGAGGACAACTTTGAGCAGACATAGTCTACGTGACATTCCAAAGTCATTTCTCGATCAAGGTGAATTCCGAGGAATTTTCTTGAGTAGACCTCTTCGATATAAGTACCATCCAAAATGATTGTTGGAGTACAGTCTGAGACCTTCTGTCACAAGCCGTACTGAATGAATGACGATTTAACTGGGTTTTGTTTGAGATTAAGCTCGGTGAAATGTTGATTTGAAATATTAAGCTCGATGAATTCTTTTCAGTTATGTGTTTGATTTTTCGTAAAAAAATAGAGTCATGTCATCTGCGTATTGGACGAGTTACCCATTTATCAAAATGAGCTAACGTCATTGAAGTAGATCAGGAAGAGAAGAGGACCGAGTATAGAGCCCTGAGGGAACCCGTAAGTCAATTCCCCACTTCCCGATCGAACTGTTGATACACCTACAAACTGTGATCGATTACTAAGATATGAATCTTGCCACCTGAGGGGCGTTCCTGGTATTCTGAAGTGCTCTAGTTTGTAGGTCAAGGTGGTATGATCAACATAGTCAAATAAGGAGAATTACCGAATATTTAAACTAAAAGGTATGCAAGGAAACTAGTCTCTAGCTGCAATATGATTGATTCACTTACATACATATAATGAACATTCCAGGGCTCAAACTAACAAGACAGATAATATGAATCGTATATGCACTAGAGATATCACTCCTTTAGATTATAGTTATAAACGAGAAACGAGATACATACATGAGTAAAAGATATAACAAAAACCAACAATAAAGTTTCAAGATTATTAAGGAATAAAATATGTCATTTCAAAGAACGGTAAGCAGATTTCGATTAGTTTAAAAAGCCTTTTAGAATCTATAAAGACAATTAGATCTGATAGTATTTGATAAGGTGAATATTGAATTCATGATATAATTAAAAACATAGTTATAAAGTACCGACGTGATCCATAGAGACATAAAAAAATAATTGTGCACTCAAGTTACGCGTTATTATAATTTTTGCAAAATTACTACTTATATGAACAAGTCAATTTTATGTGAATTTACTCTTGAATTTTTAAACAGATATTAAATTGAATGTTATAGTAGTTTATAACTTAACAATAATTTTTTAATTATAGGGCTATGATAAATATTTTAAAAAAATATTAAAATCAATCTCGATTAATAATTTAAAATAAAAACCTATATTTTTAAATAAATGTAATGTAGTCAAGTTTTTGAAAGATATTTTTCTAAATTATAAAATCAATAGCAACTTCTTTTTTTAGAATAACGTATTTTAATGCGGATCGGATTGATAACATTAAAGTCTTTGTGCCAATCAGATTTATTATAAAAAATTAAAAACCCAATGAAGTTAGTATAGTATAACACGAATGTTACTTATAATATTTTATTATATTTTAAGGGGAGTTTAAATCTTAAAATTACATATTTTATTTTGGTATGTTTTATAAAACAGCTTCCTTTTCCAGACTTGTAGGTTTTGTCTAGTCATTGAATAAAACAGATTTGACAATCCGCGGCGAGTTTAATCACCTCATTTCTCATGCCAGACTCGTCTCACCTACCTCCTCCCCTAACACTCAAAAACCGAAATGAGAATTCCTCCCCCAAACTTTACTCAAACATTCCTCCCTTTTATCGCATCAAGACCTCACGTAGATTTTTATTGGGCAAGAATCTGACGGTGGTATACTCTTGATTGAAAAATAATTAGCGAGTTGTGTTTATGCTGCTAAAATTGGCAATTCAATCTTTGCCTTTGGAATTGCTTGTGTTGAAGATAGTACGAAACCAATATAAATACGCAGATAAATTACAGTTTACTACTGGTTATGCATTTAAAGTTTTATAAAATATTTTTTCAAAGATATATAACAAATATAACATAGTTAAATAAGATTCTATTAGTGATATATATTTGAGTCTATAATCTCTCTCTCTCTCTCTCTCTCTCTCTCTCTCTCTCTCTCTCTCTCTCTCTCTCTCTCTCTCTCTCTCTCTCTCTCTCTCTCTCTCTCTCTCTCTCTCTCTCTCTCTCTCTCTCTCTCTCTCTCTCTCTCTCTCTCTCTCTCTCTCTCTCTCTCTCTCTCTCTCTCTCTCTCTCTCTCTCTCTCTCTCTCTCTCTCTCTCTCTCTCTCTCTCTCTCTCTCTCTCTCTCTCTCTCTCTCTCTCTCTCTCTCTCTCTCTCTCTCTCTCTCTCTCTCTCTCTCTCTCTCTCTCTCGCTCTCTCGCTCTCTCGCTCTCTCTCTCCCTCTCTCTCTCCCTCTCCATCTCTCCCTCCCCCCCCCCTCTCTCTCTCTCTCTCTCTCTCTCTCTAAATTTGTATCAATATATAAATATATAACATTGTATCAATGAAAATATATATAAATTAAACTCTATCACAATAAATCCTAAAAATATAACGTTGATTATTTATTTGAACTAATATCTGACGTCTATAAATAAACGTAAGAAATGTATAACTTATTTCTTATTGTTAAACATTCGACCCTTATTACTAGACTATGAGAATCATTGCTACTATCCCGTTTTTAAAAAGTTAAAATTCTATAATACACATGGCGTTAAGAAAAACTCTTTCAATAATTCAGGATGATTCTATACACTTAATTTAGAAAAACCCATAATCTGCTACTATTTCTTAAAACCTTTATTCCATAGATATCTACATATCTTATTAACCATAAACTATTTATTGATAACAAGTAAAATTAAACATGAGGATTTTTTACCTTTGGATTCACTTTTAAAAAATCATCGACCCGTTTAGGAACGGTATATGTTCAGATTACTGCAATAAAAATATGCCGAAACTGACTAATATTATAAAACAAAATACGTAGGGCGTATGTTTTTTGAAAATTTATTACAACTTCAACAGTGTTTATTTCAACGTTTCAAACAAAGCGTAGGAAGCTCACCAGGCTTAACTCCTTGATTTAAAACATTAATTAACGAGGATACTGCTTTGTTTAAACGCAACACATTTTATACTTTAGTAAGAATATTTATTCAGTTATTCTTTAACTGTAACCGAAATTTGATTTTAAAATGTTGTCTTCATTAAAATAAAAGCTACTAAACTTTATAACCAGTTAATTGTTTTCGTTTTTAAAATATGTTAACAATCATAGTGTATTCCATAACTATACTGGATTGTTGTAAAGATGTTAAGAGTAAAAATACTCTATTGGTAATTGATAATCTAATTATCATTATATGCGATGTACTCAATGCGATAAGATGTTATAAAAGTATGTTTCATTGAGTGTTTATACGTAGTATACATTTATTTTTACAGTATTATTTAGAGAACAATTAATTTATCACTGATCCATATGAGTTAAAATAGTATAAAATCCATAGTAACATTATGAAATTATAAAATAAAATAAACTTCACACAATCTTGAGTGTTTAAAAAAAATTCTAAAACATAATCAAGTATGGGTGATTTTTTTCTTTTTACAATGTAATGCAATGTCTGTTTTAACTTGTTTACAAATGTACAGAACAAATATGACATTATCCTGAACAGAACTACGTATTAGTTGTTTTTAAGTCGGCACTGGTGGCGCAGTGCTGTAGCCCAACTACTTGGGAACAAAGTTTTTGGGAGATTGTAGACGATAGGTTCCATGCTTGGTTCTCTTAATACCAACGCGGCGTCCGATCAATAGTTGTCATCAACGTAGACTCTACTAAAGAAGTCTGGAGTGTCCGTGTGGAATGGTATTCAAGGTTCGGATGTTGTGTAGGGAAGAGAACAGAGTGTCAGACTTGTCAGTTAGCTGAAAATCATACCAACACTTCGTGGTTCGGATTTCACGTAAAGCTGTAGGTCACATAGTTGTCCTGGCTATTGGGCTATTAATAAATAGTCCTTTCTGAGCTAAGTCAACTCAGATAGTAACAATCACTACACCCGTTCATCTACACTCGTTCATCTACACTCATCACACTCATTCACTCCTCATATTCGCCCATATCTCTACGATCGGCGTCTTAGAGATGAATAATGAATAAGTGAATAAGTATTATCTCAATAACAGATGAAGTAAATAATAGTATATGATCATTATATAATTGTAAGTAGATAAGTTATTAATAATTTATACTTAATAAGATTTAAATTTTTTGAAGACCCTGATACTAATGAATGGTAATATTTTTCAAATTTAGTGTCTATGTATTAATTCTTATACAGATCCAGAAATCACGAGGTAGAATGCTAGAAATGATCTTTATTGCTTCAGAACATTTTCTGAATATGCTCCTTTGTCCAACTTGTGAACAAAGCTCTATTCATGACATTAATGTAGGGCTCATTATCGTTAAGCACTTCTTAGTGCTGACGGAGCTTTTTCTGTAAGTACTTTTCATAACTTATGACCCTAGAAAACATCATAAGTATTCACAAAAAAAGAATTAACTGTTTCCTCACATTTTTAGCATAATTATCTAACAGTTATATTGTCAAGAGTGCAATTTTATATATGATCAATTGACATATTATTAATTAAAATGTTTTAATACCTTTCAATTAACTTTAAGGAAGAAAAATTGGAACAATGTAACAGTTGACTCACTGAAAGTCATTAGTTAGAAGTTGTTGATGTCCCAACATGGATTCTAACTAATAGCTGGAAATAGTAATAGTGGTAAATTAGCCTACTTATAAGAAATAGAACTTCCTGTATTATATTATATCTCCAACTATAAGTATACAATTGGGTATATAAACAAAAATTTTAAAAGATATTTAAATTATATTTTAAATTCAAAAACCACAATATTCTATGTGTTCTACAATAAAAAATTAAGTTAAGCACCATATAGGAATATGGAGGGCATTATGAAAAACTGCACGTACATACTTTTAAACCCATCCAGAAACAAAGGAATGTTCCCCATTTTAAGTTTCTTGTCACCTTTATAGTTTACAAGATCCCAATGTAAGTACGGTTACAAAACACTCTGTATACGAAAGACAAATCTTGAAAAAACAAAAAAAATAGTTTTTAACTTAAAATGACTACTAATCTATGAAAATTTTACTCGTAAAATATCCGTTCCGTAACAGTTCATTAGGCCTAATACAAAAATATTATAAATGCCTGATAGTTTCAATCAACTTAAAGTGTATACTTTGGTATTGATTTTTAAGCCATTATCAAGCACTGGCATTTATATGGGTAAATTTCCATACCCTAATACATATTTTTAGGGTAGAAAAAATTCAAATTCTTTAAACTTTTATAACTTTATTTATTCCTTTCTAAATAAATTACAATAGTATTGCAGTGAAGTTAAAAAGTGTAAACTGTTGTGTTATGACCAAATTGTATTAATTCAGTTACCAGAATTCTCCAGTGTTAAATTTACTTGTTTCCGGTATACTCTACTTCACGGGTGGTGGCAGCGGAATATAATTTTTTTACAAATTATACTGAGCAACGCACAACAGCTCAAAACTGGTTTAAAGAGTGGAGTAAAACACACCTATCTGATATCACATGACCCACAGTATTAACTAGCAACATTAGTGACATCCAATTGAATGTATATAATGAACGGTACTGTATGTATTTAATAAAACTAGAATATGTTTTGAAACACCAAAGGTCAATGGTCTTTATGAAAAATATATAAAAAAAAACTTCAGTAAGTTCCAAATTTATTTCTGTGATCATTAAGTCCCTATAATTTATTGTTCCGTGTTTCAGCGTCCTACTAATGGTGATCACGCAACCCACTTCTGAGTGGCTCATCAACCATCTGTCCTCCCAGATCATTTGTTTTGTACCATATATGGATGTTTAAACTCTTGAAATACTATGTTCGTACTGATATATAACTATCATATAGCAAAGCATGAATCCCTAGGCTTCTTAAATATAAACCTAGGTAGCTATGGATGGTAGAGAATGTCATATCAGATGTAGTGGAGTAGTGGACAAGTGCAAAAAAATATTAGTAACTGACCACCATGCTATACATGGAAAATCCACTTGTAATTATATTGCATTAAGTGGTAAAGTGGTTAGGGTCAGTCATCATATGACCAGGACATTGACTGTACGTATTGTTTGACAAGATTTTTTGTTTTGTGATTCTCGCCAAACATTTCTTTTTGTGATTTTCCGTCATCATTTTGGGAACCTAGCTAACTCTCGGTACTTCAAACTTTCTGTTACAATTATAAATTTCACTTCTTGTCACTTGAAGACACTACTTAACAATGCAGTTAAGTACCCCATGAATAAAGTGCAATCCTGATTGATCAATTTCATTTACAGATGTTGGTATGTTTCCGTTTCGCTAAGGGAGCTCGATATGTTTTTGCCCGCCCACCCATACACGTACAGTGGTGACGAAGATGCCTATTTAAGATATTGAAAAGATGTTTAAACGTATTGTATGTGGCCAACACTATTGTATGTGCACGGGTGGGAGGGTCATACATCTGTACGTTTAAGGCTAGAAGTGTTTGCCATCGCTTTGTATGTGCACGCGTGGGAGGGTCATACCTCTGTACGTTTAAGGCTAAAAGTGAGGGCCATCACTATTGTATGTACATGGGTGGGTGGGTCATACCTATGAACGATTGCGGTTGAAAGTAGGGCCATCACTATTGTATACGGGTGGGAGGGTCACACCTCTGTACTTTTAAGGCTAGAAGTGAGGGCTATTACTATTGTATGTGTACGGGTCGGAGGGTCACACATCTGTACGTTTAAGGCTAGAAGTAAGGGCCATCACTATTGTATGTGTACGGGTGGGAGAGTCACACACCTGTACGTTTAAGTCTAGAAGTAATGGCTATCACTATTGTATGTGTACGGGTGGGAGAGTCGCACCTATGTACGTTTACGGTTGAAAGTAGGGCCATCACTATTGTATGTGTATGGGTGGGAGGGTCACACTTCTGTACTTTTAAGGCTAGAAGTGAGGGCTATCACTATTGTATGTTCATAGGTGGGAGGGTTATACCTCTCTACGTTTATGGTTGGAGGGCAGGGCTATCACTATTGTATGTGAACGGGTGGGTGGGTCACACCTCTGTACGTTTAAGGCAAGAAGTGAGGGCCACCACTATTGTATGTGCACGGATGGGTGGGTCACACCTCTGTACGTTTAAGGCAAGAAGTGAGGGCCACCGCTATTGTGTGAGTACCAGTGGTTAGTAGAGTAGAAGAGAATGTTATAACTACTGAATAAATTAAAGTAATAGTACTTCTTTATACCTATTTTTGTTGTATAACATTCACTTTTCTACATTAACCCGTTTTAGCTCAAGTAATTTGTTTTCCGAATCTAAAGTTTATTTCTTAAAAAATACTTTAATTATACTGTATTTAACTGTACAGTACAGTTTTTTACATCTGTGTATTATATATTTACTAAAAAATGGTGCGACCACATGGTAACGCTAGGATAATCCACAACTATTACCAAACACATTGCAAAAATCGCCTATAAGTAAGTAATAACAATCGTATCCTTTTTTTAAACTAAAATATCTTTATTACGAAACTATAATAACAAAACTGTTATAGGCTAATTAGCTGAGCTCTTTTTTCAATAAGTCATTGATTGTAAAATGTTAAGTATTCAACATAAATTCCAACATTACATTTTTTGCACTTTATACTTCCCACAGAAGCACATCCTCCACATGCATAACTTCTCCTTTTTTTAATTGGAATACTAATAACCAGATGATCCATGCCAATATACCTTACCTCATCTGATATCGGCGGTTGGAAAGAGAGCGTTTAGATGCTATAGGTTTTCCAGTAACTTTGTGTTTTCTTCATATATTGTGATGTATGTCATGACAAGTTCCTTTTGAAAGTCAATTTGTGGCTACAGGTTTCCACGAATTCCTTGCAACTGCCAAGCATCAAGGACACATACATGAGTATCGGTCAATACTACTTCTTACCTCACATACTAATGTGGTAATTAGCTACATCCTCTCATTATATTTTAAAAAAATAATGATTCCTCGCACTAGAAACAAAAGTCACTTGATGTATAAGAACATGTGTTTTCTGGACTTGTGAGTACCGCTTTACTTTGGTAACTGGATTGATGCAATAATAGTTAGAAGGAACAAAAAACACCATTGTTATGCCATCAGCATATCAGTATACCGTCTTCTTGGCATATTTCATGTTCATAGTACCCTCCTTTGGTTTACTTCATGTCTCTTTAACTCATCAGTGTATAAACTCCGAGTGACTTCTTTACAGCTTGATTCACTTCTGACATCTATCTGATGATCTAAATCAAATTCATCCTGAGCTTCTAAGTCATCAACCACTTCTTCATCATTATTCAGAAGTATAATCTAAGCATTAGCTGAAAGTTACTTCCCAAAAAAGATTATCAACCAAGCCATCAGAATCGTCATCCCCTGAATACTCATCTGTAAGCACAGAGCTCTCAGGAGGAGCTACGTACAATACTACTTCCCTTCCAACACTTGCATCTTCAGCATTCCACACTACATAAATAGTATCATCAGCAGTAGTGGAATATCCTAGCGTTACCATAAGGTAACAGCATAAAAACGTATGTTTGCAACAGCCCAATGAAACATAGCTAAACACAAAGGCATATCATGTTTATTTCACTAATGGAGATTGTATTACAACTAAATAATACTTTTATACTGAAAAGTAAAGCAGAATATTATCTACACAACAGGTAAATTCATTCTTTGTAAAGCTGAGTGAAACTGTGTCGAAAAAAATGCTGTTTTTGATACTAAAACACTACTATAACATTAACTGACCATATCAACAGACAGGCTAGTTCTTTTGGATCACAACGATTAGGTTGGCAAACTTAATATAACTCTAACCTAAAATTCCCAATTTAATTTTTTCACATCATATTTTGCGTGACCATATGGTAACGCTAGGATAAAACGGGTTAATAATCACCAACGATTAACACTGTTTCTCGCGATCTAAAATGAATGAATAACAAATTTTAAGTATTGAAAGCGTATGTTTAGGAGTATAGACAATTTTTTTATTGGTATCAATACAACTTTTAATTTTTAATTTTATTAATTTTTTTTATGTAGATTTAAAATAAATCACCCATTTAGATGATAAGAATTTAATTTTTTGCGTTGTAATATATATATAACATGTAATTAAAATTAAATTTAAATATTCAAAAATGAAGTATTTAACAACAAATCAATTTTATTGCCTTGTTAAGTAATGTTATTCTTTACAATATACGCAAGAAATAACAAGGAGTGAAAACCAGATTCAACAGTTGGATTGAAATCAGAGATTCGTATAACATGGATTATGAAATTTAAACAAATAATGCCTTTCAATAAAGCATGGATTTATTTTGTATTATTGTGAGTAAAACGAGTAATATTTCCAGCCATTATAAGAAAACGCAGACTGTGGCCGTTGCTCCGAGCTACAACGTTTCCTCCCAAACACAATAAGTAATATGGCGGAAATGAAAGCGGCTGTTAGACGGAAACGTTTAATACGTCTTATTGTTCTTCCTGGAATATTGTTTGGTTATTATTTTAAATACTAAATATTGTGCAATATTAAGCATTGAATAGAACGCAGTTCAGCAAAAATAACAATATATATATAATTTTTCTTCTAAACGTAATCAAAAAAATTATAAATAAAAATAATATAAGTAAACTAATTTAGTTAAAAATATTAATGAATTCCAAACTATCTTATTTACAGTAAATTTTTGCCTAAGAAATTTAAACTATGTTTTAATTTCACTTTATTAAAATGTTAACCACATTTACAAAGGTAACTTCCACAAATTTAATAGGTTATCTATTACGACAATATGCATGTAGTAGTTGAAATAGAAAAGAGTACAGGGGTCATTATGTAACAATGTGATCCATAGTTTAGATAGAGTTCCCGCAATCATATGACTGTTCTAGTGTCAGGCTCAATTTATATTTCCAATAGTTACATCTACCGACGCCAGTCGGAAGCGGTGGCATAATATGTTCTACAGTTTTTATGATTAATTTAAATGATATAATAGGTCTCTATAATATTGATTGTGGAAAAAACTTACTGAAAGTAATACATTAAACTCTTATCCAAACAGGTAGTTTTAGTAATAGTACCAGAGACCGAGCTTCATCATAAGCAGTACAACCATGAAATTCCGTCTTTTAGGGCAGTGGATCCCATATAGTCTTATCTCAAATCTGATTGTATATTAGTCTTTAAGAGACGGATATATTTAATTTTATACTCCACATGGGTGTGTGGGTAGTTTAACATTACCCATTTTGTTGAACATATTTTTTATTTGAGAGGAGGCAGAGCCCTTATATTTTGCTTCTTCCAAAACTAAATGGTGCAACGTGATTTACGACATAAACATCTAATCTAGAAGTCGATAACACGGGACGTCTAGAAGTCTCTAGGGCAGAAACCAGTATTTTCCTAAAGTTAAGAGTGATTCAAATCAATTTATTATGGTCAGAAACCCCCCAAAAAATAAAAATTAAAGACCCTTTGAGGCAAACAAAATTTCGTCCGGAAATGGCTTGTTTTAGATAAGAAGTTTGATAATCCTCTTGTTTGCACCTTTCTCTTACGAAATAGTGGGATCAATTATAAAGGTTAACTTTCACTGCACAATCCCTTCTCTAATGCTTTGTTTTGTTTTAATTAAACTGTGTAAATAGCAATAATTTCATGTCCAGTCATGACAGAAAACAATAACAGGCTGGTATGTTGGTAACGCTGAATTTACTCACCCGCTAATGTTTATTTTGATTAAAAGCCTATTAACCCAATCATTATTTCGGTAAAGGGTCATTATTTTGTCTATAATATGGAATAAAAGATTTAAAGCCGATACGTTTCTTATTATGAAAATATCTATTTTATAATACATGTTTTTATGAAAGTATATTCAATTTGTAAAGTCTTATTATCGATCAGAAAGTTTGTTTATGTTTCTCGTTGGTGTGTTTGTTAGCAAAATATACGTTGGGAGTGTAAATTTGTGCACTATAAGCGGACGCAATACGTATTGTTAATAATAATAGTAATAACTTTAGTGTACATTTTATTACACATAACATAATACAGACATTACTAGAGAAGTTGGGGTTTCCATGTTGAGTTGCAGTGAAGGTTTAGTTGTTGGAAAGATAAATAAATATCAGGCTTGGAAGTTTACTTACTTAAAATCAAACCAATACTAGATGACTCAGAGTCCACGTAAAAACTGTAGGTATCTTAGTTGCTCACATCATGTAGATCACATTATTTCAAAAACTAATTCAGGCTTGTTTGCATTGAGAAGAATGTCCTCCTATGCAGTGAACCAACATTAAAATAATTAATATTTCATGCTCACATACAGTCATACATAGCCTATGGCATATGTGTCTATGGTAGCACTTCTTTACAAAATTTGAACAAAATGTTAATGCTGCAAAAAAAGGCAATCAGATTAATTTTAAAACTAAGATCTACTGATTCTGTAAGGGGTCATTTCCAAAATTTGCAAATACTGTATTAACGGTATTTGGCTTATATATTTTAAGTTGTACAATATATGTTAGAGACCACTTCAGTAAAGTGGTCACTCACTCTGACATACACTTTCACAATATAAGGGGTAAAATGGCGATAGTTGTACCCAACCGCAGGCTAGAGCTATTTAAAAATAAAACTTCAGTAATGGGTGCGAAGTTTATAAATGCTCTACCTTATAACATTACAAATAAATTTGACCCTGTAAATTTTATACCCCTGGTCAAATCATACCTTATTTTGTAATCTTTATATTCTTTGGATGACTATTTTAGTTCTTAGTAATAAGTTAATGTAGTTTATACAATAAATTTAGTGACGCTATTTAATATACAACTCTGTACTGATACAAATAAAGATATTTTGATTTGTTTTGATTTGATTTGCCGTGGCTATTGGGCGATTAAGAAGTAGCTCTGTCTAAGTAATAGTCGATTAGGTTAATAACAATGACTATATTTGTTTTATACACTAAATATAATAATTTTCTCCTTATATTTATCCATATCTCTACATCAGTGTCGTAATATTGAAAATTAATAATTACAACACATAATACATTTAAGTAATCTGCTTCCCTGTACGGCTTACTATATGATTATATAAATAAGTATCAAGTTAAAAAAAAATAAGATACCAAAATGAATAAAGAATGTCATTGAGTACATTTAATTAAGAATATAGTTAAGATAAACATGCATCCAAAATAAAGTATAAAATAAAATGAAAATAATTTAACAACTCTAAATAAATAAACATTACTAAATATAACCCTAAAACAAAAATGCGTTACGGTCCTGGTGATTGACATATAATAATAACCCTGTTAATTGATGAATAAAGATAGTAGGGCAATTATTTGTTTGAGGTAAAATCAAAATCACTATTTAATATTTACTCCATATGTAGAGATTTTATCTAAATGATAAACCTAAACTGTTCTGTTTTCCTTTCTTTTATTTCATTTATTCAATTCGATATTATTTCACTAGTATATACATAACAGTTTAAATATAAATATACATTAAAAAATTGCAAATAGTTATGTTAGGTTTCACGATCAAATCCAATAAATTGAGGTAAAACAACGTAAAAATTACCAGTTAATGAGTAGTTGTGACTGCCATATACGATTATTATCTTTCTGACTATCTAAAATGACATTTTCGCTAGTTGTTAACTATAATATAAATTTAAATACGTTTGTTTTTACAGTTTTTTTTTTAATTTAGCCTAAAATCTAGCAAATATAAAATATCACGTTGTGGTTATATTGTATTCTTTTCAAAATAATATTATCTAAAAATAATATATTACAGCTTAATAGTATATTTCATAACAAGAGTGGAAAGTGGGGTTTTGCATGGTCGAGACCATATGTTTGAAGTGCGAGACTTGTCGAGCACTTCAAATGGTCGAGAACATACAAAACATTTTCACTCGAGTTTTGAACGATACTTTTCACTAAACTACGGAATAAAAACAGGTGTTGTTGACTGTGGAAAATTTTCGGTTGTAAACAATGTTACTTTCGGTAGTAAACAATAGACAGCTGTAGAAAATATGATGTTTCGCAGGTTGTAAACACATAACGAAAACAGCTAAACTCATAGTAGTGTAGTGAAAATTACTTTTTGTAGCTACGACTCTACTTTCATAGGACCTTTAGTGAGCTCCTCGTATTATTTAGGATTATAATACGACTTAAAGGTCTTAATGACCTTAAAGACCCTTACTATCAATAAACGCTATACCAAAAGATCAAACATATCAACTTTAACCTTTGTAAACGTTCGTGAGCTAGGCATGTTGGGTTAATGTTAGTAATTAAATATACAGGCGTATCCGTAATGTGCGGAGATATTTCGGGATATGATTCCAGGGATCGAAATATAGAAAATATGTCCAATAGAGGTATGTCCTAAAATGCTTCTTTTACCAGACACCCCCATTTCTGTTTTTTTCCAATAAAGAATTTTTATCTCCAAGTTGGCTCAACTTATGAAACTCACTATGTATGTTTCTAATAGAACCCTAATGCTAAGGAAAAAAGTCAATATGATGCAATTTAAAATTCCTAAATAGCGTCCATTTTAAATGTTTAAACAGAAATTGCGGGAAATAATACGATTATTTATTTAAATACAATTTTATCACCAATATGTCAGTATCCAAAATATTATAATCGGACATTAAATAAATCGGATACATTCAAATTTATGTTGAGAGGCAGCAAAAACGATCAAAACAAATGGCTTTTAAGCTGACTCACAGCACAAATGTCCATGTGTTATGGTTATATTTTCTCCGATCCTGATTTTCTTAATACTGACAGATTGGTAATAAAATTATCTAAAAATCATGTACTTAGTATTTTTTTTTAATTTTTGCCGTTTTCCCGCAATTTCCATTTAAATATTTTTGGACATTATAAATTGAATCAAATTGATTTTTTTCTTAGAATAGGGCCTTATTATCTTAACATTGTCTAGGCAGAAAAAAATTAAATATCCTATTTGGTTTTCATATGGTACAATACAAATTATCAAAAGGAAAGAAAGGTTACGCAAGCAGTATAAAAAGCTAAAATTTGAATATCTGTTGAATGAATATAAATTGATTAGAGCTGAATCAAAGCGGTGTATAAACGTTGATTATCTAAATTATACTTCCTCTTTAGAACAAGACATTGTCAACAATCCTATGTCATTCTGGAGTGCGGTGAGGAGGTTGAGGTCGACTGATAGCGGGACAACAACAATGACTGTGGATGGGGGGGAGGTGGAGGGTAGTGTAGAGATAGCAGAGGCCTTTGCTCAGTATTTTAGATCAGTGTATGATAACTCTGCCCTGGACTGTGATCAGCTGGCGACCATGGCGCTGGGCTCTCCTGTTCATTCCGATATTGACTGTTTTACATTAGATGCTGTTACTGATCAGGAGATGTTATTAGCATTTAAAAAACTCAAGTCCAAGCGATCATTTGGTCCAGACGGCATTCCCTCTTTTATCTTTAAAGGTTGCATTGAGTCTCTATTAATTCCTTTAAAACACTTGTTTAATGTCTCGATTAAATTAAATTACTTTCCTGAGCGCTGGAAACTAACCAAAGTGGTTCCAATTTTTAAAAAAGGCTTGAAAAGCGATATTAAAAATTATAGACCTGTCGCTTTGTTATCAACTCCAGCTAAGTTATTCGAGTCAATTTTATACAATAGAATTTTTCATCACGTGCAAAATTATATTACCCCCTTTCAGCATGGATTTTTTTCTGGGCGCTCTATTAGTACAAATCTTATGTATTTTACAGATTTCTGCTCTTCGGTTTTAGATCAAGGGGGTCAGGTTGATGTGGTTTATACTGATTTCTCAAAAGCTTTTGATAAGGTCAATCATTTGGAATTATTGAAAAAATTGTTATTTTTTGGGTTCTCGGAAAATGCTATTAAATTTTTTTCATCATACCTCACAAAAAGAAAGCAGATAGTGACATATAATGGGTGTTTTTCGAACGAATTTTATGTTCAATCTGGTGTGCCTCAGGGCTCCAACCTTGGCCCATTACTATTCATTTTATTTATAAATGACATTGTGAAGTGTGTGAAAAATAGTAAAGTCTTGTTGTACGCAGACGATATGAAAATATTTCGTGAGGTCAAAACTTTTAATGATTGTGAATTGCTGCAAGATGACTTGGATCGTTTATTCATATGGAGCCAAACTGGTCTGCGATTTAATGCTGACAAGTGTGTTGTAGTGAGGTACACTAGAAAAACAATGAATGTAGTACACTTTAATTACTCCTTAAATAACACTTTTTTATCGGTCTGTTCAAATTTCAAAGATTTGGGGGTAATTTTTGATACTACTTTCTCATTTTCGAGTCACATAATTGATATTTGTAAATCAGCTTATAAAACATATGGTTTCTTATGCAGATTTAGTGAAATCTGCGCAAATGTCTCAACATTAAAACTTGTGTATTTTGCTTTAATTAGATCAAAACTTGAGTTTGCTTGTGTAATTTGGAACCCCTTCCAATGTTATTTAATTGAAATGGTAGAACAAATACAAATCAAGTTTTTGAGGTTTTTGTATTTTAAAATATTCCGAGTTTACACTTACTTGGTACCTTATGCCGAATTATTAACATTGTTCGAGTTCGAGAGCTTGCGTAGGCGACGTTGTGTGAGTTTGCTTGCTTTCTTGAAGAAATTGTTAATTGGGAAGGTGGACTGCAGTGGCCTGCTTGCCCGTTTGAACTTTAATGTCCCCCGCCCCTCGTCAAGAACTCGAGCGTTGTTCAGACCTCATTTTGCTCATTCAAATCTTGGTGCTCACTCCCCCATTAATACTATGATGCAGCTGTACAACGCTCTACCTGATAGTGTTGATGTGTTGTCATCGACCTTGACCTCTTTCACTACGAGTGTCAGACACTGCTTTGAATTCTAACATTGCTGCTTGTTACTTTCAAATTAAAGTTACTAAGATATTTAAATCATCATTTTTAAGTGTATTTGTATTGTTAGTGTAGTTATTTGTGTGTGCTGGGATGTATTTATTATAGATTTAAGCTTAATGGGTTTAAAAGGTCTATTTATATTTGTTTATATTTATATATACTGTACATATATTTCTTAATACTATTGAAGATATGAGGAGCATGATGCATGGACTTTGATTGAAACAAAAATATTTTAATTTATTTCCACTTGTAAACTAGGATTAGTAGAAGCTTTTATTAATATGTTGCAATGTAATTGGATTTATATCTGTATTGTAACATGTAAAATTTCAATAAATAAATAAATAAATAAAAATAAACATTAAATAAAGAAATATAGTGAGTTTCATAAAGATCGGTTGAGCCATCTTGGAGGTAAACATTCTTATTGAAAAATAAAAAAAATAAAAAATGGCGGATATCTGGGAAAAGAAGCATTTTAGGACATACCTTTATAGGACTTTTTTCTTTATTTTCGTTCATAGAATCATCTCCTGAAATATCTCCGGGCATTACGGATACACCCTGTACAACGGTTCTTGAGAATGTCACTTTATGAATACATAAAGAATCACTTTAAGAAGAATCACTTCATGGTAATACATAACACGAAACATTAATAACTATAATTATTAAAAATTATACTTTATCGAATAATAGTTCAAAAAGTCTTTTTGATAGACTTACTACTTATTATCTCGTATTAAAAGGGTTATTTAGGATTTTTAATCCATGTATATGATAAAACAAAGACATATATGGGTGGGTAGGTGGGTTAACACCACAATACGTTTATAGGGAGATGGTGGGGTCAATATCATTATACGTATATTGGGTGGGTGGATGGACCATTACTTCTGAAAGTACTGTATATGGGTGGGTCAATACGCCCTCGCGTGTATTTCACTAACCTTGTGACAGTACCACTAACCTGAAAGGGTGGTTTGGAATCGGTTAATGAAGTAATATTAACAGAAATGATATATAAAGAAAATATTTTGTAATTAAAGGGCTTTTAAATACTATAGCTCTTTTCATTTCATTTTATAATTATTTTATCGTCAATAAGATTTCATTTAAAATATAGAAAACTAATATTAAAGGCTTTGGAGGCTTGGTATTGATTTTTCTGATGTTAAATTAATATTAATGTTTATACCAAATCCATAAACATCAGTTTAAGTATTTTGTTTGGTAAAAAAACTTTCTTATTTTATTGGCATAGTTATTAAAGTTTTCGCTGAATTTCAGAGAGAATAAAAGAGAAACAGGTAAAGTTTTGAGTTCTCCAACCTGGTAACAAGGCTGAGTGAGTTCTTGTTAGTGGCTGTAAAGTGGTCTTCTCCCTTCTGTAACACAGTCACACTATCAACAAGATCTTCCCATGTTAAATAACATATCCTGCGTAATAAGTTAACTTAGGTTTTCATTTAAATTACTTCATGAGCCAGAATGTATATTGTAATTACGTTGCTTACATTTTGTATTTATTTTATATTAAAGGTGTATAGCTGATTAAATAACCATGCATTTAAGAAGTGCAGATATATAACAGGATTTTTTTGTTTGAAATAACAAAGTTGAAACCACATCACAGTTATTTGCGACCTTAAAATAAATTAGATATACTATTATTTTTTAAATACCATCTGAAGAATCTTTTTTAGAACGCAATTTCCTGCAAATATTTATAGATTTTAAAATATTACTTTCAAAGTTGGTCATTTTATTAGATACATAATGATGCTACTATAATAAACGTTATTTAATAATACGACGAAATATATTTATATGATTTAGTAAAAATAACAATATATATTTACAAAATTGCAACACTACAACACTTACCAAACCATGCACGTCCAGTGGTATCGACTCACCAATCCACCCATACACCTACAGTGGTATTGGACCACTCACCCATAGACGCACAGTTATACTGACCCACCCACCCACGTCAAGTACTACCTTGTATAGTGTTGGTTCACAGTCAACACTGCGGTCATATTAGAATGTTTGAATATCCCTGCTAAAATTTCCGTTTCGACAATCCAATCTATTTCCATTCCATCATTGTGTGAATGATGTTTCCACCACCTTTTTCGTGTAATTTTAACTTTTACTGTGAGTTACTCATCATTTTTGTTTTTTTGAGCTTATTTCTGTTGTCTCAAAAACTTATATTTTCAATGTTAAATGGATTAATGGATACAAAATTATAAAACATGATTAACTATACTGTGTAAAGCATTACAAAACTTTATTAAACATGTCTTTTGTTGGACCCTATGGCTCAAGGATCGTTAAATTATAAGCAGAACAAACCCGTAAGCAAGCAACATGTAATTGTCCATGATATGAGCATTTTACCCTTAGATAAATAGCAACACTTTTCAAAGACTGTCCTTGTTATTTACTGTCATAGTAAAGCAAATTTTAACGAGAAACTGTTGTCTTTTAAACTTAAAGGGGTAGTCTGATGGTATTAAGGAGCACAGGGAATGAAGACTTCTCCCCCTTGGCCACATTTGGTGAATGTTGTTGCTTTTTTGACGTTCTTGTATAACACTTTCATTGAGCCTCATGTCGTTACAACCCTTCGTGGCAACTTTATGGAGGTGGTACCCGGATTCTTAGCAACATTATGGACCTTAAAGAAAAGATTATGGGATAGAACGTCCTAAGAATGAAGTGATTTTAAGAACTCTTCCGGGTACTTTACCACCATTTTCATTTCCAAGTAAGGATCCCAACGATTGCTAGTGGACAATATCGGTTGGCTATTTTCCCAATGTTACGTTATTGATTTTTGTGTATGGATAGATCTTTAAACCATGACAACTTTTTTACCTAAAAGTACCCAGCTGCTAATCACCGGGTGTTAGTATAATTATCAATTACACTTGTTTAAGTATAATCACACTTACTTTATAATAGTGTCTACATTTGCTCATCACACTCATTTGAAATCGATATTTCACCATATCTTGTCCACTGGTGTCTTTAGGATAAATAATAATACTAAACGATAAACAAATATATCGTTTATCGTTAATCAGGATAATCCAAATTTAGTATAGTAGGATTAGATTTAGCTTTTATAATCATAAACCTATTTTAAAGTTTTATAAATCAATCAAATTGAACAGCAATCAAATTGTTTCTTATTGAGACCAAAATATAGTAAATAAATGAATATATAAGTGTAATTACTATAAAATACACGTATCAAAGTATTTTAACCCATTACCTTAATATATTTTCTCTTTATGAATAAAATAGTGTTTCTAAAGTACCTTAAGGAAACAAAGCTCAGTATTATTGTATCATGAATATAAAACGATGACTGTCTTGTTTTGAGAAGATTACCTTTTTAGAAAAGTATAAGAGTTTTAGTATGCTATATAAATTCCAGATTTGTTTTGTATTTGTCAACCTCATTCCTCTTTTACGACGGATCTGACCTTAAACTGTGTAGTGAATTGTACAAAATACGACAAAGAACAATGCGTTACTAATGTAACGTTATAATGATGCCTATAATGTCCATGAACTACTTATATGATATTTCATTATTAAAATATATAAAGTACATGTTAATAGACAATCGAAAATAACACTATACTATCGTATGGTTACCAAAAAAACCAAATATGGTGTTTTGTACTATAATTATTAATGTTTACAGAATTGATTACTCAGCTATTTATCATTAAATGTTTACCAAATAAGGTATTGTTGGAGTTATATTTAAATTCTATTTTTTTTATTTTTTGACAGCATTCTTTGTAATGATAGTGGTTTTCATACAATTTTACATTAAACATTATAAATTGACGCCATCTTGGAACGGCTTTAAAAACAGAAAATAAACGTTAAAGATTCATTTTGCTTACAACAATACACATGAAGCCTAAATTTGAAGTTTATAAGTTAAATAGATCTTGAGTTATTTTAAAAACATTAGTATTAAACATTAGTATTAAAAACATTAGTAAAAAACACATACAGACCGACACAATTTAGACATATGGTTGTATGGTGTTTTTTATCTGTCTTGACCCAAGGAACATACCTAAAATTTGTTTAAAGAGAGTTTACTAACACCCTGTATATATGAATTTATACTGTACTTGTTTTTTAGTGAAGTGATGTCTTCATGATCTATTGAGGATAATGCTTAAATGTTAAGATTTCAAGGCTTCTAGTCAGCACACAGTAAACAAGTTTAAAACATCAAAGTAAAGCACAAACGTACAATACAATGGAAAATAGCACTTTCTATACAAAGGGAAAACTTAAAATTACAGTTATATGCATATCACTAATCACGTCGGAACTAGTAGTGCAGTGATGTAATGTGAGAACAACGTTTTTTTTGTAGGGATTGTAGGTGATAGATTATATTATCTGTCATCGTAATACCAATAATATGTCTGCTCAATGATTGTCATCGATCGGTATGATGGTATCAACCTACCCACCCATAAACGTACATAGTGACGTATTGCAAGTTAGTTTTTAATTACACTATATGGTGGATGTTATATTTGTAAATATTTAAACTAATATTATTGAAACAGTAAGAAAATGTTAACTGACAGTATTCACAACCATATTTAGAATATTTTATTTAATCAATAACATGAGTTACATGAAATAAGTCAAACTTTACAAGCAAACTAAAAATCATAAAATATTTGTTCCCACATTCCTAACCAGCACACCCTGACAGGAATTCATCTACTGAGTGCGAGCACTTTTCGATCAAAAGATTTTAGTTTAAGAATTAATGCTTTTGAAATGTCAATGGATTTTAGTTGTAGAGGTAGGGAACTAAACAATCGTAAAGCAGAATAATGGAGACCCTTCTCTCTAAGTGTAAGCCTGTGATTGGGATACGTCATATAGTTTCTGTTCCGAGTGATGTACAAGTGACCAGCTTTGTTCTCTATGTATAAGTGACTATTCGTTTTAAAGAAAGACAACACTTCAAGGATATAAATGCTCAGTAGTGTCAGAATATTTAGTTCTTGGAAAAGAGGCTTGCAGTGGTATTTAAAATTTACTCTACACATAATTCTAACCATTCTCTTCTGGAACCTGAAAACTCTTAATATGTCACTTTATGAGTCCCAAAAGCAAATGCCATATTTAATTAGGCTATAAACATAGGCATAATATACCTGAAGCTGGATTTCCCAGGAGACCACAGATGTCAATGCTCTAAATACAAAAATCAGGGATGCTAATTTTGCACAGAGCAATCTACATGTTTTGACCAATTTAGTCGTTCATCCACAGTAATACCTAGCAGCAAAGCAGATTCTGATGGTCTGATACAATTCACACTGACCAAACCAAAGTGACGGGAATATGGGGAGAACAACATGATTGTTGTCTCATCTTCATTTAAGTGTAGATAATTCGACTGAAACCACTTTTTAAAACTGAAGTACGCCTCATCATTCTAACTTCAAGGGCATTTATATCAGGATCACAAAAATTGGCAGTAGTGTAATTCACATAACAAACTATATTAGAATCAACATTTAAATGTAAGTCGTTTAAGTACACGGAAAATAGAAAAGGCTCCAATATGGAGCCTTGAGGAACCCCCGAAATTATCTGCAGGCAATCCCCATGATGCTTTCCACCACCCATTAAAGTGACAGTCTGCTTTCTAACCAATAGGTATGAAGTTAGTATATACAAGGCATTAGCTCTCAATCCATACCTTCGAAGTTTCTCCAGTAGAATAGGATGACTCTCTCAGCTAAAAGAACTACTTCCAGAATAATCCAACTATTTTGGGTTAAAAATTATTTATAAAACTGTAAATATATATATTTGTATTCAGAGATGTAAAAGAATATTCAGTTCTGACTGAGGTGGTTTTTACTCTAACTGTCAACTTGAATGGAGGGAGTTTGAATTACTGCACGGGGAGGGGGGAGGAATCATTGATGTGTAGGGGCGTCAGTGACAAGAGTAGAATAATAAATGAGAGAAAATGTTCCTCCACTGATTTCATCTTGATGTTATTGGTGTTATACGAGAAGAGTTATAATTTAAATGTTTTCTTTTTTTTCTTTCTACAACCCAATTACAGGATATACATCTCACATATGCTTTTAAACATTAAAAAATGTATTGAAGGTTAGGTTAAATGGCACTTGGTTAAGAATTATTCTATTAGAAAGGATAGGACATCAGCAATAGACAAGTACCTTGGAAGACAAGTCCACTAAAACCTTGTAGTAATAAACTAATATTTTTACAAATATTTTACTTAAGTTTCCAGTGGAAATGACACTTTCTTAGAATGATACGACACCGACTTAGATTCAACTGTTGTTGGTTAATTTAGTACAGTATTGTAATGGGACTTGATTTTCCAGTTCGAAAATATGACGTTTGCTAATGGTTGAGGTGCAGAGATTACGTAGTAACTGATCTATATAATAATCTGATACAGATGGTCACGTGATTTATTTGTCCATTGGTGTGCTTGTTCCATTCTTACATTGGTATAGGAAAGAAAATATACGATTACTTTCTTAGTGATTAACTAATGTCAGATGGATTACTTACTTCTTCATTCCTTTCTCTCAACCTAAGCAAACATTACATATACGAACTGGAATAACTGGACAACCACCACCACTTTACATACCCCACCAC
The DNA here is from genome assembly GCA_035578905.1 of Stictocephala bisonia. Classification (NCBI taxonomy): domain Eukaryota; kingdom Metazoa; phylum Arthropoda; class Insecta; order Hemiptera; family Membracidae; genus Stictocephala; species Stictocephala bisonia. The sequence continues at coordinate 1,733,304 of JAQJVL010000137.1, read as the reverse complement.
TTCCACCTACCCAGTGACAATTAAAATTAAGTCTTAGCTAAGTTTTCTAATAGCCCATCTCTCTAAACGTAACTAATTTAAACGTTTTTCATGGTAATTATACAAGACCAAATTATCGTGATCAATATTAGGAAGTACGAGATAACACAAACTAAGGTTCCTTATAAATTTCAATGTAAGGTATTTACACTAAACCTAGTTTTAATTTAGTTTTCAAATTAATTTTTGTATTGAAAGTATTTTTGTATTGAATAAACATTGATTTTCAAAGTATTATATTTTAATGTTTAGCAAAGATTTATTGTTTATTTGAATCAGAAGCCTTAAAGTGTTTAAAATTCAACAAATATATTATTATCTTCATAATAAACGGTAACTGTAATACAAGAATACATATGCATATGTATCTTAAATTTTAATGTAATTGAAAAACTTCTTGAAGTAAATTATTTTACATTATACTCTTGACATTGCTATCTCAAAACATAAACAATCATATAATGTTTTGTAAAAATTCTTAATTGAAATATGATAACACAATTTGTTGTTAGTAAATTTCCACAAAATCACCAATAAATAATACTTTTTTCTTTTTTTGAGGCCATCATCAGGCAAAACAAATTTATATTTGGGTGGGTCAATACCACTGTACATGTATGGGTGGGTGGGTGGGTCAATACCATTGTATGTGTATGGGTGGGTGGGTGGTCAATACCATTGTATGTGTATGGGTGGGTAGGTGGGTCAATACTACAGTACGTGTATGGGTGGACGGGTGGGTTAATACCACTGTATGTGTATGGGTGCGCGGGTGTGAATTGTGACTGAATTGAGGCATAGAAATATCTGTATATTGTTAGGTTTAAGTTTTTATTTTAAATTTTGTAAACTTAATACAAAAAATTATAACACAAGTAATTCCAATATATATATATATATATATATATATATATATATATATATATATATATATATATATATATATATATATAATACTTTTAATTATTGTTAATTAGTTTTATTTTGTGCTTGTAATAGTATTGTTGCAACCAACTTTATTATATTATTTTCCCCATCATGTCAGGTAGATATCAGACATATAAGACAAACACTAAGTAGTTTTGTTATCATAATATTTTTAAAATTGATAGTGTTATGATGACAATAAAGTACCGAAGAGTAGTGTTTCATTATTTAACGAGTATTCATAAAATCGATATATAGACAAATATGTTTTAATTATCATGCCTTTCTAATTCAAGAAATATTATTTAGTATAAAAGTAATCTATAAGTATAATCATAGTTTTTATATTGTTTATTTTGGTATATTTTAAAACAGAATAAATGAAATAAATGTGTTCGTAAATAGTATGTACTGAATTTCAAAGTTCAAGTTACTTTAAAAACAAACTTCAATAAATGAATAAACTTATTATAACTTCCTGAATCCTATTCCAGTAGTATAAAATATTTGTAACGACGTATTATAATATAAGCAGAGACTTCAATTAATGGACTATTAACATGCCCAAAAGTTTTAAAAGTGTCACCTTTTATGTAAATAAAACTCTAGAAACAACGTGCAGTGACTGTGTATTGACAACAGACTATATTGGAATTGTGTGATTAAACTTTCGTCATTGACTTGGCTTGAAACTTTACATGATACTTGACAAGCTAACTTCACTAATGATATTCGCAGGAAACACTACTTGTCAAATATTACAAACTGTCTCACACTGTTTACTAAATAACAACAAACGCATTAATAATACTTAAAATTTATGAAATAATTATATCTAACCGGAAATAATCATTAAAAATTACTACCGGTTGGTTTATACTAAATAAATATTATAAATACCTATTAAATAGTATAAAATTGAACCTAAGATCTTAAATACTTGATTAGCACCATCATAATTGTTGTTACTATTATGAATCTTTAGAAACAAACTTGTGATCAAAGATTTATTATTTCAGATTCTGTACGTATTTTTACTAAAATTATATGAAGCTCTATTGTTTCTTACAGCTAATACTGCCTCCACAATTTTCTGTTGTTTAGAATTTCAGAACTATGGCTTCTTCTCTCCCAGCTGAATGAAATGCAAATGTTGAAATGGAAAAAATTAAACAATGGACTTTTTTTACCAGCCAGCTAAAGCGTATTTTTGATTCATAAACCATGAAGTTTTCAAAGTGTCGGAGTCACATACTGTCAAAGTATCATACTCTAGCAATTATTTATGTTCATGCGAATTACAACTCTGAGTGCTTTATTTGCGGGTATGTTCTCTAATGACCTTGTCAAAGCATCCAGTCACATTCACGCACGCTAGGATCTCCTTCAGTGCTTTCGGGTAGTCGGGATGAGTTCTGTGAACTCGTTCATCCACTATTACACATTGGATTAATGTTATCCACCATACAGAATTTCTTCCATGACAATGGATCAGAGGACCACTTGATGAACTCCACTGTATACTGAACAAAGAATGTAACTGAACTTCGCCTTGTCCATGAACTTTAAGCGTAGTATTATACTAAAATGCATACGTAAATTCCACTTATCTATAAAATGTTAGTCCACCTATGGTCACCTTGCAACCACCTAGCGTGACGATCACCTTGGTTACTTCTTAGGCAATCAGCTCTTAGGTCCTTGTTCACCACACCTACATTGTTACGTCTAGTCGGACGTAGATGATCTCCTGATCATTGGCAGCATACACGAACCATCACCACCCCGAAGATCAGACTTTTAGTAGGTCAACTGCTTAGGTACAACCGCCAATATTTTGCTCTATTTTCTAAAATATTTACGGACAATTTTTTCTGTAAGAAATGTATAAAAAAATATTTATGTTTTTATAAATAAAATGTTTTATATTCATCACCTAGTCTGGAAGAGTGCCTGTTGTCGGAGAGAAGTTACGTTACAATCCGCAGTTTTGTGATTCATGGTCCTCATTATTATTTCCCACCCCATTCAACAAAGTTATTATTGTATGACTTATGACCTCATCAGAAACAGATTCCAATCTGATTCTCTCAATTCTAATACTTTTATCACGGAAATATTTATTTGTTCACTCTAACGTACCAGAAACTAAAGTAAAGTGCTCCTTATTAGAACACATTAATTGTATTACAAAATTTTGATTTAAAAACTTCTAACATTTTAAAATTGAATTGACCAATAATATGCATAGTTTGATTACATTAGTAGGGCTAAATGTTATTTTCAAAATAAATATATATTTTAGAATATAAAATAAATATGGAACAATAATGTTAATTACATGTGTAAACAACAATAAAATGTTCTTTTAATTCCTAGCCTTAAGAGGCTAGTCACTCAAAATATAAAGCCACTTCAAGGATTTATTTACGTATTCAAATAACCAATAAATAAAATAATGTAAAAATCACTTTGACGCGGTGATTGGCGAAAGATACAGTTCTTAGTAACAATATAATCCATATTTTTTAGTACAACAGGTTATACCAAGGTATTAAAGCATATTTTATTACAGTCCTACAGAGTTTGTTACTGTATCTTTCGTACTTTGAAACTTCGTATATTAAATGCCAGAATTAACAGTATGATCTCTGATAACGACATAAGAAATAGGGTGAAGTCTAGTTCATATTACGAGTCTGTAAATGGAATTACCATAGTATTATTTGTTAACTAAGATAACTATTACATATTTTGTTTTTATTTTTGTATTTTGAAAACAAACAACTAAACATAAATAAATTACTTATGAATGAAATGAAATGAAAAAAGTTTTATTTTGTGAGGCAAAGTTAGGACCATTAGGTCCTCTCCTACACTTAACGTCATAAAGAAAAATTAATACATAACTATAATGAGTATATCTGAGAGTTCTTACGTGTTAACTGCCGCTGAGCAAATTATTTACAAGTTAAACAACAATTTAAATAATTAGAGTTTTAAAATAATTAAAACTAAACAAATTAAGCATAAAGTGTGAAAGAACAAAAAACAAAGAAGAAAACAAAAACTATTACTTACATGGAAAAAAATAAAATAAATAAATAAACAAATAAAAAAAATAATAAACAAATAAAAAAATTTAATGAATAAGATAATATTAAATAAAAAGTATTCCATGATCACAACAATCACACATCACACATACACTCAGTCTAGCATTGATAGCACGGCCAAGGCCTACAACCCCCACGAATCCGCCGACAACCACTCCCTTAGTGCCGCAACAAACTGAGCTCGACTATCAATATTTCGAGTTGAAGGATCAAGTTTATTCCACAATCTGCAGGCAGTGACAGTAAAATATCTATTGTAAAGTGCTGTTTGATGAGCTGGAATAGTTAACATTGAAGAACCCTGACGCGTGTCCCGATTACTTATACTGAAGTTAAACACAAAATTTGAAGCTAAATAAGAAGGATTTTTGGATTGAAGAACATTGTACAGTAAAGATTAAACTTTGACCTTTCTGTACTCAAGTAACTTCAGTAAATTTAGCCGTCTGAAGTAAGGAGTGATATGTTCATCTCGATGGAGATTGAAAATATAACGTAGACAGTAGTTCTGCGCTCGTTGAAGTTTATCAGAAAGATAGGTAGGCATGTCATTGATGACAATGTCGCAGTAGTCAAAGTGGGGAAATACAAGAGTTTTCACTAGCATAATCTTAACATCTAAAGGTTACATGATCAGACCATGTAAGTGTAGTATTCATAAGGAGTCCCAAGTTCTTAATTTTGTCTCAGTAGTTAAGTGAATTATTATCAATAGAGATATGGGGTAATATATCAAGATCAATATGTGCCATCAGTCTGTTACGTCCAATAATAATAGGTTGAGTCAACAGAATTATCTGTTAAAAACAATATCGAGTCGTCCTAATTATAATGGAAAAGAGAATTTATCCGTAAAGACATAATCTAACTTAAGATTCTCGGTGGACCTACCGAAACACATTCCGTTTACCTGTGAAAACCAGCTTGTCTCAAGCACTCCTAAAAATTTGCCCATTCTATATCTCAATTTCAGTATATTATAATGTTAGACCATAAATGATATCACTACATAGTAACAATTATTGTACAACAAGCAATCAAATGTGTTAATAAGTTAAGCCAACACTGCTAGAAGTTATTATATTGATGTTCAAAAAATAAAGTGTTGAATTAAGTTATACATCATTCTTAAAATTTGATCTTAGAGAGGCCTATGGTTACTTAAAATTAAATTTAAGTTTAATTATGTAAATTAATTACTCAAATAATTGTCATTCAGTTATAATATTATTAGTTATACACAAGTAATTATTTGTTTCCTAATATACGTGAAAATCAGGTAGCTTGTAAAAATATGATTTATATTTTAGATTAAACTTATCGTCTTATTTTCGGGATATTTCATTTATTTCGTGACCAGTTAAAACAAGAGATATACCTTAGTGCAAGTAAAATATTTTAAATAACTAACACATGGACAAAATAACACATAAAAAAGTTGGTAAACGCCTTATAAATACTATGCCAGGTACAGATATTGCAACATAAATGTGTTCTTAGATTTTAAAGAAATAAAGAGGGGAGGAACAGGACCATTTAAGCGTTCTCCACTCTCCAGTTCCTGAACAAGGCCGAGTGTGTTCTGGTTAGTGGCCATAAACTGGCTCTACTCCCTTATACCTACACCGCCATAAACTGGCTCTACTCCCTTACACCTACACCGTCATAAACTGGCTCTACTCCTTACACCTATACCGTCGTAAACTGGCTCTACTCCCTTATACCTACACCGTCATAAACTGGCTCTACTCCCTTATACCTACACCGTCATAAACTGGCTCTACTCCCTTACACCTACACCGTCATAAACTGGCTCTACTCCCTTATACCTACACCGTCATAAACTGGCTCTACTCCCTTATACCTACACCGTCATAAACTGGCTCTACTCCCTTACACCTACACCGTCATAAACTGGCTCTACTCCCTTATACCTACACCGTCATAAACTGGCTCTACTCCCTTACACCTACACCGTCATAAACTGGCTCTACTCCCTTACACCTACACCGTCATAAACTGGCTCTACTCCCTTACACCTACACCGTCATAAACTGGCTCTACTCCCTTACACCTACACCGCCATAAACTGGCTCTACTCCCTTATACCTACACCGTCATAAACTGGCTCTACCGAAAATTTAATATCAATACTTACTTTTTTTGCTTATCTTATGAATTTTATAATCTGTATAGTTAAAAATATTGAAATTTTCTACTAAGAACGTTTAAAGAGAGTGATAATTTTAATGAAAATTCCGCATAAAATGAAAAGTGGTGTGATAGAGTAGTATCAACAAATTATTTTTGACATATTTTTCTGTATTTGTGAAAATTACTTCTTTCTTATATAAAGTTTGTTAGTTATAATTTAGCACTATTCATTAGTTTATTTTTATCTATTTATTTTTCTCTTATACTTTTATAAATGCTATGAAGGTATTTTTAATTGTTTATAAATGTTGAGTGTTTTTAAAATACAGGGATTAAAATTTTAGATATTTTCATTTAAAAGGAGAGGTCGATATCCTATTTAACCGTACTCTTCACATACCCTATACAATATTAACTTGCTTAGGGAACATATTTTACGTTAACCGGTAGAGAATCATTTATTTATAAAGTGTACAAAACTGACAAACATTTAAGGGCTTGATTGGTTTAAGTGATTTAATAATTTATAGGTTAGGAAAGATGTATTCCTTTTTATTATTTTCAAAATTTTAATTTAAGCTTAATTTATGTATATTGTTATATTTTTGCATTTTAATTGTTTTATGTAAGTTGATAAAATGTATTAGTGCAACACTCATTTTTACTTTGTAATCAAACAATTTTCATAGTTCCAAGATTTATTTACTTTTGTAAGTATTGGCTTTAAATTTGTTCTCATAAGATGATAATCTAGTCAATTAATGTTCGATTTTATTCTTTCTCAGGCCTGGATTATTTCATAGGAATGGAGCTATTAATTTAGGTATTCATTTATTATAACTGTAAAAAAATCTACAAATTTTCAATGATGGATTGGTTTCATTCATCTCACTGAATATTTTTGATTAAATACGTCACATGTGAGTAATGAGTGATAAACTGTTTACTAACTAGTTTAGTTGAAAAAATTCTATCAGTATTTTACCCTTAAGTAAGCTAAAGTAAATTGAAAACAGAAAAATGTTAAAACAATTATGAAGCTGAATGAGACAGTGTTATTTACAAATTACAAATACCGGTACCTGTAAGTTTAAATGAGTAAAATGTTATAAAAATTTAACAAGACCGTGCTTTTTGACAAGAAAGTATATTGGAACAGTGTGATTAAACTTTATCCATTGACTTGGCATCAAAGTTAACTAGATACTTGACAACCCAACTTCACTAATGAGGTACACTTTGCCAAATATTTCCCGATATTTAAAACTGTAAGATAAAACAAAAACCACAAACTTATGACAACAAGTATGAGTACTGACAAATAATACATTATGATCTAAATAAATTATTTAAAACTTTCAAATTCAAAACCGTATAGCAAGTTATGTGTAAGATAACGTTAAATAATAATTTGGTTTTTAATGATTACATATGACAATATGTTGATATCGAACAATCATTTTACCTCAATGATATTTAAATTTAAAGATTGTTCCATTAAAATATAGCAATTTTTAATTGTGAATGTGTAGGGATACATTGTTTTAATTACAATGGTTTTATAAGTTTTATTTAATTAATTTATGTCAGTTTCCACATTCAACGATTTATAATTGAGATAGAGATTTATAAGCCTAATTAGAATTATTCTTTAATTTGCTAGATTCTAAGTATCAAATGGACTATTATTGAAATTTACTGTTTCAGAATCTGAAAATATATTTTAATGCCTCAGTATACTGTGTGTTAAAACAAACAAATTAAACTTGTATCTGAAAAATAATAATAATCGTTCGAGCCGTCCTTACCGTTAGAGATTAGCTACATTATAGTCCATTCTTTTTCATAATTCTTTTTTTCCATTCTTTCATGGTTCTAATTATTCATACACCCCATTTAACAACGGAATCACCGGTATAATTTAATGACTCCATTAGAAACAGAGTCCAATTTGGCTGTAGTTTGAACTCGCTATTTTTAATAACGTTTGTATAAGTAACTGATTATGTGATATTAATAAACATTTATTAAACATTTTGCAAAATAATTGAGTTTTAAAAATAAAATTAGATCTAAATTTATACTCGGTCCAACTTTTAAACGGTAAAATTCCACTCACTTATTTATTACATCTTAACAAGCGTTTTGTTTTACTAAAAGGGCACCCATAGATAAAAAAATACTAATAAAAACTGTTTTATTGTAAAGATGATTTATTGTTACTTTTATAATATATATATATATATATATATATATATATATATATATATATATATATATATATATGTTTTAGAACATAATATATGCATTTAAAACATTTTGATCTAACATGTTCCTTGTCATTGGTCATAGAATTGGTACTTTGCAATGCAATTTATAGATTTTTTGTATTTAGAGTTAGAAATAATATACAAATATGTACCAGAGGTTTAAATCTTAATAATTGAAGTGACAAGTAAGTTCTAATCTTGACGAAAACATCAGGGACAGTTCCGATTATTTAGTTAAACGGGTTAACCTTACAACTATCTGAATAAACCATTTAAAGGTAGAATAGGTCCTTGCTTATCCACTTGAATATTCTTGGTTGTCCTAACCAAGTGTCAGTTTTAAAACTATATTCCAGATACTTTAGAATACCACTTGTCTTAAACCCCCAGCTACATTTCTCACTTAGAATAATAAATTACTCAGCCAACAACAAACAAAATGCACAACACAATGTTCAAATAACAAATTTCTTAATTTCCTATTATATTACATTATAATGTATAAATTGGGCGAGCTGGTGGCCGAGTGGTCTTAGGCGTCAGTGCTTTGAGCCTGGGTTAGAGATAAGGCAGGTTCAGAAAAAGCCTGGATTGGGAGTAGCCTATTTGTCACTAATGTTCACCTTGTACTGATCTGGTTCCCTTCTTTACTTTTCCTTTGTAAGTTCCCCGCATAGAGAAATATTATACGAAGAATGGATATAGTAACACTAAGCATGTATTGTTCCTATGTTTGCTAAATAAATCACGCACCTTATTTAAGAGCAATAAATTTTTCAAAATTACAATTTAATTTTAACTCACCTAACACTACTAACACTGTTGAACGCGAGTAAATAAAAAAGGGAGTAAGCAAATATGCATAGAACGCTCTAATATAATACAACTTAAAAATCGTAAACACAACATTTCAACTTATTTTAATTAATAAACCCTTAGGTAATCAAAATACAAAATTTATATGTTGGTAGAATATCTTATCAATAAGTAACTTGTGGTGGAATCATTAATTTGTAAAAAAAATATGTTCAACTATAAATATTTAATCCACAATAAATTATCAACTATCGTATGATTCACAGTAAATACCATTAGTCGTTATAGTTATCTTCAAGCGTTTGTTAAACTAAAAACCTGTTAACAAACATTTTAAAGTAACCAATAACAGCGCCAGTAAAATTTTGAAACAAGCTACTTCAGTAAGAATTTAGATAAACATACTTTCAAATTTGAAAAAAATAAGGAGAGAGGAACGTACATTTTAACAAGTTCAAGACGGAGTGTGTTCTGGTTAGTGGCCATAAACTGGGTCTGCTCCCTTATACCTGCACCGTCATAAACTTGCTCTACCGAAAACGAAATATTAATACTTACTTACTATGTTTACATGTCCTACAAATTCCTAAAACTAAAAATTTGTACTGTATATGTATTTATTTTAAACACAAAAACGAATAATACACGTTATGTTGATAATATGTAGACATTGATTGCAAGAATAAATTAATAATTTCATTTGTTTACCTAATGGTAATATCTATAATCTCTAACATGGAAATATTGGGTTAAAAAGTAGGTTAAATTTTGGAAGTGTATACATCGAATAAAAACATTGGTTTTAGAACTTTAGTTAATTATTTTGTGTTAGTTTACACAATCAATCATTATTTACAATTGAGATGGATATTCATGAGCTTAATTAGTTGTATCCGTGAATTTGCTAGATTATTAGTATGGAACGGAATACTATTAACATATTCGAACAATCATTTTCAAATTACAGTACAATTAAACGTCACACAACACAAATGTATTACAATATAAGCACAAAATGCACAATTATATTACAATATAAGTAAAAAATGCAAAAATATTATGGTGATCGATTTCGGTGAACCACGCTCACCTTCCTCAGACCAGAGGGACTCAAAAAAGAATGAATTCCAGTTGATTATTTTGTGAATCCCTCTGGTCTTAGGAAGGTGAGCGTGGTTCACCGAAATCGATCACCATAATATATGTGCATTTGTATTGTAATATATTTGTGCATTTTGTGGTTATAATGTAATAAATTTGTGTTGTGTGACGTTTACTTTTACTGTATATATATATATATATATATATATATATATATATATATATATATATATATATATATATATATATATATATATATATATATACCAACACGTACTATGCTAATTAATACACTATTTTTAAGATTAACTTATTTAATTTGAACATCTACAGCAACGATCTCAGCTTGGTAGATATTACACCTTCCTAGACTGCCTGATAGGTGAATCCCAATAGAGGGACCATAAATCCCACACCCAACCCAACTGTCCATCACACTTCCACCCGGGTGTACCGAGATTGTTCACCGTAATCAAAACCTTACTTAGGGCTTTCATTTAGTATTAATTGCAAAATTAACCACCACTCTACCCTAGATATTTTCGCAGTCTATATTCACAATCAGTGCATACACAATTTGAGTACGAATAACAATAGAATTGGTGGTAAATATAAACCTACTTCACTTGCAAAAATTATTAGTCCTCTTATTTTATTTGCAGTAAAAATATTAGTAAAATAAATAGACCTATAATTACTTCATATTACCTTATGTTAAACTACATCAACTATATTATTATGTATAAATAAAGAATGTTTACTACTACTGTTTTTCAATACTGTCTAAATTGTTTCATAAGTATGTATAAGACATTCCTTAACAACTAAATGACAATATTGGACAACATTATAAAAATAAAACATAAATTTGATGCTTATAAGTCACTCCTGTTTAAAGCATTGACAGTAAAATAAATGATAACAATCTCAGCGTACTTTTGGTTCGTAATTTGTTAATTGTTATACTTATGGAATGAAATTATCAAGTACTGCCTTAGTATAGCCTAATGTAGTATAGCCTCTAAGGTGAACCAAAAGAGATGAGCCTTAACTCTATAGTCAAATGAGGTTAGAGGGTGTATTTAAATGGCCGTCAGGGGATGCAGCACTGATGTGTAGGGGTGAGATTGACGAGTCTGGAATAAAATTGAGATTATATTGATCGTACCTGATTATGAAATATTTTATACAACCCACAGCATATTTACCGACTGAAATTTTATTCACAGTTCATAATAAGTATTTTTAGTGAAACAATTTTACGTTGTATATATTTTACATACCATAGGGGAAATGTTACTGCATTTGTTCAAACTATATCATTATTAAACAAACAAAAAACGTATATCAACTGAAAGCTGTAAAAATAAGTAATTTAAAGTCATACAGATGAATTAACTTTACAATAAATGCTGCCTTTGTAGTATATATTGTTTAATATTAATGTTTGTGTTACATTGGATAAGTAAACACATATATATAAAATACAAAACTAGGTTTGAAGGCTGTTTGTAGATCAACTGGTGATAAACATCAAAACCTATCACTTTTCATTGTGACACAGTGATAAAAATATAAAATAAAGAGCATATATAACTCAGGAAGTTTACTGAGGCACTTGGCAAGGCGATGCACAGTAGAATAATTGGAGTGGGGGGAGTCGCCGAGTCAGTGTGTGCCATATGGTAAATAAAAATAGAAAATTAACTGATCTGAAATTTAAATTTTCGTTTATATCCTGCTTTAGCCTTGTTTTCTTCATAGATAAATAATAAATAATTCTAACAATCACTACAAATTAGTTAATAGATGACGTGTTTAACTTTTTTTTATTTATTTGTTTATAGTTAAATTTATTATATCATAATCTGATTTATAAGCAAATTAATGTGCCTATTTCCAGAGCAGACTTTTCAAAGGCAGCATATGTTGTTTTTATTTTAGTAATAAGAGGTTTTAATTTAAATTAAAAAAGTAAATGACCTTTCCGATTGGCCGTTATAATAAATGTAAACAAACAATAGAAGAGGTGAAAATTAATTCTTTTATACACAAAGAGGCGCTCCAAGCGAAGCTCGACCTGCAACACAGTTACTGTGAGATCAGTCACACGGTAGAGAGGTATAACAGTGGTGAGACTGGAACTACCTTCCCGTCCATTCTTAGTATTATTCCCCTCACGCGCAGGTCACGTGCCTCGGTAAGCCTTGCGAGTTATACATGGACATTTCTTCAAATAATATTTTTTCTTTGATAAAACTAATATAATCTCAAGTGAAATGCCGACTGATCATTAAAAATATATTTTTTCTGTTTTCATATTTCCATGTAATAAAAAGATATTTTACAAAGATTTTAAATCATATAAAGTTCTTTCAGAGTGCTGCAACCTCTTATCATTGAACAGTTATATTTTTTATTAAATATAAATGGCTTGTAAATCTGACAAGTTTAATCGCAAAGCTAATTACGTATAAAACTAACATTTAAAATTAACACATTTTTTTGTTTATTTTTTATTACGTAACAATGTTTTATTACGTAATATTAAATATTTATTAAAACAATCAAACATTTATTACGAAATCTGAAATATAAAACATTTTTCCATAGTCAAAAGTGACTTTCAAATTCCAACCAAGTAATTTTCTAAACATCATCAAACAATAAAACAATACTACTTTATGATATTTCATTAAAATAATAAAATAAAATTCGGTATTAAACATATATAAATTAAATAAAGATATAAGACGGATATAAGATATAGGTATGACGTATTGCTGAACATTTTTATACACGAATATCTTCAAACGTTTGAACGTTATGACATTATGTCTAATTGATTCCAACTTAACGTGTGGTATATTTATTCGTATTTATACCTCTGATAAACTTCAACTAAATTAATCTTTTCAATTATTTTGATTGATAAAAGTAAAAACAACCAACTTATATTTAGTTTAAATATTTTAATAATCTAAGAAGATGGTAAAAAATACATGCATATTCTTCCGTGATCAGGGTGTAATACTTAAATTTATGTTACAGCATATACTGTATGTGCAAAGAATAAAATTAATTACTGTAATCAAACGATTATATGCTGTAATTATTCTCTTACAGAAATTATTAATCATCAGTTATAAAGTATGATGAGTTTAGATTTTTCATAACATGAAAAAATAAGATTTAAGTTTATTTTTAATTTTTATTAAATATTCTGTTATAAATAATTTAGATTTTAAAATAAACAGTAAATTAGCAAGAAAATGGTAGAACTTAAAATGAGTTATATTAAATTTACCACAGATAAAAAAGAAACAGAGGTTGCAGATACCACTGTACATTTTTTATTTGGTGAATTGGTCAATGCCACTGTATTTTGTTGGATAGGTAGAAGCACCAATACCACTGCCAATAATTCATAGTTCTAAAGCTCTGAAATTAATGTTACTGCTGATTAAATTAATTAATAGCATTAACTTATTTATAAGTGGGTAAGTACTACTACATCTGTATGGGTGGGTGGGTGGGGAATATTTTAAAAAGTGATTAAATCTCATTTTTAACCATCTACATTGCAAAAAACAGCATTAAAAATTAAATATAAAATAAAAGATAAATTTTACATTCTGCTAACTGAAATGTTTTTAACATTTTCTATGCACACACGAATATTTAAAAGTAAGTTATATCTCCAATTTGTAGTGCCATGGCAGCCAGCACCTTGTCAGCCCCCCTTACTCCCCCAAATCCTCATGAATAAACTTAGTAAATAAATGTAAAAATATGTACTAAGTGTAATAATTTTTTATAATGTAAAATAAAGTATTTGTACTGTACATGTAACTGCCACTTAGGCATTCACTACTGCTATAAAAAGTGACCACTGTTTTCTTTTGTCTGTAATCATAAAAATAAAAAAACCTTTAGCATTTTTTTAATGACACAATAGATACTTAGTAGAAGTAATGCTTTTTTACGGTAGATAAAATCCCACTTAGACGTTTCTATCTGTCATGGTAATAAAACTAGTGGTAGCTCTGGTAGTAAATCCAACCTCTGGTAAGGGTCTTTGAAATGTATTTTTGGTTTATGTATGTTTTGATAGAGGTGCTGAAGAATAGAGTACACACATTTGCCATGAATGATTGATTCCTTGGCTAGTTTGTGTCGAGATATACACATCTCGTATACTAAACCTCTCCCAGTTCAAACTCTAACACCCTCCTTCTACAAGTCCTTTAAAGATATATTCATTGAAGTATGTGTATATGTTAACTTTTTTGAAATATCTTTTTTTTAAAAAGATCAAGAAATGTCTACCTCCTTTTGTAAATGAATAAATTACAGATTTTAGTACAAAATAGTGCCTAAACATTAAAGTTGCCTTGACTTAATGCTTAATTGAAGAAGTAACTATATGCCTTTTACTTTCTAAGTACTAAATTACAAATAATTTATAGCTGGTATATTTAAATATTGTTTTCTTTAAGAAACTCTAAATCAATATAAACTTTACGTTGGTTATAATATTGGTTTTTCTCTATTAATTATCTCAATAAAAACTCAGAATTCAATCGACCTGACCCAATAAATTATAAAGAGATATTTACAATATTTGGTTATAGGTAGACGCTATAAAAAGTAGCTATTTTTTAATAGCGCAATAGCTAGGGCAATTAAGGGACCTATAGATTTACGCGAAATCCGAACCACGTAATGTTGGTCTGATTATCAGCTAAATGGCAAGCCTGACAACCAGTTGTTCTTTTCCCCACACAACATTTGAACCTTGGCTACAGTCCAAAAATTTAACAAAGGTAAAAACGCTGTTAAAAATTATCTGTTAGAAAGCATTTTGTCTGTAAAAACTAAAAATCATATTACTATGGATTGTAATGTAACCTGTTTTAGACAATATACTGATTATTGTTTGGATTAGTGCATATTATTAAAATTCAAAGAATTCATAAATAACTTTTTCAACAACAGGTAAGATCAAAATAAAAAGAGAGTTAAATTTGTACTAATAATTTAAAAAACAAAAAACCCATAGATGGAAGCATCCCATAAAAGAAGTTTGAAAAAGGATAAATCATTTCAGCTGGCAATGTTAAACTATGATAGACTATTATTTGCAATTTAAATAATGGGTGAAAAGGAACGTAACATAGATATATAAGTAGAGTAATTAAAATTAGTTAATTACATTTTTTTAAAAGTATTTAATTAAAAATATATAGCACTTAAAACTACATGTTTTAACTGACCGTATATTTTCATGATAGAAATATAAAAAAAAAATCAAATATTTACTTGTGTTTCAAGTAATATACATCTAAGTATGAGATTTTTTAATTTGCAGTTAAATCAAATTAGTATTCACAAATAAGTAATTATAGTTATGGCACTGAGGTTATTAATGGTATGAACAAAAACAAAATGGCATGACATATATAAATGTCAAATGTGATATAGGTTGAACTCTCCGCATTAAATACAGACAATATCGTGGCTCGATTACAAAGTGGTGAATCAGTGATGAATTACTGAGTTCAGATGTCTCTGCACCGAGCTGACACTAATATGCACCAGTATTACTGCAGACATTTAGCTTATATAGATTGTTAATTAAATTGATCCTCTGTGTGTAGTAGAATGAAACAATTTGATCAGCAACTAGTATATAGAGAAAATAGCTATAATTAATTATTCACACTCCATATTACTTGCAATTGTGATATTTATATGTAACAAAGGTAATTTGTATGGTCGAAGTGTGTTTATGGTATTTTTTCACAATGTTTTATCACCATTGTAAAATAAATAACTGATAATACATTTGAGGACATGTTTACCAGAAAATTACAAAGTATACTATAACACGAATTCCTTACTTTTTTCTTTCAGAAAGAACTAACATAATAATACCATTAGATTAAAACTCACAAATAGTGTCGGTATTAATAGA
This sequence comes from Stictocephala bisonia, assembly GCA_035578905.1. Classification (NCBI taxonomy): domain Eukaryota; kingdom Metazoa; phylum Arthropoda; class Insecta; order Hemiptera; family Membracidae; genus Stictocephala; species Stictocephala bisonia. Next base: position 1,716,904 of record JAQJVL010000137.1, on the reverse strand, counting down.
AGTTCAAAAATGTAACCAAGCAATTTTACCTACTCTGGAGGGTGGTTGAAACACGAAGAAACATGAGTTATTAGTTAAACTATAAAGGAAATTGAGTGATTTTTCCTTTGTTATTTTTCTTAATATGAATCAATTACAAGCTAAACATAATCTATTGAACCGATTGCACATTATATATTTGTATATTCTAAAATTCTAAAGAGAAATAAATCATACTCAAGGTAAAATTATTACCCTTTCAGCAATAACAGGTGATATTATCAGATTATATAATTTCTATTTGGAAATTTTTCCAAAATATATTTTAATGCACGACTGAAAATTTTGCATATTAAAAATTGGAAGATACTGCCAATTTAAAAATTATGAAAAAAAAACATAAATAGGTTGTATTCTTATAAAAAAACTACAGAAAGAAATGGGCTAAATTCTAATCGTTGTTTGAAAGAATGTGAATTTAAATTAAACAAAAATTCTAAAATTTCCTAAAGCTATTTTAAACATTATATTAACATACTCTATTAATAGTTGCTTTTTATTGGATGACATTGAATCAAAATGAAATTTTCTTTTTTTACCTAGAAAATCCAAAAATTAAGAAAACAAACATAACTAATTTATTATAACGTTTAACTATCGTTTTACTATTTTGTAATGAAAACGAAGCTTGCCCCAAAAAAGGAAGAAGATTTATAAATCAACAATGCGTTCCCTCTAGGGAGAACTTCTATAAATTCTAAATGCTGATATATGAGTGGTGCAAGTAATTTTTGCTAGAAAAATATAAGTTTTACTTCTTTTCTGTATTGTATTGTGCCAAAATAACTAATTTTACTTTCTTACAACTTCCAGTTTTACAACATGTACAACTCGATAGTTATGATTGAATAACTGACACCTTAAATTCATAAATAAAAGAACAAAAAGTAAATTGTAAATTGATCATACACTAAAATATCCACACAACATCATTATCATTGAATATCTACTATCCTTTCACACTCATATATCAATGATGTCCTGGAATTCATCCGTACTGCTGACACAGTCTCCACACACGAAGGCAATTGACACCCTTCCTTCTATATCCATACATAATTGGACGCCTTTCTGCGCCTCTCTTGGAAATTATTAACGAGTTAGCCTCCAGTTCCTCATGCAACATCAATGAAAGTTCATCCTTTAACTCTACCTTAAACATACCCACTACGTTTACAGCCAACGTAGGCCTAACACGAAATGTTTCAGTCACTGTAATACTTTATTACGAAAACAGTCTATTAAATTGTACATATTTTAGTATATACATTGAGAATAAACTAAGTTATGCTTTCATAATTACTAATGGTTTAATGATTTAATGAAATGTAGAACTTAAAATAATTATGTGTATGCCATAAAATCGTAAAGCGTTAGACACTTAATTTAAACAGTTTATTTTATTTGATAAACTAATGATTTTTCATGGGTTGTAAGGTTAGATAATTTTAAAAAAATAGCACCGTCAGCACTATGAAGTATTTAACGATAATGAGCCCTACATTAAGTTCGTGAATAGAGCTTTGTTCAGAAGTTTGATAAAGGAGTAGATCCAGAAAATGTTCTGAGGCAATAAAGAACTTGTCTAGCATTCTACTTCGTGATTTATGGATCAATATAAGACTTATGACACAGATACTAACAAAAGTAAAGTAACAGGAAAGTATAAAATTCATTGCTGACTTATGAGGACTATTTTTGAGACTCGTGTATTAGTCACTATTCCAAGTTTACATTAAAACTATTACTTTATCATACATTTTAGCATTGAAAATGTGCATTTAAACACATTAGATTTTGTACGAAATATTATAGGTATGGATAGTTTCCAAATACTAACTTTACCTACAAAATTTAAATATAATTATCGTATTTTATATTTAAATACCTACAATTTATCGGCTGTCAGATTTAACAATTATGTTCCCTAAAAAAATATATTTATAAAAAAATCCGCAAATTAGTTAAAATATAGAGTCAATGTTTACTTTTGAAAATAAGCTATAATGAAGTTTTATTGAGTAAATATTTTATTTTTATTAAAACAAAGTAAAAGTAACAATTGCAAAATTGTTACTTTATATCAAAAAAACGTATATCAACCAATAGCTGTAAAAATAAGTAATTTAAAAGTCATACTGACGGAATTAACTGTACAATAAATGCTGCCTTTGTAGTATATAATGTTTAATATTAATGTTTGTGTTACATTGGATAAGTAAATACTTATATATAAAATACAAAACTAGGTTTGAAGGCTGTTTGTAGATCAACTGGTAATAAACATCAAAACCTATCACTTTTCATTGTGACACAGTGATAAAAATATAAAATAAAGAGCATATATAACTCACGAAGTTTACTGAGGCACTTGGCAAGGTGATGCACAGTAGAATAATTGGAGTGGGGGGAGTCGCCGAGTCCGTGTGTGCCATATGGTAAATAAAAATAGAAAATAAACTCATCTGGAATTTAAATTGTCGTTTACAACCTGATTTAGCCTTGTTTTTCTTCATAGATAAATAATAAATAATTGTAACAATCACTACGAATTAGTTAATAGATGAAGTGTTTATTTTTTTTTATTTATTTGTTTATAGATATATTTATTATATTATAATCTAATTTATATGCAAATTAATGTGCCTATTTCCAGATCAGACTTTTCAAAGGTAGCTTATGTTGTTTTTATTTTAGTAAAAAGAGGTTTTAATTTAAATTAAAAAAGTAAACGACCATTCCGTTTGGTCGTCATAAAAAATGTAAACAAACAATTGAGGAGGCGAAAATAAATTCTTTTCTACACAAAGAGGCGCTCCAAGCGAATCTCGACCTGCAACACAGTTACTGTGAGATCAGTCACATGGTAGATAACAGTAGTAGAACACTTATTCTTAGTATTATTCCCCTCACGCGCAGGCTAAGTGCCTTGGTAAGCCTTGCGAGTTATACATGGAAATTTCTTCAAATAATATTTTTTCTTTGATAAAACTAATATAATCTCAAGTAAAATGCCGACTGATGATTAAAAATATATTTTTTCTAATGTCATATTCCCGTGTAATTAAAAGATATTTTACAATGTTTTTAAATCATATACAGTTCTTTCAGAGTGCTGCAACCTCTTATCACTGAACAGTTATATTTTTAATTAAATATAAATGGCTTGTAAATCTAAAAAGTTCAATCGCAAATCTATTTTTTTGTAAAACTAACATTTAAAATATGTAAAAAATTTTTAATTTTATAACGAAATCTAAAAATAAAACATTTTTCTATAGTCAGATGTGACCTTCAAATCACCAATCCAACCAAGTCACTTTCTAAACATCATCAAACAATAAAACAATGCTACTGCATGGTATTTCATTAAAATAATAAAATAAAATTTGGTTTTAAAAATATAAAAATTAATTAAAGATATAAGTGGAATGCAAGACATAGGTATGGCGTATTGATAAACATTTTAATACACGAATATCTTCAAACGTTTAAACATTATGTCTAATTGATTCCAACTTAACATGTGGTGTATATATTCGTGTATATACTCGTACATATGATAAACTTCAACTAAATTGATCTTTTCAATTATTTTGATTGATAAAAGTAAAAACACCCAACTTATATTTAGTTTAAATATTTAAATAATCTAAGGAGATGGTAAAAATACATGCATATTCTTCCGTGATCAGGGTGTAATACTTAAATTTATTCTACAGTATATACTGTACGTGCAAAGAATAAAATTAATTACTGTAATCAAATGATTATATGCCGTAATTATACTCTTACAGAAATTCTTAATCATCAGTTTTAAAGTATGATGGGTTTAGATTGTTCATAACCTGAAAAAATAAGATTTAAGTTTATTTTTAATTTGTATTAAATATTATGTTATAAATAATTTAGATTTTAAAATAAACAGTAAAGTAGCAAGAAAATGGTAGAATTTAAAATGAGTTATATTAAATTTACCACAGATAAAAAATAAATAGAGGTCACAAATACCACTGTAAATTTTTTATTTGGTGAATTGGTACCACTGTATTTTTTTGGATAGGTAGAAGCACCAATACCACTGCCAATAATTCATAGTTCTAAAGCTCCGAAATTAATGTTACTGCTGATTAAATTAATTAATAGCATTAACTTATTTATAAGTGGGTAAGTACCACTACATTTGTATGGGTGGGTGGGTGGGGAATATTTTAAAAAGTGATTAAGTCTCATTTTTAACCATCTACAGTACATTGCAAAAAACAGCATTAAAAATTAAATATAAAATAAAAGATAAATTTTACATTCTGCTAACTGAAATGTTTTTAACTGAAATGTTTATAACATTTTCTATGCACACACGAATATTTAAAAGTAAGTTATATCTCCAATTTGTCGTGCCATGGCAGCCAGCACCTTGTCAGCCCCTCCCCCCTTACTCCCCCAAATCCTCATGAATAAACTTAGTAAATAAATGTAAAAATATGTACTAAGTGTAATAATTTTTTATAATGTAAAATAAAGTATTTGTACTGTACATATAACTGCCACTTAGGCATTCACTACTGCTATAAAAAGTGACCACTGTTTTCTTTTGTCTGTAATCATAAAAATAAAAAAACCTTTAGCATTTTTTTAATGACACAATAGATACTTAGTAGAAGTAATGCTTTTTTACGGTAGATAAAATCCCACTTAGACGTTTCTATCTGTCATGGTAATAAAACTAGTGGTAGCTCTGGTAGTAAATCCAACCTCTGGTAAGGGTCTTTGAAATGTATTTTTGGTTTATGTATGTTTTGATAGAGGTGCTGAAGAATAGAGTACACACATTTGCCATGAATGATTGATTCCTTGGCTAGTTTGTGTCGAGATATACACATCTCGTATACTAAACCTCTCCCAGTTCAAACTCTAACACCCTCCTTCTACAAGTCCTTTAAAGATATATTCATTGAAGTATGTGTATATGTTAACTTTTTTGAAATATCTTTTTTTTAAAAAGATCAAGAAATGTCTACCTCCTTTTGTAAATGAATAAATTACAGATTTTAGTACAAAATAGTGCCTAAACATTAAAGTTGCCTTGACTTAATGCTTAATTGAAGAAGTAACTATATGCCTTTTACTTTCTAAGTACTAAATTACAAATAATTTATAGCTGGTATATTTAAATATTGTTTTCTTTAAGAAACTCTAAATCAATATAAACTTTACGTTGGTTATAATATTGGTTTTTCTCTATTAATTATCTCAATAAAAACTCAGAATTCAATCGACCTGACCCAATAAATTATAAAGAGATATTTACAATATTTGGTTATAGGTAGACGCTATAAAAAGTAGCTATTTTTTAATAGCGCAATAGCTAGGGCAATTAAGGGACCTATAGATTTACGCGAAATCCGAACCACGTAATGTTGGTCTGATTATCAGCTAAATGGCAAGCCTGACAACCAGTTGTTCTTTTCCCCACACAACATTTGAACCTTGGCTACAGTCCAAAAATTTAACAAAGGTAAAAACGCTGTTAAAAATTATCTGTTAGAAAGCATTTTGTCTGTAAAAACTAAAAATCATATTACTATGGATTGTAATGTAACCTGTTTTAGACAATATACTGATTATTGTTTGGATTAGTGCATATTATTAAAATTCAAAGAATTCATAAATAACTTTTTCAACAACAGGTAAGATCAAAATAAAAAGAGAGTTAAATTTGTACTAATAATTTAAAAAACAAAAAACCCATAGATGGAAGCATCCCATAAAAGAAGTTTGAAAAAGGATAAATCATTTCAGCTGGCAATGTTAAACTATGATAGACTATTATTTGCAATTTAAATAATGGGTGAAAAGGAACGTAACATAGATATATAAGTAGAGTAATTAAAATTAGTTAATTACATTTTTTTAAAAGTATTTAATTAAAAATATATAGCACTTAAAACTACATGTTTTAACTGACCGTATATTTTCATGATAGAAATATAAAAAAAAAATCAAATATTTACTTGTGTTTCAAGTAATATACATCTAAGTATGAGATTTTTTAATTTGCAGTTAAATCAAATTAGTATTCACAAATAAGTAATTATAGTTATGGCACTGAGGTTATTAATGGTATGAACAAAAACAAAATGGCATGACATATATAAATGTCAAATGTGATATAGGTTGAACTCTCCGCATTAAATACAGACAATATCGTGGCTCGATTACAAAGTGGTGAATCAGTGATGAATTACTGAGTTCAGATGTCTCTGCACCGAGCTGACACTAATATGCACCAGTATTACTGCAGACATTTAGCTTATATAGATTGTTAATTAAATTGATCCTCTGTGTGTAGTAGAATGAAACAATTTGATCAGCAACTAGTATATAGAGAAAATAGCTATAATTAATTATTCACACTCCATATTACTTGCAATTGTGATATTTATATGTAACAAAGGTAATTTGTATGGTCGAAGTGTGTTTATGGTATTTTTTCACAATGTTTTATCACCATTGTAAAATAAATAACTGATAATACATTTGAGGACATGTTTACCAGAAAATTACAAAGTATACTATAACACGAATTCCTTACTTTTTTCTTTCAGAAAGAACTAACATAATAATACCATTAGATTAAAACTCACAAATAGTGTCGGTATTAATAGAAGTTCAAAAATGTAACCAAGCAATTTTACCTACTCTGGAGGGTGGTTGAAACACGAAGAAACATGAGTTATTAGTTAAACTATAAAGGAAATTGAGTGATTTTTCCTTTGTTATTTTTCTTAATATGAATCAATTACAAGCTAAACATAATCTATTGAACCGATTGCACATTATATATTTGTATATTCTAAAATTCTAAAGAGAAATAAATCATACTCAAGGTAAAATTATTACCCTTTCAGCAATAACAGGTGATATTATCAGATTATATAATTTCTATTTGGAAATTTTTCCAAAATATATTTTAATGCACGACTGAAAATTTTGCATATTAAAAATTGGAAGATACTGCCAATTTAAAAATTATGAAAAAAAAACATAAATAGGTTGTATTCTTATAAAAAAACTACAGAAAGAAATGGGCTAAATTCTAATCGTTGTTTGAAAGAATGTGAATTTAAATTAAACAAAAATTCTAAAATTTCCTAAAGCTATTTTAAACATTATATTAACATACTCTATTAATAGTTGCTTTTTATTGGATGACATTGAATCAAAATGAAATTTTCTTTTTTTACCTAGAAAATCCAAAAATTAAGAAAACAAACATAACTAATTTATTATAACGTTTAACTATCGTTTTACTATTTTGTAATGAAAACGAAGCTTGCCCCAAAAAAGGAAGAAGATTTATAAATCAACAATGCGTTCCCTCTAGGGAGAACTTCTATAAATTCTAAATGCTGATATATGAGTGGTGCAAGTAATTTTTGCTAGAAAAATATAAGTTTTACTTCTTTTCTGTATTGTATTGTGCCAAAATAACTAATTTTACTTTCTTACAACTTCCAGTTTTACAACATGTACAACTCGATAGTTATGATTGAATAACTGACACCTTAAATTCATAAATAAAAGAACAAAAAGTAAATTGTAAATTGATCATACACTAAAATATCCACACAACATCATTATCATTGAATATCTACTATCCTTTCACACTCATATATCAATGATGTCCTGGAATTCATCCGTACTGCTGACACAGTCTCCACACACGAAGGCAATTGACACCCTTCCTTCTATATCCATACATAATTGGACGCCTTTCTGCGCCTCTCTTGGAAATTATTAACGAGTTAGCCTCCAGTTCCTCATGCAACATCAATGAAAGTTCATCCTTTAACTCTACCTTAAACATACCCACTACGTTTACAGCCAACGTAGGCCTAACACGAAATGTTTCAGTCACTGTAATACTTTATTACGAAAACAGTCTATTAAATTGTACATATTTTAGTATATACATTGAGAATAAACTAAGTTATGCTTTCATAATTACTAATGGTTTAATGATTTAATGAAATGTAGAACTTAAAATAATTATGTGTATGCCATAAAATCGTAAAGCGTTAGACACTTAATTTAAACAGTTTATTTTATTTGATAAACTAATGATTTTTCATGGGTTGTAAGGTTAGATAATTTTAAAAAAATAGCACCGTCAGCACTATGAAGTATTTAACGATAATGAGCCCTACATTAAGTTCGTGAATAGAGCTTTGTTCAGAAGTTTGATAAAGGAGTAGATCCAGAAAATGTTCTGAGGCAATAAAGAACTTGTCTAGCATTCTACTTCGTGATTTATGGATCAATATAAGACTTATGACACAGATACTAACAAAAGTAAAGTAACAGGAAAGTATAAAATTCATTGCTGACTTATGAGGACTATTTTTGAGACTCGTGTATTAGTCACTATTCCAAGTTTACATTAAAACTATTACTTTATCATACATTTTAGCATTGAAAATGTGCATTTAAACACATTAGATTTTGTACGAAATATTATAGGTATGGATAGTTTCCAAATACTAACTTTACCTACAAAATTTAAATATAATTATCGTATTTTATATTTAAATACCTACAATTTATCGGCTGTCAGATTTAACAATTATGTTCCCTAAAAAAATATATTTATAAAAAAATCCGCAAATTAGTTAAAATATAGAGTCAATGTTTACTTTTGAAAATAAGCTATAATGAAGTTTTATTGAGTAAATATTTTATTTTTATTAAAACAAAGTAAAAGTAACAATTGCAAAATTGTTACTTTATATCAAAAAAACGTATATCAACCAATAGCTGTAAAAATAAGTAATTTAAAAGTCATACTGACGGAATTAACTGTACAATAAATGCTGCCTTTGTAGTATATAATGTTTAATATTAATGTTTGTGTTACATTGGATAAGTAAATACTTATATATAAAATACAAAACTAGGTTTGAAGGCTGTTTGTAGATCAACTGGTAATAAACATCAAAACCTATCACTTTTCATTGTGACACAGTGATAAAAATATAAAATAAAGAGCATATATAACTCACGAAGTTTACTGAGGCACTTGGCAAGGTGATGCACAGTAGAATAATTGGAGTGGGGGGAGTCGCCGAGTCCGTGTGTGCCATATGGTAAATAAAAATAGAAAATAAACTCATCTGGAATTTAAATTGTCGTTTACAACCTGATTTAGCCTTGTTTTTCTTCATAGATAAATAATAAATAATTGTAACAATCACTACGAATTAGTTAATAGATGAAGTATTTAACTTTTTTTATTTATTTGTTTATAGATATATTTATTATATTATAATCTAATTTATATGCAAATTAATGTGCCTATTTCCAGATCAGACTTTTCAAAGGTAGCTTATGTTGTTTTTATTTTAGTAAAAAGAGGTTTTAATTTAAATTAAAAAAGTAAACGACCATTCCGTTTGGTCGTCATAAAAAATGTAAACAAACAATTGAGGAGGCGAAAATAAATTCTTTTCTACACAAAGAGGCGCTCCAAGCGAATCTCGACCTGCAACACAGTTACTGTGAGATCAGTCACATGGTAGATAACAGTAGTAGAACACTTATTCTTAGTATTATTCCCCTCACGCGCAGGCTAAGTGCCTTGGTAAGCCTTGCGAGTTATACATGGAAATTTCTTCAAATAATATTTTTTCTTTGATAAAACTAATATAATCTCAAGTAAAATGCCGACTGATGATTAAAAATATATTTTTTCTAATGTCATATTCCCGTGTAATTAAAAGATATTTTACAATGTTTTTAAATCATATACAGTTCTTTCAGAGTGCTGCAACCTCTTATCACTGAACAGTTATATTTTTAATTAAATATAAATGGCTTGTAAATCTAAAAAGTTCAATCGCAAATCTATTTTTTTGTAAAACTAACATTTAAAATATGTAAAAAATTTTTAATTTTATAACGAAATCTAAAAATAAAACATTTTTCTATAGTCAGATGTGACCTTCAAATCACCAATCCAACCAAGTCACTTTCTAAACATCATCAAACAATAAAACAATGCTACTGCATGGTATTTCATTAAAATAATAAAATAAAATTTGGTTTTAAAAATATAAAAATTAATTAAAGATATAAGTGGAATGCAAGACATAGGTATGGCGTATTGATAAACATTTTAATACACGAATATCTTCAAACGTTTAAACATTATGTCTAATTGATTCCAACTTAACATGTGGTGTATATATTCGTGTATATACTCGTACATATGATAAACTTCAACTAAATTGATCTTTTCAATTATTTTGATTGATAAAAGTAAAAACACCCAACTTATATTTAGTTTAAATATTTAAATAATCTAAGGAGATGGTAAAAATACATGCATATTCTTCCGTGATCAGGGTGTAATACTTAAATTTATTCTACAGTATATACTGTACGTGCAAAGAATAAAATTAATTACTGTAATCAAATGATTATATGCCGTAATTATACTCTTACAGAAATTCTTAATCATCAGTTTTAAAGTATGATGGGTTTAGATTGTTCATAACCTGAAAAAATAAGATTTAAGTTTATTTTTAATTTGTATTAAATATTATGTTATAAATAATTTAGATTTTAAAATAAACAGTAAAGTAGCAAGAAAATGGTAGAATTTAAAATGAGTTATATTAAATTTACCACAGATAAAAAATAAATAGAGGTCACAAATACCACTGTAAATTTTTTATTTGGTGAATTGGTACCACTGTATTTTTTTGGATAGGTAGAAGCACCAATACCACTGCCAATAATTCATAGTTCTAAAGCTCCGAAATTAATGTTACTGCTGATTAAATTAATTAATAGCATTAACTTATTTATAAGTGGGTAAGTACCACTACATTTGTATGGGTGGGTGGGTGGGGAATATTTTAAAAAGTGATTAAGTCTCATTTTTAACCATCTACAGTACATTGCAAAAAACAGCATTAAAAATTAAATATAAAATAAAAGATAAATTTTACATTCTGCTAACTGAAATGTTTTTAACTGAAATGTTTATAACATTTTCTATGCACACACGAATATTTAAAAGTAAGTTATATCTCCAATTTGTCGTGCCATGGCAGCCAGCACCTTGTCAGCCCCTCCCCCCTTACTCCCCCAAATCCTCATGAATAAACGTAGTAAATAAATGTAAAAATATGTACTAAGTGTAATAATTTTTTATAATGTAAAATAAAGTATTTGTACTGTACATGTAACTGCCACTTAGGCATTCACTACTGCTATAAAAAGTGACCACTGTTTTCTTTTGTCTGAAATCATAAAAATAAAAAACCTTTAGCATTTTTTTAATAACACAATAGATACTTAGTAGAAGTAATGCTTTTTTACGGTTGATAAAATCCCATCTAGACGTTTCTATCTGTCATGGTAATAAAACTAGTGGTAGCTCTGGTAGTAAATCCAACCTCTGGTAAGGGTCTTTGAAATGTATTTTTGGTTTATGTATGTTTTGATAGAGGTGCTGAAGAATAGAGTACACACATTTGCCATGAATGATTGATTCCTTGGCTAGTTTGTGTCGAGATATACACATCTCGTATACTAAACCTCTCCCAGTTCAAACTCTAACACCCTCCTTCTACAAGTCCTTTAAAGATATATTCATTGAAGTATGTGTATATGTTAACTTTTTTGAAATATCTTTTTTTTAAAAAGATCAAGAAATGTCTACCTCCTTTTGTAAATGAATAAATTACAGATTTTAGTACAAAATAGTGCCTAAACATTAAAGTTGCCTTGACTTAATGCTTAATTGAAGAAGTAACTATATGCCTTTTACTTTCTAAGTACTAAATTACAAATAATTTATAGCTGGTATATTTAAATATTGTTTTCTTTAAGAAACTCTAAATCAATATAAACTTTACGTTGGTTATAATATTGGTTTTTCTCTATTAATTATCTCAATAAAAACTCAGAATTCAATCGACCTGACCCAATAAATTATAAAGAGATATTTACAATATTTGGTTATAGGTAGACGCTATAAAAAGTAGCTATTTTTTAATAGCGCAATAGCTAGGGCAATTAAGGGACCTATAGATTTACGCGAAATCCGAACCACGTAATGTTGGTCTGATTATCAGCTAAATGGCAAGCCTGACAACCAGTTGTTCTTTTCCCCACACAACATTTGAACCTTGGCTACAGTCCAAAAATTTAACAAAGGTAAAAACGCTGTTAAAAATTATCTGTTAGAAAGCATTTTGTCTGTAAAAACTAAAAATCATATTACTATGGATTGTAATGTAACCTGTTTTAGACAATATACTGATTATTGTTTGGATTAGTGCATATTATTAAAATTCAAAGAATTCATAAATAACTTTTTCAACAACAGGTAAGATCAAAATAAAAAGAGAGTTAAATTTGTACTAATAATTTAAAAAACAAAAAACCCATAGATGGAAGCATCCCATAAAAGAAGTTTGAAAAAGGATAAATCATTTCAGCTGGCAATGTTAAACTATGATAGACTATTATTTGCAATTTAAATAATGGGTGAAAAGGAACGTAACATAGATATATAAGTAGAGTAATTAAAATTAGTTAATTACATTTTTTTAAAAGTATTTAATTAAAAATATATAGCACTTAAAACTACATGTTTTAACTGACCGTATATTTTCATGATAGAAATATAAAAAAAAAATCAAATATTTACTTGTGTTTCAAGTAATATACATCTAAGTATGAGATTTTTTAATTTGCAGTTAAATCAAATTAGTATTCACAAATAAGTAATTATAGTTATGGCACTGAGGTTATTAATGGTATGAACAAAAACAAAATGGCATGACATATATAAATGTCAAATGTGATATAGGTTGAACTCTCCGCATTAAATACAGACAATATCGTGGCTCGATTACAAAGTGGTGAATCAGTGATGAATTACTGAGTTCAGATGTCTCTGCACCGAGCTGACACTAATATGCACCAGTATTACTGCAGACATTTAGCTTATATAGATTGTTAATTAAATTGATCCTCTGTGTGTAGTAGAATGAAACAATTTGATCAGCAACTAGTATATAGATAAAATAGCTATAATTAATTATTCACACTCCATATTACTTGCAATTGTGATATTTATATGTAACAAAGGTAATTTGTATGGTCGAAGTGTGTTTATGGTATTTTTTCACAATGTTTTATCACCATTGTAAAATAAATAACTGATAATACATTTGAGGACATGTTTACCAGAAAATTACAAAGTATACTATAACACGAATTCCTTACTTTTTTCTTTCAGAAAGAACTAACATAATAATACCATTAGATTAAAACTCACAAATAGTGTCGGTATTAATAGAAGTTCAAAAATGTAACCAAGCAATTTTACCTACTCTGGAGGGTGGTTGAAACACGAAGAAACATGAGTTATTAGTTAAACTATAAAGGAAATTGAGTGATTTTTCCTTTGTTATTTTTCTTAATATGAATCAATTACAAGCTAAACATAATCTATTGAACCGATTGCACATTATATATTTGTATATTCTAAAATTCTAAAGAGAAATAAATCATACTCAAGGTAAAATTATTACCCTTTCAGCAATAACAGGTGATATTATCAGATTATATAATTTCTATTTGGAAATTTTTCCAAAATATATTTTAATGCACGACTGAAAATTTTGCATATTAAAAATTGGAAGATACTGCCAATTTAAAAATTATGAAAAAAAAAACATAAATAGGTTGTATTCTTATAAAAAAACTACAGAAAGAAATGGGCTAAATTCTAATCGTTGTTTGAAAGAATGTGAATTTAAATTAAACAAAAATTCTAAAATTTCCTAAAGCTATTTTAAACATTATATTAACATACTCTATTAATAGTTGCTTTTTATTGGATGACATTGAATCAAAATGAAATTTTCTTTTTTTACCTAGAAAATCCAAAAATTAAGAAAACAAACATAACTAATTTATTATAACGTTTAACTATCGTTTTACTATTTTGTAATGAAAACGAAGCTTGCCCCAAAAAAGGAAGAAGATTTATAAATCAACAATGCGTTCCCTCTAGGGAGAACTTCTATAAATTCTAAATGCTGATATATGAGTGGTGCAAGTAATTTTTGCTAGAAAAATATAAGTTTTACTTCTTTTCTGTATTGTATTGTGCCAAAATAACTAATTTTACTTTCTTACAACTTCCAGTTTTACAACATGTACAACTCGATAGTTATGATTGAATAACTGACACCTTAAATTCATAAATAAAAGAACAAAAAGTAAATTGTAAATTGATCATACACTAAAATATCCACACAACATCATTATCATTGAATATCTACTATCCTTTCACACTCATATATCAATGATGTCCTGGAATTCATCCGTACTGCTGACACAGTCTCCACACACGAAGGCAATTGACACCCTTCCTTCTATATCCATACATAATTGGACGCCTTTCTGCGCCTCTCTTGGAAATTATTAACGAGTTAGCCTCCAGTTCCTCATGCAACATCAATGAAAGTTCATCCTTTAACTCTACCTTAAACATACCCACTACGTTTACAGCCAACGTAGGCCTAACACGAAATGTTTCAGTCACTGTAATACTTTATTACGAAAACAGTCTATTAAATTGTACATATTTTAGTATATACATTGAGAATAAACTAAGTTATGCTTTCATAATTACTAATGGTTTAATGATTTAATGAAATGTAGAACTTAAAATAATTATGTGTATGCCATAAAATCGTAAAGCGTTAGACACTTAATTTAAACAGTTTATTTTATTTGATAAACTAATGATTTTTCATGGGTTGTAAGGTTAGATAATTTTAAAAAAATAGCACCGTCAGCACTATGAAGTATTTAACGATAATGAGCCCTACATTAAGTTCGTGAATAGAGCTTTGTTCAGAAGTTTGATAAAGGAGTAGATCCAGAAAATGTTCTGAGGCAATAAAGAACTTGTCTAGCATTCTACTTCGTGATTTATGGATCAATATAAGACTTATGACACAGATACTAACAAAAGTAAAGTAACAGGAAAGTATAAAATTCATTGCTGACTTATGAGGACTATTTTTGAGACTCGTGTATTAGTCACTATTCCAAGTTTACATTAAAACTATTACTTTATCATACATTTTAGCATTGAAAATGTGCATTTAAACACATTAGATTTTGTACGAAATATTATAGGTATGGATAGTTTCCAAATACTAACTTTACCTACAAAATTTAAATATAATTATCGTATTTTATATTTAAATACCTACAATTTATCGGCTGTCAGATTTAACAATTATGTTCCCTAAAAAAATATATTTATAAAAAAATCCGCAAATTAGTTAAAATATAGAGTCAATGTTTACTTTTGAAAATAAGCTATAATGAAGTTTTATTGAGTAAATATTTTATTTTTATTAAAACAAAGTAAAAGTAACAATTGCAAAATTGTTACTTTATATCAAAAAAACGTATATCAACCAATAGCTGTAAAAATAAGTAATTTAAAAGTCATACTGACGGAATTAACTGTACAATAAATGCTGCCTTTGTAGTATATAATGTTTAATATTAATGTTTGTGTTACATTGGATAAGTAAATACTTATATATAAAATACAAAACTAGGTTTGAAGGCTGTTTGTAGATCAACTGGTAATAAACATCAAAACCTATCACTTTTCATTGTGACACAGTGATAAAAATATAAAATAAAGAGCATATATAACTCACGAAGTTTACTGAGGCACTTGGCAAGGTGATGCACAGTAGAATAATTGGAGTGGGGGGGAGTCGCCGAGTCCGTGTGTGCCATATGGTAAATAAAAATAGAAAATAAACTCATCTGGAATTTAAATTGTCGTTTACAACCTGATTTAGCCTTGTTTTTCTTCATAGATAAATAATAAATAATTGTAACAATCACTACGAATTAGTTAATAGATGAAGTGTTTAACTTTTTTTATTTATTTGTTTATAGATATATTTATTATATTATAATCTAATTTATATGCAAATTAATGTGCCTATTTCCAGATCAGACTTTTCAAAGGTAGCTTATGTTGTTTTTATTTTAGTAAAAAGAGGTTTTAATTTAAATTAAAAAAGTAAACGACCATTCCGTTTGGTCGTCATAAAAAATGTAAACAAACAATTGAGGAGGCGAAAATAAATTCTTTTCTACACAAAGAGGCGCTCCAAGCGAATCTCGACCTGCAACACAGTTACTGTGAGATCAGTCACATGGTAGATAACAGTAGTAGAACACTTATTCTTAGTATTATTCCCCTCACGCGCAGGCTAAGTGCCTTGGTAAGCCTTGCGAGTTATACATGGAAATTTCTTCAAATAATATTTTTTCTTTGATAAAACTAATATAATCTCAAGTAAAATGCCGACTGATGATTAAAAATATATTTTTTCTAATGTCATATTCCCGTGTAATTAAAAGATATTTTACAATGTTTTTAAATCATATACAGTTCTTTCAGAGTGCTGCAACCTCTTATCACTGAACAGTTATATTTTTAATTAAATATAAATGGCTTGTAAATCTAAAAAGTTCAATCGCAAATCTATTTTTTTGTAAAACTAACATTTAAAATATGTAAAAAATTTTTAATTTTATAACGAAATCTAAAAATAAAACATTTTTCTATAGTCAGATGTGACCTTCAAATCACCAATCCAACCAAGTCACTTTCTAAACATCATCAAACAATAAAACAATGCTACTGCATGGTATTTCATTAAAATAATAAAATAAAATTTGGTTTTAAAAATATAAAAATTAATTAAAGATATAAGTGGAATGCAAGACATAGGTATGGCGTATTGATAAACATTTTAATACACGAATATCTTCAAACGTTTAAACATTATGTCTAATTGATTCCAACTTAACATGTGGTGTATATATTCGTGTATATACTCGTACATATGATAAACTTCAACTAAATTGATCTTTTCAATTATTTTGATTGATAAAAGTAAAAACACCCAACTTATATTTAGTTTAAATATTTAAATAATCTAAGGAGATGGTAAAAATACATGCATATTCTTCCGTGATCAGGGTGTAATACTTAAATTTATTCTACAGTATATACTGTACGTGCAAAGAATAAAATTAATTACTGTAATCAAATGATTATATGCCGTAATTATACTCTTACAGAAATTCTTAATCATCAGTTTTAAAGTATGATGGGTTTAGATTGTTCATAACCTGAAAAAATAAGATTTAAGTTTATTTTTAATTTGTATTAAATATTATGTTATAAATAATTTAGATTTTAAAATAAACAGTAAAGTAGCAAGAAAATGGTAGAATTTAAAATGAGTTATATTAAATTTACCACAGATAAAAAATAAATAGAGGTCACAAATACCACTGTAAATTTTTTATTTGGTGAATTGGTACCACTGTATTTTTTTGGATAGGTAGAAGCACCAATACCACTGCCAATAATTCATAGTTCTAAAGCTCCGAAATTAATGTTACTGCTGATTAAATTAATTAATAGCATTAACTTATTTATAAGTGGGTAAGTACCACTACATTTGTATGGGTGGGTGGGTGGGGAATATTTTAAAAAGTGATTAAGTCTCATTTTTAACCATCTACAGTACATTGCAAAAAACAGCATTAAAAATTAAATATAAAATAAAAGATAAATTTTACATTCTGCTAACTGAAATGTTTTTAACTGAAATGTTTATAACATTTTCTATGCACACACGAATATTTAAAAGTAAGTTATATCTCCAATTTGTCGTGCCATGGCAGCCAGCACCTTGTCAGCCCCTCCCCCCTTACTCCCCCAAATCCTCATGAATAAACTTAGTAAATAAATGTAAAAATATGTACTAAGTGTAATAATTTTTTATAATGTAAAATAAAGTATTTGTACTGTACATATAACTGCCACTTAGGCATTCACTACTGCTATAAAAAGTGACCACTGTTTTCTTTTGTCTGTAATCATAAAAATAAAAAAACCTTTAGCATTTTTTTAATGACACAATAGATACTTAGTAGAAGTAATGCTTTTTTACGGTAGATAAAATCCCACTTAGACGTTTCTATCTGTCATGGTAATAAAACTAGTGGTAGCTCTGGTAGTAAATCCAACCTCTGGTAAGGGTCTTTGAAATGTATTTTTGGTTTATGTATGTTTTGATAGAGGTGCTGAAGAATAGAGTACACACATTTGCCATGAATGATTGATTCCTTGGCTAGTTTGTGTCGAGATATACACATCTCGTATAATAAACCTCTCCCAGTTCAAACTCTAACACCCTCCTTCTACAAGTCCTTTAAAGATATATTCATTGAAGTATGTGTATATGTTAACTTTTTTGAAATATCTTTTTTTTAAAAAGATCAAGAAATGTCTACCTCCTTTTGTAAATGAATAAATTACAGATTTTAGTACAAAATAGTGCCTAAACATTAAAGTTGCCTTGACTTAATGCTTAATTGAAGAAGTAACTATATGCCTTTTACTTTCTAAGTACTAAATTACAAATAATTTATAGCTGGTATATTTAAATATTGTTTTCTTTAAGAAACTCTAAATCAATATAAACTTTACGTTGGTTATAATATTGGTTTTTCTCTATTAATTATCTCAATAAAAACTCAGAATTCAATCGACCTGACCCAATAAATTATAAAGAGATATTTACAATATTTGGTTATAGGTAGACGCTATAAAAAGTAGCTATTTTTTAATAGCGCAATAGCTAGGGCAATTAAGGGACCTATAGATTTACGCGAAATCCGAACCACGTAATGTTGGTCTGATTATCAGCTAAATGGCAAGCCTGACAACCAGTTGTTCTTTTCCCCACACAACATTTGAACCTTGGCTACAGTCCAAAAATTTAACAAAGGTAAAAACGCTGTTAAAAATTATCTGTTAGAAAGCATTTTGTCTGTAAAAACTAAAAATCATATTACTATGGATTGTAATGTAACCTGTTTTAGACAATATACTGATTATTGTTTGGATTAGTGCATATTATAAAAATTCAAAGAATTCATAAATAACTTTTTCAACAACAGGTAAGATCAAAATAAAAAGAGAGTTAAATTTGAACTAATAATTTAAAAAACAAAAAACCCATAGACGGAAGCATCCCATAAAAGAAGTTTGAAAAAGGATAAATCATTTCAGCTGGCAATGTTAAACTATGATAGACTATTATTTGCAATTTAAATAATGGGTGAAAAGGAACTTAACATAGATATATAAGTGGAGGAATTAAAATTAGTTAATTACCTTTTTTTAAAAGTATTTAATTAAAAATATATAGCACTTAAAACTACATGTTTTAACAGACCGTATATTTTCATGATAGAAATATAAAAAAAATCAAATATTTACTTGTGTTTCAAGTAATATACATCTAAATATGACATTTTTTAATTTGCAGTTAAATCAAATTAGTATTCACAAATAAGTAATTATAGTTATGGCACTGAGGTTATTAATGGTATGAACAAAAACAAAATGGCATGACATATATAAATGTCAAATGTGATATAGGTTGAACTCTCCGCATTAAATACAGACAATATCGTGGCTCGATTACAAAGTGGTGAATCAGTGATGAATTACTGAGTTCAGATGTCTCTGCACCGAGCTGACACTAATATGCACCAGTATTACTGCAGACATTTAGCTTATATAGATTGTTAATTAAATTGATCCTCTGTGTGTAGTAGAATGAAACAATTTGATCAGCAACTAGTATATAGAGAAAATAGCTATAATTAATTATTCACACTCCATATTACTTGCAATTGTGATATTTATATGTAACAAAGGTAATTTGTATGGTCGAAGTGTGTTTATGGTATTTTTTCACAATGTTTTATCACCATTGTAAAATAAATAACTGATAATACATTTGAGGACATGTTTACCAGAAAATTACAAAGTATACTATAACACGAATTCCTTACTTTTTTCTTTCAGAAAGAACTAACATAATAATACCATTAGATTAAAACTCACAAATAGTGTCGGTATTAATAGAAGTTCAAAAATGTAACCAAGCAATTTTACCTACTCTGGAGGGTGGTTGAAACACGAAGAAACATGAGTTATTAGTTAAACTATAAAGGAAATTGAGTGATTTTTCCTTTGTTATTTTTCTTAATATGAATCAATTACAAGCTAAACATAATCTATTGAACCGATTGCACATTATATATTTGTATATTCTAAAATTCTAAAGAGAAATAAATCATACTCAAGGTAAAATTATTACCCTTTCAGCAATAACAGGTGATATTATCAGATTATATAATTTCTATTTGGAAATTTTTCCAAAATATATTTTAATGCACGACTGAAAATTTTGCATAATAAAAATTAGAAGATACTGCCAATTTAAAAATTATGAAAAAAAAACATAAATAGGTTGTATTCCTATAAAAAAACTACAGAAAGAAATGGGTTAAATTCTAATCGTTGTTTGAAAGAATGTGAATTTAAATTAAACAAAAATTCTAAAATTTCCTAAAGCTATTTTAAACATTATATTAACATACTCTATTAATAGTTGCTTTTTATTGGATGACATTTTTTTCAAATTTCAAAATGAAATTTTCTTATTTACCTAGAAAATCCAAAAATTAAGAAACCAAACAAAACTAATTTATTATAATGTTTAACTATCGTTTTACTATTTTATAATGAAAACGAAGCTTGCCCCAAAAAAGAAGAACATTTATAAATCAACAATGCGTTCCCTCTACGAAGAACTTCTATAAATTCTAAATGCTGATATATGAGTGGTGCAAGTAGTTTTTGCTAGAAAAATATAAGTTTTACTTCTTTTCTGTAATGTATTGTGCCAAAATAACTAATTTTACTTTCTTACAACTTCCAGTTTTACAACATGTACAACTCGATAGTTATGATTGAATAACTGATACCTTAAATTCATAAATAAAAGAACAAAAAGTAAATTGTAAATTGATCATGCACTAAAATATCCACACAACATCATTATCATTGATTATCTACTATCCTTTCACACTCATATATCAATGATGTCCTGGAATTCATCCATACTGCTGACACAGTCTCCACACACGAAGGCAATTGACACCCTCCCTTCTATATCCATACATAATTGGACGCCTTTCTGCGCCTCTCTCGGAAATTATTAACGAGTTAACCTCCAGTTCCTCATGCAACATCAATGAAAGTTCATCCTTTAACTCTACCTTAAACATACTCACTAAGTTTACAGCCAACGTAGGCCTAACACGAAATGTTTCAGTCACTGTAATACTTTATTACGAAAACAGTCTATTAAATTGTACATATTTTAGTATATACATTGAGAATAAACTAAGTTATGCTTTCATAATTACTAATGGTTTAATGATTTAATGAAATGTAGAACTTAAAATAATTATGTGTATGCCATAAAATCGTAAAGCGTTAGACACTTAATTTAAACAGTTTATTTTATTTGATAAACTAATGATTTTTCATGGGTTGTAAGGTTAGATAATTTTAAAAAAATAGCACCGTCAGCACTATGAAGTATTTAACGATAATGAGCCCTACATTAAGTTCGTGAATAGAGCTTTGTTCAGAAGTTTGATAAAGGAGTAGATTCAGAAAATGTTCTGAGGCAATAAAGAACTTGTCTAGCATTCTACTTCGTGATTTATGGATCAATATAAGACTTATGACACAGATACTAACAAAAGTAAAGTAACAGGAAAGTATAAAATTCATTGCTGACTTATGAGGACTATTTTTGAGACTCGTGTATTAGTCACTATTCCAAGTTTACATTAAAACTATTACTTTATCATACATTTTAGCATTGAAAATGTGCATTTAAACACATTAGATTTTTTACGAATTATTATAGGTATGGATAATTTCCAAATACTAACTTTACCTAGAAAATTTAAATATAATTATCGTATTTTATATTTAAATACCTACAATTTATCGGCTGTCAGATTTAACAATTATGTTCCCTAAAAAAATATATTTAGAAAAAAATCCGCAAATTAGTTAAAATATAGAGTCAATATTTACTTTTGAAAATAAGCTATAATGAAGTTTTATTGAGTAAATATTTTATTTTTATTAAAACAAAGTAAAAATAACAATTTTTGCCTAAGAAAAATTATGTCGGACAAAACATGTATAAGCTGAAAGTTATCTACGCATTTCCATTGATTGTATTCTACCTTCAGAAACGTAAAACGCAAGTATAAAGCCAAAGGAGAGGATATAAATGACATTATTACAAGCCTAAACATATTTTCGCAATTATAGTTTCAATCATGAGTTTGCTACTGTAAGATTCTTGGCCAATGAAGTTCTACTTGACGTCTTGATGTGATAAAAGGGAAGAATGTTTGAGTAAGGTTTGGGCGAGGAATTCTCATTTCGGTTTTTGAGGGTTTGGGGAAGAGGAAGGTAGGTGCGATGGGTCTGGAATGAGAAATGAGGTGATTAAACTCGCCGCGGATTGTCAAATCTGTTTTATCCAATGACGAGACAAAAACTACTAATGTGTTAACGAAAGCTGTTTATTAAACCGTATACATTCTTACTTTGGAATACTATGCAAACGTGAACTATTTCAAATTAATTATTAGTAACGCAATAATACGAGTTACACAATTAACAATTATTAGTACTAATTGATCGTTACTAGTATTATTAATACTCGTATTTTGTTTAGTATCAAATCCAAATTAGCCAAGAATTTGAACTGTACCAAACATAATCGAAACGTAATAAAATAAACACTATCGATAAAAAAATTAAGTTTACGTTAAATTTATTACTAATTATTGAAGAATACTTCACAATAAGCATACTAAAAACTATTACATGTAAAATATTGGTTTTTTTTAATCTAGTAACTTAATTTTTTAACATTTTTATGCAATTTAGTAAATAATTAGTAAAATGCAGAGTAAGAAAAATATTGTCAAATTATCCCAATATTTAATACAACCATTTGGCATCAGATGATTGTACAAAACGTCCTTTGTCTCTTAGTTCTTATATGTTTAACAATTAATTTGTGAAATATTTTACGTAAAATTACATTTAGTATGTAAATGAATAGTATGGGAATAAATAATATTGATGCATCACATTACTTCAATTATTTATTGAATTAATTATATATATTTACTTCCCTATGGATTACGTAAGTAATTTATTTTATATTTTGTTTATTTCTGTTTATAAGAATAATATTTACCATGCCATATGATTTTTACTCCCAGCTGATCTAATTTTCCTCCTACTTCTTGAACCAATAAAAATTTATTTCTTATTCCTTGAAATGTCATATTTTAGTCCTTCAGGTTCTTTAAACTTTTTTCTTCTTTTTTACTCACATATCTAGACTTTCTATATCCTCTGTCATTCCCATAATCTGTATGGGTGATATCTTCAGTGCTCCTAGATTTCATGTAATCTGTCTTGTTAATTTCTATCCTAGAAATCTTATAATATTGTCTGTAAAAATATTAAAAATCAACTGAACTACAATTACATACTCTGATTCTCTGTACGGCTTTTATATATCTTCAATTTGACCTGCTTTTTATATAATTTTTATTTATTTTTTTTTATTTAGCCTCTTTATGTTTCTGTATTGAATATATATCCATATCAATATTTCTTCAATGTATAAACTTTAAGAATTTCTTGTGTCACTAGTGTGTTTACTAAATATTGTATTCGTAAAAGTTGTTATTGTATAATTTTTTTAAATATTAAAAAAAAATTTTTATAATTTAACATTTTAAAACAAATAAGAACTATAACATAAATGTTAGATCGAAATATTTATTTTTTAAACTAACGTAGACATATTAATTTATTTTGATGAGAAATAGGTAATGTTTTCATTTCATTTTTTAGTCTGGTGAACAATACTTTCGTGTTCAATAAGCCCTAAAAGTTAAGCAATATAAATAAAATAGTTTTATAGAAATCATTCATTCACTTTAAATGGTTTTTTTATTTATTTTATTTTTTTATTAAACGCAAAACTGGAAGATACATGTCATTATACAATATAGTACATATATCTCACATGTTTACCTGCTCACTAAGCTTAGTGAGTGAGTTTTCCACTTACCATCCGGAGAGATATGTCAGGGGGGTGGCTATTTAGTTGGTAGGGTGGAAGGGGAGAGGGGTGGCTGCCGTGTGCAGCATGAATGATGAGGTAAGATAGCCCACTGCTGATTGTTACGTTGTTTTACTTGGCTAACGAACGGAGCCTGTAATTCCTTTAGCCGGTGTATTCTGTGTCTGTATTCTATTTTAATTCTCATAATGAAACCACATTATTGATACTGTATTGGTTTTCTTATTTTGAACTGACTTACCGATGTTTGAATATCATAGAATTTTTTTGTAGAAATTCCATACATAACCAATTAAATGTAAGGAATTTGTTTATTATGTTTAAATAAGAATAAATTATGAATGTTTTGTTAGTTTATCTTACTGATATGAGAGCTGGTTGCGTATTTATCGTAAAACATAGTTAACATTTTTAGCTTCCTACTGACAAAGAAAGAAAATGCAGCACTAATTAGAATTTTCTTTTAGTGAATTATAATTGTTATTAGCAAACAAATATATATATATATATATATATATATGTGTGTGTGTGTGTGTGTGTGTGTGTGTGTGTGTGTGTGTGTGTGTGTGTGTGTGTGTGTGTGTGTGTGTGTGTGTGTGTGTGTGTGTGTGTGGGTGTGTGTGTGTGTGGGTGTGTGTGTGTGTGTGTGTGTGTGTGTGTGTGTGTGTGTGTGTGTGTGTGTGTGTGTGTGTGTGTGTGTGTGTGTGTGTGTGTGTGTGTGTGTGTGTGTGTGTGTGTGTGTGTGTGTGTGTGTGTGTGTGTGTGTGTGTGTGTGTTTTATAAAATATATTTATAAAATTAATTAGCGTAGCCAACATTTATATGAAATATAAATGTATACATTGGGGATATAAAGGGACTATTTAATTAAAATAAAGTATTCAACACCAAATAGTGTTTATTACTAAATGAAAAGATATGTAGTAAAATAAATATGAAAATATATTCTTGGTAAATGTTTGTTTACTAAGAATATATTTGTTTTGTCTGTTAAGTAGGTAAACTGACAATACAATAGGAGCAAATAAAAATGGGATTTTATATTATGTACAATAAATATAGGTATAATTAGTAGTCTATCATAAACACCACTCATTTTCTAATACTACGATAACCGTGTGACACCGCACGAACAACTAACGTATCGTAGTAACATTCCCCTATGTTATCTTACACATTCAGGAAGAAGGTATAACGAAGATATGCCAACCTAATATTTAGCTGTTAAGTGTAATAGAATAGACAAACATATCTAAAGGTATATTGAACTACGTTTATTTGAGTATTCATTTGTAAATTGAACATGTCCATTTTTTGGGATATCGCTCTTCACTAAATAATCTCTTAAATATATATGTAAATTTTTATATAGTAATCTACGCTTTGTATAAACTCATAAATTAAATAATCCTTTTACAAACTAGAACTTTAATTACTCTCTTAGTAATGCGGGTCTTAATCTCTAAAAAATATGTATTAATTGTATTTACTCTCTATTATTGGGATATAATTCGATTGAAAAATATCCAAAATGATGAAGTGTTTGGATATAAAAAAAGGTAGTAAAGCGCGTTTATTAAATGATAAAATATTTTGTACAAAGAAGTATAATCAGTGGCATGTGAGTTTTCATTTTGGTTCCCCTACAGCTACTACAGCAATCAATACAAATACTATCTCTATTTTAAGAATCACCTCATGTATATTCATAGGTAGACATAGATGGTAATGTCAGTCATTGTTGTCCCGGAGCTATAAACCAGATTACACAAGCTGACAGACCGCAATCAACCGGCTTGGATAATGTAGTTCCACCACAATGAGTCTCTCTACCAGACAGACAGTGATCATAGATGGGAATGTCAATCATTGTTATCCCGGAGCTATAAACCAGATTACACAAGCTGACAGACCGCAATCAACCGGCTTAGATAATGTAGTTCCACCACAATCTCTCTACCAGAAAGACAGTGATCATAGATGGTAATGTCGGTCATTGTTGTCTCGGAGCTATAAACCAGATTACACAAGCTGACAGACCGCAATCAACTGGCTTGAATAATGTAGTACCACCACAATCTCTCTAACAGACAGACAGTGATCATAGATGGTAATGTCGGTCATTGTTGTCCCGGAGCTATAAATCAGATTATAAAAGCTGACAGACCGCAATCAACTGGCTTGGATAATGTAGTTCCACCACAATCTCTCTACCAGAAAGACAGGAAGTGGGAATGTCGGCCATTGTTGTCCCCGGGCTATAAACCAGATTACACAAGCTGACAGTCCGCAATCAACCGGATTGGATAATGTAGTACCACCACAATCTCTCTCTCCACCAGACATACAGTCATGGAAGTGATATAAGAGAACGTTCCTCATATATTCTAATATATCGAGCTCTACTAATTCTAAGTTATTTAATAATGTTGAAAGGTCATACATTTAAAAGTTTACATCGATGTAATTTAAGAAATCTGTAAATACCAAAGGTAAATACCATTGGCTTACTGATTACAGTAATTCACCTTCAGAGGAAATGCCACAAATGAAACCTGAAACCTAGCCATGAAACCTGGCACAAATATTTTTTATAAACTCTATATGCGTGCCCTGAAAATAACTAAAATAAAGTATAAAACAAGTACGCTGATACTGGTTAACCTGAACTTTTTAAAAATATTTACTCACATGAACAATAAGAAAATGACACGAACGAATTGACACGGGCATAGCAAGTGAGGCAGCTGGCATGTGGAGTGTTCAGGGGTATTGTCTAGTTA
The DNA here is from genome assembly GCA_035578905.1 of Stictocephala bisonia. Lineage (NCBI taxonomy): Eukaryota > Metazoa > Arthropoda > Insecta > Hemiptera > Membracidae > Stictocephala > Stictocephala bisonia. The sequence continues at coordinate 1,689,879 of JAQJVL010000137.1, read as the reverse complement.
AATATATATTTGGTCCAAACAAAATGATTTTTGTTTTTACAACAAAAAAAAATTGTTTTTAATAGTTTTTAATAAAGTCCTACTTACCTCAGTAATGTACGTCAATTAATTAGTTTCCTCAATTATTTATATTACACTATATTTTTCGGCACAGTTTCAAAATATCCACAAGACCAATCTATACAGTATAATTCGCATTAAAATAATCTACGGTTGGGAAAAAAGTCCTCCGTATAGTCAAATGATGGTGAATGATGCAGCACTTCATAGATTTCTGTGAACCAAGAATAGACAGTTTTCAAAATCATCAGAAATAAATTAAAATTCAATAATTTTAAGTACATAGATGTCGAACTAAAATGTCATATATTACATGTTTATTAGCCTGATGAAAAAACGTATTGTGTATTTTTGACATTACTGTAAATGTAGTGTCCAGAACACAACAAACTATGTCTCATGGGAAGAATGTCACATTAGAGTAATTACATCGATGTACCTTACCACAGCAACCACGTCATTATTACAATCATATCTCTTTCCTATGTAAAATTTCACAAAAATAGATAATGTTAAAATATATATATATATTTACTGTTTTCAACGTGTGCTCAGTTCTAAATTGACAGTAACACACAGTAATAAGCCATATTATTACTACTAAATGTGTTGTACTGTTTTAGTAACGTTTTTGTATAATTTAAATTGTTCTACACACTCTACATGAGTTTGATGTAACATTAACAAATAACTATTTTTACATGAGTTATTTTGCTTTTAAAAATGTTATAGTTGATTATTATTTTAAACATTTAAGTCGTGTGCGTTCTTACACAAAGTAATGTTGGAATCTGTAGACCAGCTTCCTTATTTTATTTTAAGATCTAGGAAAAAAACTATAAAAGACACTAACGAGATGTATTTTGATTATTCTTCACTTTTTGAAAAAAATAAATATACAATAAGTTATGTGTTAGGATATTTTCCGATACGTATAAGATGAAATAACATTTAGAAAAAGAACTAACATTTTAATAAAATATTATTACTACATTTGTTACTTTATGGATCTGTTAATAATCATTACCAAATATTTTCCATAAAAGAAGTAACTTTCTATAAGGCTTACGACCCCACATATCCACTCTACGTAAACAATACCGAGTTAAAAACTATGATTATAACTTTATTATTTTCCAAGACAATCAATTCCATAATATCAGTACGTTTCATATAGCCTCGTGACATATATGTTTTACTATATTTTTTACGTACGTAAGGATAGAGATCAAGATGTTTCGTCTGAGTTAAGGAAATAAGAGGACCAAGTTTAATTTATAGTACTAAGAATGTGTTACAGGGTCAATAAACACTTTATAAAAGTTTATTTAGTATGGCCCGTACGGTGTTATATGTAGTTCCACGTGAATTACAATGAAACCCATTGAATGAATATGTTATAGGGTCTAAAACAAAAACGAAAAGGAAAACCTCTATAAACAAATAACCCCAAACAATTTAGAACTACTCACAAAAATGAATAAATAAATAAACAAACTAAACTACACCATCCTATAATTTAGGCGACTACTTCCACCAGCAAGTCAGAGATATCAGTCACGGCACATTACCAAGGATGCAATTCATGGAGGGCCGAAAAAACGCTTGGCATGGAAAGTACAAATAAATAAAATACGCTGTTTCTTCTCTGGAAGTTCCATCTTCTCCCTTTAATAAATTCCAAACCTTCACATTCAGGCAATACTTGTTTGGCAGTGTTGCTCATATCTTGCAATATAATATTTTTTAGTTTATTTAATTTCATACATTTTTATTTTATACTACCCTAAATTAACTAAACTAAATATAAACTAACTGAAAGTATATGGATGTTACAGACAATCAGAAGCGTGCTCATTGACAGAGAAAATCCAAATGAAAGCCGCAGTTTTATGATTCATAGTTCTAATTATTTTTACCCCTCATTCAACAATGTTATTACTGGTTTAAATTATGATTTCAACAGAAACAGACTCCAATTTGGTTTTACAATTTGTATACTTAATGAACTCCCGTACTTGAATTACGTGGCTTATAATTATTTTTTTTTTTATGAATTAATTCATCTATTAATTTTTTTAGATGATGGAGGAAGTAATTTATTCTACCAAATTAAAAATGTTAAACATCATTATAGTGAAATGTATTGGTAAAAAAATAACACATATATAATCATAAATGTAAATAGGTACTGTTTATTTAGGTATCCTTCACAATTAATTACAATTAACAGATATCTGAAACACTTGTGTCATTTATGGCGTTTCGTCAAATCAAAAGACTTGACGAAGTAGTTTTTAGTGTTTATAGTCAAGTTATAAAACATATGATTAATAATAATTATTTATTCTAGTGAGTTATACAACTATAGTTAAATATTTTCTTAAAACTCACTAATGTGTTGGAATTAAGTTACTGTATTTCCGTGCCAATTCGATGAAATAGTTCGAAAAAGAAAACAAGATTAGTTGAAAAAGTAATTAAAAAATAGGTGTTTTATCAAAAAAATATAAAAATTTGTATTTTATCAAAAATATTTTTTTATTTTAACTGTGTTTATTTATGGTATTTAAAAGATTCACTATAATGATGACTGAAAAATACCTGGCACTATTACATACTTTTAGTAATAGCATAAATCCTTATAACCAGCATAATACTTAGAAAAGTATTAAAGGTTTCTTGAAGAAAAACATGAATTTTTTAAAGTATTGTTTGTAAGTGTAATTCTATCAAAACCATAGTTGAACTAGACTAAAGTCCTGCAAATATTTGTCAATTTTAATTCATAAACGTGAAAATTGTATAATAATAATTTAAAAAACACTTTAAAACCAATAATTTTAAAGTAAAATGTACGCGATGTACAAAAATATTTTTTTAGTGGCAGTGTTTCAAGTAATAATCACTGACGATTAACTAACTAATTTCTGTTTGTATACATAGCTTATTTTAATTTTTAAAAGTGGTTGCAATTTTGTTTGTATTGTTTCATTAATTGTTAGAACTAATGGTAGTTTTGTTAGTTTTGTTTTTATAGCTCTCAATATTGCATAATATTTAGCAAATTATATTATCTCTGAACCTGATTGGTGAAGTTCCCTTATCGAGTAAATATACCCGCCAAGTTAATGGTGGCAGTTTAATTACCCAATTCCAATATAGTCTGAAGTCAATACACTGTCACTGCACGTAGTTTTTAGAGTTTCATAAAAGTGTACTATTTAAAACTTTTAAGTATTAGAAATTTGTAAATTACAATGTATTTTTTGGGGTATTATTTTGTTTTTTTATCTTTTTATTTATTTAATTTTTTTTAATTAAAATACCTTATTCAAATTTGGTTCTATAAGTTAGTATACTTGTAGCCTCTATATAAACTTGCGTTACTGAAAAACATATAGATAGATTTTGTTTTTACGGCTAAAAAACTTTTTATTTTTGAGTTAGTATAAAATAATTATACACACATTAGAACTATTTTCATAAATATATTAAGTAGGTCAATACAAGAAATTATGATACATGTAAATAAAAGTTTAAAGGGCTTCCATTAAATTTAGTAAATAACTATTCACTAGACATTTGGTTCTGTACAATGCAAAATAACATTTAATGACTTTATTACTATCATACAAGAATATACATTTAAAGGATGATTTACCAAAAAAGATATAGTATTATACCTTACTATAAAACGTCCCTAATCTCGTTGAGGAAAAATGCTCTATATACATATACAGGGTATCCCGTAATTCAACGATAATACTTAAAGGGGTGATAGGTAAAGCCAATGACTAGCCCAAATAACAAAACATGCCCCTAGTAAAAGTCGTTTATTTTTAGAGATATGGACACTTCTATGAAAACCACAAAAATTCCTACTTTACTTGAATTTTTTATGCACTAGTGCTATAAAACTAGGAGTTTCGTTTTAAGTATGTTATTAAATTAAAGCCAAAATGTCAATAAATCTGGTTTAACTTAAAAACAGGCGAACTTCTTAATTGTTTTCTCATTTACATAAAATCAATGTTGGTTTTAATGTACTTAAAATAATCAATCCTCTGATTCAAGGATTAATGCTTCAAAGCGAAATCCATTACTTAACTGACTTTCCTGTTCAAAAACAAGCTCATATTGTGGGAATTTTAAAATGGTATAATAACGTATTTACCACTTTAGAACTATCTGAGAGCTCTGGTCAGAACCTCCCATTATCTATTGATTTTCTCTAATTATTCATCAGTCCTAATCACAATCTCACAATGTGAAGTGATCAAGATGATGAATACCTAGAGATAATTAATAGATAATGAAGAGATTCTAACCATAGTCTCTCTATGTTTTTGAAATATTATACATTTCAAATTAATTTTATTGTAAGTAGTCTATTATTTTAATTATTATACATCACTCTAACACCTTCTACGTCCATTAAATAAAAAATCATACAGAACCATCATATATGTATACTTCATTTATTATTTTGTAGGAAACTCAAAAAAAGTATTGATATTTAATTTTCGGTAGAGCAAGTTTACGACGGTGTAGGTGTAAGGGAGTAGAGCCAGTTTATGGCCACTAACCAGAACACACTTGGCCTTGTTCAGGAACTGGAGAGCTCTTACAAATTTCTCTTTCTCTTCTCTTTGCTTCTTTAAGCTTACAAGTAGATTTATGTTGCAATATTTATTCTTCACATAACACTTGAAAGACGTTTACCAACTTGCCGTATTGACTGTTTGGTTTTATAAATTCTTTTTATTTTCTAATTGAATGATCCTTATGGAAGAACTACTTTTTCGAGTATAGATTATTTATTTACTCCTAAAAATAAAACTTGAAATCTGACTTCAATAGTAAATCAAGTAGTCACATATTGCAAAATATTTCCATACATTAAAATATTCCTCATTAGCTATGTATATCTAAAAATAATTAACATATTTCAGCTTATGAGTAGTCTTACAATATAGCCAATTATTTGGGTTAGAATATTAGAAAGCTAAAGTTTTTCTAACACTACTAGAAAAGTGTTATAGTATACAATCATTAAATACTCTCTTCATATTGATGATAATTTTCTTTGTTATATATTTATTCTTAAGATAATTATCATCGAAATATGGTTGAATATGGATTTATATTGAATTTGATGAGTTTATATGAATTATTGTATCATTGCTACAAAATAATAAGGCATATTCTATGGAAATTTTCACTAATTAATAGCCGAATGTAAAATGAATAGTTTGTGGTTAGCTGATCCCTTTTACAATCTGTAATAATGGTGATTAGAAAAGAACTGAGTAAGATTTGAAGAACAGCCTCAAATAACTCTACGCTACTGACTTTTTGATTATATTTTTTTCGTGTGATTATAAAACATATAGTATAACAATTAGTGAGCAATGATATTCTACGTTTTGAACTTTAATAATACGGGAGTCGTATACGATTTAATCTTCAAAATTTCTTAACAAATCTATTTGTTTTAAATAATAATATTTCATTATCTCTACCAGTGTACGGTTAGTTAATCGGACATTTGATCGGATATTATATTTACTGTAGTTACAGTACTTATCATTATAGTTTAATATTGCATTATTTATATATTAGAAAAGACAAGAGATTTGGAAGGTTACAATATCATACTGTAGACAAGTTGATTTCCAGGTAGATGTAATATGTTGAGATATATCCATCTAGTAGCTTTGATTATATTGACTAGATAAGTGAATACTTAATGATTATTTAGATTGCGTAAACGTAAGACGAATGTTGTTCCATATAGGACATCGTTTACACTACAGGTGATTTTGTTTCATTTATAAGTAATTATGTTTTATTAATTTTAGACTGATAAAAAATATCCAGACTGATAAGTCATAAATCTATTTTATAGACTACTATTTATGACTTATTTATAACTTATAAAGTTAATTATTTACCTATCAAGGATTAGAATTTATACTGACCTAATTTTTAGTTTTAAATGTTGACCATTACATAAATATAGTAGAAATTGAGTAAAACCTTCTTAAAATACTATCAATACCTGTTCTTCCTATAAAGTAAGTACTTTGGTGTTGTTTGTTTGGAAATTATTGTTAAACATCTCTTTAGATATTCCAGAAAAAAAAAACACTAATCTAACAAGCTCAAATATAATTTGTCATTCACGTTTATAATATATCTAGGTCATATAATATATGTAGGTTTATAGTATATCATTTGTCATTTAATGTTTATAATATATCTAGGACATATAATATATGTAGGTTTATAGTATATCATTTGTCATTTAATGTTTATAATATATCTAGGACATATAATATATGTAGGTTTATAGTATATCATTTGTCATTTAATGTTTATAATATATCTAGGACATATAATATATGTAGGTTTATAGTATATCATTTGTCATTTAATGTTTATAATATATCTAGGTCATATAATATATGTAGGTTTATAGTATATCATTTGTCATTTAATGTTTATAATATATCTAGGACATAAAATATATGTAGGTTTATAGTATATCATTTGTCATTTAATGTTTATAATATATCTAGGACATAAAATATGTGTAGGTTTAGAGTATATCATTTGTCATTTAATGTTTATAATATATCTAGGACATAAAATATATGTAGGTTTATAGTATATCATTTGTCATTTAATGTTTATAATATATCTAGGACATATAATATATGTAGGTTTATAGTATATCATTTGTCATTTAATGTTTATAATATATCTAGGCCATATAATATATGTAGGTTTATAGTATATCATTTGTCATTTAATGTTTATAATATATCTAGGACATATAATATATGTAGGTTTATAGTATATCATTTGTCATTTAATGTTTATAATATATCTGGGTCATATAATATATGTAGGTTTATAGTATATCAGTTGTCATGTCATGTTTATAATATATTCAACAATCTCTGTTTGGTAAATTTTTTTTAAGGAGAGGCCGATTCCCTTTTTATCTTTACTCTGCCCATTCCTGATAGACTATTGATCTGTGCAAGGAAGTTATTCAGATAGAGTAAGGGGGCAAACCACTACAGTACAAGGTGAATATTACTGATAAATCTTCCAGTCTCGCCGGATTCGAACCAGTGCTATCTCTAACCCAAGCTCAAAGTCCTGACACCTTAGATTGCTCGGCCACCAGCTCACCCAAAACCTATAAAGTTTACATTAACAGGATAGCAGCACTTTATTTATATACAATAGAGTGAATATGTAGGTCTTTCTTCAGATTTGTAGTAATAACTAGATCTTTTATGGTTTATTAATTTGGTTGAGATACTCTGTCTATTCCACAGTAAAAGTTGAATTTAAACGTGGTATTGGGTTTACATAAAATCTAAGTCTGTTTATGATGAGGTCATAAGTCATACCAGTAATAACATTGTTGAATGGGGTGAAAAAATAATGAGGATCATGAATTATAAAACTGCGGATTGTAACGTAACTTTTCTCCAACAAGCAACCTTTAGCAACAAGCAACCTTATAATGACCAGTAAGTAATCGTGAGTTCATAATACTAGGATAGGTGGTGAAAAGCAAAATATTATATCAGCAGAAGCTATTTACTAGATATCGAGACACATATTAATGTGTTTTATTTTGTTATTATTTTTAGATAATTCTTTCAAATCTTGTAATATTGAATAATTATTAGACATAAATCATGCTTAACATGTCAATCCTTGAAGTATTAAGTTAATAATTTAAAATAAATATTTGCCATACATTCTTTAAGGGAATTTTTATAGGAGTATTTAGCCTATCAACAAAGCTCAATCACTCATCATTTGTAATAGTTTTTTTGAGCATATAAATACATAATTGCAAAATAAAGAACGACAAATTAATTAAAATAAATAAATAAAATGTTCTTAGAATATAATTGTATATTTTTAAATCATGAGGATTGCTTAACTGTCAAGAACTACTGTTTTTTGTTTTGTTTTTTTTTTTTTTTTTTTTATTTATAGAACCGTGTTAATATAATAAATTACATGTGGCCTATAAATATGTGAAGAAATTACTCTTTATTGTAAGAAAAATAGTTAGAGAAATATATTTTAATAGTTATTGTGAATACGTGTGAATATTTTACTCAGCTCAATATTGAATATAAAATTTAACTTGGCATAATTATATTTAAGTGAATTTCGAATTAGAATCAGAAATATTGTGAATAAAAAACAATATTTTAAAAGAGAGGAACTTTACAGACTTAACCAATAATATTTTCATTTATCTTACCCCTTGATATTTGAATATTTTTGTGCAAATACAACAGTTCTACAATTTAAATACAGCATCTTATATTATAATCATCCAATATCTAAACTTCTGTTATAATATTAATTGAGTTACTGCTAGCCTATAGTAATTGTAAATTACACACATCGATAGATTTAATTATTTAATATTTTGTTAATACAAATACACGTCCATTGGTAATTGTTATGTATTCATTGTAATAAACAGCATTAGAAGTTTTGTATTATTTGCCAAAGGATGTTTCGTCTAAAACCCATTAGTGAAGTTGGCTTGTCAAGTATCTAGTTAAGTTTGATGCCAAGTCAATGGATAAAGTTTAATCACACTGTTCCAATATAGTATGTGTCAATACGTAGTCACTGTACGGTTACAATTTCATTAACATAAAATACCATCTGTTTAAACTTTTGGACGTGTTAATGGTCTGCAAGATTTATTCTTTACATTTTATGTTCACTCTATATTATTGAACTGGGGTTCCTACAGGCAATATTTAGTAATTTACAGATTATAGTTGGTTTTGCAGTAAAAATTTACATTTTAAAATTCGATAAATAATAAATTTAGTAATAAAAATTTTCTTCACGCGTTCCAGTCAAATCCAATCAGATAACAGATCTAAAGCTATGATACTAATGAAATTAATTTACCCTAAAGAACATTTGAAAATTACGATGTATAGTGAACACATTGGTTGAAATAGTTTTTTGACATGACATGACAACAATGGCACTTAAATTGTAACTATACGATTGCAAGAAAAAATTAATACTAAAAATTTAACGTAAAATAGGCCTTTAAAAGTAATGTATCGATGTTTAAAAAAAATTAAAATCAATTGAATCAAAACAAGCTGAAATTTATTGGGTTTATTACAGGAATGGTATCCTTATAAAAACCCTATTTATAGCCAAAGGTCCCGGTCTCTGTGGCCATGAAGCTTAATGTGATTATTGATTAGCTTTGGGCCTGTGATTATCGACATGTGCCCATAGCAACATACCACCTCTGAGGCCATTAATACCAAGCTTACAATAATTATTGAGTAGCTGTGGGCCTGTGATTATCCACAAGTGACCATCTCAACACACTGTCTCTGCAGCCATTCATACCAAGCTTACGATAATTATTGAGTAACTTTGGTTTGGGCCTGTGATTATCCACATGTGACCATCTCAACACACTGTCTCTGTGGCCATCAATATTTAGCTTACGAAAACTATTGTGTAGCTTTGGGACCTGTGATTATATACATGTGACCATCTCAATACACTGTCTCTAAGAACATTAATACTAAGGTTAGGATAATTATTGAGTATCTTTAGGACCTGTGATTATCTACAAGTGACCATAAAAACACACCGTCTCTGTGGTCATTAATATCTAGCTTACGATAATTATTGAGTAACTTTGGTTCCTGTTACTATCCACAAGTGACCATCTCAACACACTGTCTCTATAGCCATACATGCAAAGCTTACGATAATTATTGAGTAACTTTCGTTTCTCTTATTGTATATCAATATCACATATGACCATTTCAAAACACTGTCTCTGTGGCCATTAATATTTAGCTTACTATAATTATTGAGTAGCTTTTGGCCTGTTATTATCCAAATGTGAACATCTCAACACACTGTCTCAGTGGCCATTATTACCAAGTTAACGATAATTATTGAGTAGCTTTGGGGCCTGTGATCATCCACATGTGACCATCTCAACACACTGTCTCTGTAGCCATTAATACCAAGCTTACGATAACTATTGAGTAGCTTTGGGGCATGTGATCATCCACATGTGACCATCTCAACACACACTTCCTTATATGTTTACCGAACGTAACGCTTAATGGTATTTGTTTATACAACTGACAACAATGTTTAACAAACTATTCTTATTTAATCCAAACATATAGGCCTAGCATTTTTCTTTATTTTTGTTTACTTTTTTTAATACTAGAAGTAGTATAATAATGTTCGTATTTGCCGAAATTTGTAAATACTACACAATTTTACCGTGTTTTCTTGTTTGTGAGGTTTTAACCTATTTAAACTATATATTAAATTCTTTATAATGTCCAAGAATATTTTACTTTTCATGGGGCCTTTTAAGTAAAAGGAAAGCATAGTCAGATAGAAACAAAAATAAATGTTAAACCCAAGAAAAAATTGAACTGTACCATTTGTTTGTATGAGTATTATATTTTGCAAACATATGTTTTAAATTAATTTTTAGCTGTCGTCTTAATTTTTAGGCGAAAGACCTCAAAATAAATCATACTTATTGGAATTATTGAAAATTGTTTAAAATATTCTACAGGTTTTAGTATAAACTACTTAATATACTTATAAAACATACATCGTTTGTTGCTTAAATTACGAACAAGTTATGTTAAGGGTACTTTTACCATCTAATGGGGAACCCAAGTGAAATATTTGTATAAATGGTTTTATCCTACCCCCGACTCCCACTCTCCTATCCACACACAAACATACAATTTTCAAATTGCAACCTATGTATTGCAGGGCTTTTAATGACAGCCCTTAAAAATGAAAAATTTTGACACAACAGTTTAGCCGAAAGGGCTAAATGTTGACCATGCAAAACAGGTAAAATAATTGTTGACAGTTTCACATTTAATTTGGAGGATTATAAGTGTTTCTTTTCTTAAAATCTAGCTCCTTACCCAACCACCCTTACACGTACAGTGATATTATCCCACCCTTACACGTTCAGTGGTACCCACCTTATAGTATAGTGGTAACCCAACCACTCTTTTACGTGTGATATTGCCACACCCACCTGTCATACACAATTCAATTCAATTCATTTATTATTCAGAATAAAATTCTTATCCCATTTGTAAATCTCATATGTCAATACTATTTTAAAATACTAACACTAAGAACGATACTAATTTTTCAACTATACTAAGTAGATAATTTATGGTAATAATAAATAGGGACCTTGACAATATACAAATAAGTGAGCTAACTATGAATATTAATTGGCATATAGGAATAACTCTCCAATGCTATAGAACTCATTTTGAAAAAGAAACTTTTTAAAATGGTCTCCGAAAAATCATACCCTAAAATAGCCTAACTTAAACATATGAGTTAATTCTAAAGTAAAGGTCTAAATATTGACTCCAATCTAATTGGCTGGAATTAAACAATACTTCCAGTCACATATTATAGCCAATAAGGTAACTAAACATAAAAATTAACGTTAAAGAGCAATTAATTGGAAAATTTTAACAAATAAAACAATTAGTACTGGTAGTTAATTTATTTTTTATGGAATTGCCATATAATATTATTAATAAGTAATTTATACATCAATGTCAATTTTCAATCATGTCCAGTCACATATGACTATTTAAGCACAGTATATGGAGATAAAAATGGAAAAACCATAAACAATTATTTTTCTACTCTTTACTTCTAAATTTGATCTGCACTTGTTATAACTTGTAAAAGGATATTGTAAACAACTAAATAAATTACTGTTTATAGAATATATACTTAAAATGTATTATGTATGTAAGAAACATTTCGGAAATAAACTATCTACTATTCATACATACAACACAAGACACATAGTAAATACTATTCTCCCAGCCACCACCTAAAATTTAATGAAAACTATAACATTGCATGAAATACATTTTGAAGAAAATAATGGTGGATATCAAAAAGGAAACATGTTTACTATAATACTTAAAGAACCTTGAACAGAGTTAGATATTTATTCTATAGATGAATTTTAAAAGAATAAACCATAATATTATTACTTAGGTAATTTATGTATCTTAAGAGCATATAAAATATCAACCTGTTAGAGGATAGTTTTTCCTGGATGGATGATTTTATAGTGCAATAGTTTAAAATAATAAGAAAATTAATTAAGATAATTTATGGTTTATTTAATTGTTTAAATATAATTCAAAATAATTTAAAATGTGTTCACTATTACTGCAACTTGATATTAGTTATACAGTATACAAATTATTTGTACACTTTATATGACAAAAGTAATAAAATAGAACATATTTTACAGTCTATGTAGTAAAAATATAACTATTACGTTAAATATCAATTATATTTTCCCGATAGTAACTAGGAGCTCACATATTTACCAGGCAAACCTGTATTCCACATTGCGTGAACGCTGAAAGGCCTGTCTTCAATAGAGTGCACACAGCTCACATCGTCAGAGTAATTGACGCACGTACAGAATGCACGTGAAACAGCAAGGTTGCTACACAATGTGGGCTCGTCATATAAACAGACTTGCTGCAGCACTCTTCATTATTGACGTATGAGGGATATATTCAATCACGTTGAATGAATGCCGAGATGTAGAGCTGTAAATGGAACCATTATGTTCGCTATTTACATAAGCACAAACGTAAAAATACTATTTATATACATTTACTATATCATGTTTTTAGTATTAAAGTGTTTCTGTATTTGAAAATACATAACTGATGGTAACACATAATCATTAGGAACAGTTTAGAAAATATTAAGTAATTATCATTTATTGAAATTACATTTTCAATGAAATTTTTTCGTACTACCACTAACATAATTTTTTCTTACATAATATGCTAATAAATAAATGATCTACAGGAATCGGCACAAACATTCTCCCATTTTATTCCCAAAAATTTTTAAAATAACCAGTTTGATTCCGAAATATGTTTTTTTACCATAACTTAAAAACAAAACAAGATAAGGCATACAATCTTCACTAAAATATTTTAAATTATAATTCACATCTTTTCTGAAAATTAATAAAATAACGTTACAGCCGTTTGTGAGAAAATTTAATTTTTATATGTTTTTTGCCCGTGAAATTTAAAATAGTGGCCTGGAGATATTGGCTAAATACATCTACATACCAAATGTCATAACAATTTATCCATTCATTTGTGGTCCAGCAAACCGCTCATACACACAAGCAGATACACACCAACAGTTTTTTTTTCGAAAACCTCTTCGAATAAAAATATGAAATATATAAAAATATTGGCATGATATTATTAAAAAATACGCAAAACTAATCATAATATATCATAGTAAATTAACTTTACTTTTCCTATTTACGTAAAGTATTTCATTTTACGTCCCACAATTTATACTTTGAAACAGATTTTTTTACTCTAATTTTAACGAGGATTCGATTATATTTAAATCTTATGACGTTAAATTTGGCACTAAAACCTATAGTTATGTTTTAGCCATCATAATTACTCATGAGCCCAAATAAACTCGTTTCTTATTTTAGAATCTATTACGAGAAGAATCGGGAGAGTAAGTGGCCGAGTTGTCTGTCAGTAAGGACTTTCTGTCTAAGTTAATACAGGTCGAATCTTGGCCTCGACTGTTGGTTTCTATCAAGAATATTCACCTTTTACTGTACTTGTTATCACCCTTACTCTGTATAGTAAGTTAATCGCAGAAATCAATATACTATGGAGATTAGGTAAGATTTAAGAGGTGATTGGCTACTCCTAATTGTTTATAAACAAATATTCTTCAAGAAGGTTTTCATTTATGTTTGAAGATAAAAAAAATATATTTTATTGTACTACAGTGACTGTGTACGAGAAACAGAAATCAAATATTTTCATAACTACAAATACTTTTTAAAACCTGACTGTTCAAATAAACAATAAATCTCTTGCTAAACAACTAAATATATTGCTTATTTTATAATAATTATTACTTTCAATTGATTGATATAATTATAAGCATGGTTTACATGGATAACTCGCGTAACCTTTGTTAAGAAGCCCTACTATGCATTATCCGTCACTTGCTCATATTGTCTGTAATAAATTGGTTTTGTTCGGCCAAAATATAATAAATTTTAATATTAAAGATTTCTTGACTACCATTTAGTAATATTTATAAGTAAGATTGAAGCTGATTTCTGACCAGAAAATTTTTATGAAGATAGAAAAAAACTAAAATTTTAAACTGATAACTATTTTCATATAATATCATGGTAAAATCGGTGATAGAACATTTTCTCTCATTTAATATTCAAGTCTCGTCACTTACGCCCCTACACATCAAAGCCCCCCTCCCCCCGCGTGCAGTAATTCAAACACCCTCCATTCACAGTTGACAGTAGAGCAAAGACGACCTTAGTCAGAGCTGAATATTCTTTTACGCGTTTCAATACAAATTTAAACAGATTTAATGACAGTTTGGTTTTTGTTCTAATGAGTTTGGGTATTTCTAAGTCATTCCTTAACCTATATAAAACTTCCAAAGGTGGTTCAAAATTACCTAAATTTGCAAAAGTACAAGTCCCAAAGTTACATTGTTTTCGATGTAACTTGAACCGGACACTGCTATAAGACGTCACTAGTGTATCAATTAGTATGTCATGATTCAACCATAATTTCAAATAAAATTTGTTTGCTATGATTTTTTGGTGCAAGCCGAGAAAAATTACAAAACTTAAATCTTTCCCAGTAATTATTATGCACCTGCTCGTTATAAAACTAATTAACTACTTCAACTAGTTAAGTAATTAAGATTTTATAAATTAAAGAGTCTTTCCACTAGACTCTCCTGAAGACCGATGTCCACTTGTTAGGTCAGCTATACCATGTGTGATTGAAAACTTATATCAATAATCTAGACTAAAGGTATTTTCAAAGAAGGATATAGGTTAAGCTAACCCAGGACTATTAAGGAGGTTTAAGGCCACTACCCTGACCTGCTAACTAGTATATTATATGCTTATAAGATTCCGATCTATATTAAAACTTAATAAAAAATAACACTTTTTTAGTAATATTTATATGACCAAGTAAGCTTTTCACCTATTTTCATATATATTTATTGTACATTCAAGCTACGTTCTATTAAATATATTTCTGGTCTTCTTTCCCATGATAAATGAAGTCACTGGTCTATACAGATTGGGAGATATGAGGTCCCCAGTCACATCAGTTTACCTTTGGAACGTGTGACCATCGATATACAGTCTTCTTTTATAATATTGATATACACTAGAGAAGTATATATCAATGGGTATGATGGGCCTGTCACGTAGAAAGGCGTTTAACATGTTGCTTATTTCTCTCGTAGGAATATGAAGCAGCATGTTTATTACACTATACTCTGTCTCTTGCTAAAATGTTATATTATAGAATAATATGCTATATAAGGTTTGCTATCCCTTTATACCAACATTAAAAAGTGGAATTTATGTGCGTGCGTGCGTGCGCGTGTGTGTGTGTGTGTGTGTGAGTGTGTGTGTGTGTGTGTGTGTGTGTGTGTGTGTGTGTGTGTGTGTGTGTGTGTGTGTGTGTGTGTGTGTGTGTGTGTGTGTGTGTGTGTGTGTGTGTGTGTGTGTGTGTGTGTGTGTGTGTGTGTGTGTGTGTGTGTGTGTCTTATTAATAGGTGGAATGAATGTTCTTTTAAATTGAATTATAATTTTTCAAATTATTATTTTTTTTTTTTCAATTTTACTGTCCAAATTGGTTTTGTTACATTCTACCTTAATAACATCAAATATACATTGCATATCTACATGTTTGGACACTAAACAATGTCAAAGTATGTGTATTTGTTGTTCAAAGGTACGAACGAGGTTCTTTCCATCTCTATTCTAGACAGTGTTCATTTAACCTATTTGTTTCAATACTTTATATTTAAAAATATGCGTGACTGAAAGTCACATATTTTGAATTTTAAAAGGTATTATAAAGGTGATAAAAGTAATTCCTTTATATTATGTTTTCCCTTACCTGTTCATTCTAAATGTTTTGTAAACCCTGCTCCCTGAAATTATTAAGAATGTAAATTCTCAGTGATGCTGTTTTAAGATTAATTAAAATTTACCCAAAATTGCGAATATTTAAACAATATATTCTCTCATAAATAATATATAAATTATATATTATATTATTACTATTATATTATAATAATAACTCGTTGTTACTCATAAAGTATTATTGTTTATAAAACATTACACAGTATAGTGTCAGACCAGTCATAAAAGAAGAAATGAGGTTGAAAAATACAATACAAGTCCAGAATTTATATAGCATACTAAAACTGTTGGACTTTACTGATAGGCTAATCCTGTCATCACGATGACAGTAATTGTATTACATTCATGACACAATAATACTGAGCATTGTGTATTAACCTACTTTAGGAAAGCAGATGTGTCCTTTTAACAAGTGAATTCAATGAGAGAATCCTTCAATTCGGTGGGATTAGTTGTTTATATTTCTAAACTCTAACTGTAATGTAAACATGAATATATTAGATAATATTACCAAAGATGTCATTGAAATTTATAAGAAAAATACGCTAATATACAATAATTGTATTGGTTTTATTTTTCAATAAAGTTAAATACATTAGCTATACATTTTTAAATGTATCACAACTTTGATAATTTTCATTCAATTTTCAATATAATTCGTACTTTAAAATAAACACATATTAAATAATTCTTAACTTAAATAAATAGGTAATTAAATATATTTAAATACTGATCAGCTGGTATTGTATGATGCTTTAAATGGATTTAGGTAATTTGTTACAAAATATTAAAAGAAACTATTTAAATGCCAAGTTTACTATAATCCAAATTCAATTTGAATTGCAGTAAACTTCAATGTAATTAGAATTGTAGTACAATAAAAATATAAATAGAAAGTGAAGATAAATTCAATAATTCAGGAATATATAGGATTAACTGTGAGGATTATAATATGTTTTACATAGGTCAGACTGTACATTTTAACAAAAGATATAAAAAAACCATGCCTCAGATTTTAAAAACAAGAAACCTGAAAGATCTAATGTAGCTTAACACCTTCTAAATTGTACCCACAGTTTGAATAAAATAGATGAAAATGTAGATATTCTAAAATTTTGTAAGTAGGGTCGTATTATGAATGCTTGGGAACAGTTATTTTTAAAGAAAAACTGTAAGAATCGTGATAAATTATGAATGAACAGGCTAATTTTGATTCCGAAATAGTTTGTAATAATGTATTTTCAGCAAATAAAAGAACAGAAGTAACAGCCAAAAGGGATTAACTGTTGTATCGCAGCAGCCGCCATTTTGACGATTCCAGCCAATGGGTTCACGTGATCATAGGCCTATAAATTGAGTTGTTGATCACCATTTTCCATTCTTTTGTGAATCCCTTTAGTCTGAGGAAGGTGATAAATTTGTGTATTTTGTGCTTATATTATAATAAATTTGTATTGTGTGACGTTTACTTGTACTGTAAATATTATTTACGATATAGTAATTATTTCGTTGTAATAACAATAGATTTTACAGCAATTTTACATAAGGTTTTCAGTCCAATACAACTTTAAAGTGATATTTTTATAACCTTTAAATGTTTAACAACAATTATATTTTAATTTATATTATAGATTGATTTTACTAAAATTATTATTATATAGAATTTTTTTCACGGTCAAAATAACTTGCTGTAGTGTCGCCTTTGTTATTTCAATCTACATTACCTTGTTTGATATCTGAATTACTTATAATAAATGATAAAATAACCAGCTTGCACTTTAAAATAGTAAATAAATACATAATGTAATCTGTAATTACAATATGTATACTCGCACATTGAGTAATTTTAATAAAACATAAGTTAAATTAGTACATAGAAAAGGTGTTAGCATGGGAAGATCTTGTTGATAGTGTGACTGTGTTACAGAAGGGAGAAGACCACTTTATAGCCACTAACAAGAACTCACTCAGCCTTATTACCAGGTTGGAGAACTCTCCAAACTTTACTTGTTTCTCCCTTCTTTTCTCTGCAATTCAGTGAAAACTTTAATAGGTAGTTCCAGAAAATAAGAAACTTGTTTTTTCTTATATACAGAATAGTTAGTTGTGTTAACTAACTTGATATAAATATTTCTGCTAATTTAACAACAGGACTAATGTTACGTATTTTGCAAAACATAAAAAGAAAATGTTTTAAATTTTTTTACATGGGCCTATATAAACTTTACATGTGCATGAAGTTTGTAAATAAGTGAAGTAACTTCCACTCCCTTCTGTGGAAATTCGAACCTTGGACTTTTTTTGGCAATCTGAAACCTCACCCATTGACCCATCACGTCAGCAAACCTAGTCGTATTCATGGTAAAATAATTAAAAGATAAAATAATAATCCCAATAAATTTTAAAATCCCGTAATTGTAAAAAAGTATTTTATAAATTACAAGATAACGTCACGTAATGAATTACTCATAGTCCAATTTTCTTCAGTATTTAACAGTAGTAACACATATAACATTTTAATGGATACTCTTAATATATAAATGTAAAAAAGTTGTAATACTAAAATAAAAAAATACTCAATGAATTATCTGAATAAAAATGTTTCATTTTTCTAATTATTATATGTATTTTTTTCATAACCAATAATTTAATTATTTAACTTTTTTAAGAGTTAGTAAAAAACTACAACATTTCTAAACAATAATTAATGAAGGTAGTAAGAATTTATTGTTTAAGAATAGATTATAACCACATCTTTATATTTAATTTGTTCTTTATTCTCGTCCAAATTTTCATAAACTGATGAAAATTTATTTAATTCATAAAACAATTGACCACTATCGGTCATTTAATTGTAAAAAATCAAAAAAATAAAATAATCCAGGACGGCAGTTAAAGAAACTAAATATCTGATCTATTTTACAATGTGTTACATCAACGTTTTGGATTCTGTCGTAAATCCTAGTATTATTATCTGTATTCTACTAATAAACGTATTGATTTATTTACTGAATTTATTAGTAGAATAGTAACTAAACTTAATACGTCTGAATTAAAAAAAGACACACGCAGATTAGCTGAAATTTATATTTGAGATATACGGTATGATATAATGTAATTAAAATTCAGCATTATTTAACTTTAACAAATAATTTTATTGCTAATAAGCACATTTTAACGATCAATATTTTTATTTTACGATATTATTTTTAAGTGTCACTAACAAGCTCCTTCTACATGTTCGTTTTAGTTTTGCCTTTAGTGGGGTTTATTTATTTTGAACCTTCTATTTACTCTAATTAGGATACATTGTAATCTAAAATTTGTTCTTAATGAATATTTGATATTTATTTTCATATGTTTGAGTTTTTCTATTGGATATTAATGTATAAATGTTGAAACATATTGTAAGCTGTGAAGAGGAGCAAATCAATTTAATTTGTTAAGTATTATATTCATTGTTGCCATGACTCTTGTTCAGTATTGGGATGGCGATCATAGATATATGGGTGAATATGAAGGGAAAATAAGTGTGATGAGTATAGATGAGTGAGTGTAGTCATTGTTATATTGTTACTAACTACGGTTAACAGTTCCTCAGTAAGATCTATTTTTTAATAGCTGAATACCAATGGGAACTAAAGTACCTACAGCTTTTACCTGGAATCTGAACCACGTAGTATTGGTATGATTTTCAGCAAACTGACAAGTCTGACACACATTTCTCTTCCATACACAACATCTGGACATTGACTACTACCCAACAGACGCCCCAGACTGTTATAGTAGTGTCTTTATTATGTTTTGCAAACAAACATGACAACAACAAACATAAACAAACATGACAATAACAAACATAAACAAACATTACTACAACAGACATAAATAAACATGACAACAACAAACATACACAAACATTACAACAACAGACACAAACAAACATGACAACAACAATCATAAAGAAACATGACAACAACAAACATGAAAAACAAACATAAACAATTATGACAAGAACAGACATCACAACAACAAACATAAAAAAACATGACAACAACAAAAATAAACAAATATGACAACAACAAACATAAACAAACATGACTACAACACACATAAACAAACAAACCTTCGTGATTGACATATATTTACATTAAGTATAACGTTTCGTACTAACTGCGTCTAAACGTACTTTTTGCCATGGTTACATATTTATTGGTTATATGTTTGTATTCCATATTATAGAAAATATAATGACACTGTAGAGATATTGTGATGGGTTAATAGGCTTTAAATAAAAATAAACATTAGCGGTGAATAATTCAGCGCTACCAACACACCAGTCTGTTATTGTTTGCTGCCATCACTGGATATGAAATGATTACTATTTATACAGTATAAATAAAACAAAACAAAGCATTAGGGCAGGGATTGTGCGGGGAAAGTAAACCTGTCTAATTTATCCTCCCACTGTTCCACTGTTTATGTCTGTTCAAAATAGGAGTAGAGTATTTTAAAAATTATTGAATAGAACTACCTATTTGGATAATAATTCAATAAATTTCATACAACTAGTTTTTATGTATGAAAGTTTACTTCACTGGCTGATTACATTGAAAAAAAAATATTTCTAGATTTTTATTTAGTATCGTTAGTTAAATATATTTATTCCTAGCGATTAAATATTTCATAGTTACATACTGTTATATTCGGGAAAACTTTCGTATTTTTGGTTCCATTCTATGTGCTTTTAACTGTTTTCTCTCTTGATCCTTATATACATAAGGTTTCATCAGTTTTTTTAAATTTACATATAGTTTATCAAAAGGCCTCTTAGGTTGTTGTTTACTTCATAAAAATGAAAGCATTTATAGTTTAATGTTGCTGTCAAAGTTCTTCCTAAACATTGGAGAATGAAAACACTCTTCTGTTTTGTCATCGACAGGAGACAATGGCTTATATAGTTGTAGTCCTTCAGTTCTGAATAAATAGTTCAATCTTGCTACCCGTTAATTTATTGGCTTCTTCTTCTCAGATTATGTGCCTGAAAAATAAATAAGAGCCTCTTACTTAAAATGTCTTAAGTAATTTTCAATATTTAAGGATAGTTGACTACAAATTTTACGTTTTATCAAGTTTCAAACCTCTTCAAAATGCTTTAGTTTTCACTTAAGGTTCTGCCATAATATGTACTTATTACAAACATAAATAAGTTTTTATAACAATAAGAACAATAATTTTATGAATTAAACTGTATTATTATTTATTGTGTGATTAATATGTAAAAGATTACATCACACAATATATATTGTATCTCTCTAAGTCGATACGATTAACAATGACTAGTTTAAAACTAAATAAATCATAATGTTCCCATTAAATAAAGTGCAGAAAACATAAGAAAATCCAAACAAAACTCTTCGTTTAGTTACATAGTTACAATATTTTTCACTCCCAAGGAGGTGTATACTCTGAAAAAATAAAGATTATAAAAAAGAGTTCTATCATACAATATCATTAAATTCCAAATTTCAATATGTATTAGTTTTACTTATTACCCTTTTTCATTTTAACCGGATAAATGTGATATATCAGCAAAGACAATATGTTTAAAATCAAAAGTGTACGTATAATGACTGTACAGTGAAATTATCGATTCAAGAAACTTTTATTTAAATTAATTAATATACTTTTTATTTATAAATAAATTCAAACCCTGACCTAACCTCCTTTTTGTCGTTCTTATGGGTATCTTAATAACAACGATCATGAAATGTCCCTCCCAATTACCCCTAAACATACTGATATTAAACAGTAACGTACATGTCTTTGGTAAAGTTTAAACAAAACTATGATTAACAAAAATAGTAAAACTATTTCTTATTACTGTATTGAATTTAGTAAATAAATCAATGTAATTCAGCACTACTTACCCATTTTAATCATTCCAAATTTTGTTTTACCAAAATTTTAGTAGGTTGTTAATATATCTTGCTCATATTATTTAAATTTTTATTTGTTGTAAACGTTTTTCTGTACAAAGGAGCAAATTCTATTTGATAGTTGTTAAAAGCTTTTTCTTTTTGGTAGACGTTTGTACTGTAAATGCTTCCAATCTATGATTCTGAATACTCATAAAGAAAAAAAAATGATGAAAAATAGAATGCCTAAAAATATTACGAACACTATTACGAAATAATAATTTTATTAATAAATTAACATTTTTGCAAATAGAGTATGAAGCAGCATACATGCTTTTTCATTGTTTTTTTTTCAATTCAACTACACTTGAATAGATTACTATCAATAAATAAGAAAGTATAAAGCTAGATCTCTGATGCATGGCAGGAACACCATTTGCACTATAGAACTATGTTTAAAATGTATATATTTTAATTGGTATATTCTTATTTTCAATAAAATACTGTGTAAATTAAAATGTTAAACAAACCTTATAACAAACGCATGTATACTCATGAATTTGACAACGTTTATTTTTTCTAAATAAAATTAAAATATTTACGCAAATTCCTGTTTTTAATTATCGTTACATATTTTTCTTTTGTAATTGCGCACCTCAGTCAGCTGTGCTGTTTTAACATTTGAGGTTAGTATTTTCCTTCCAAATCTGTATTTTCCTTTTTTTCATATATATTTATAATGTCTGAGCTCCAAAATTTGTAATTGTTCTACAACATGATGGTACTAAGAATGTGTAAGTCGTGTTGGTGTTCTTATCACAGGTGGGTTCTCTTCCGTTATTGCTAGGGCCAGTTATATTTGAAAAGGAAGTCATTATTTTCTTCCACCCTTGTGAAGAATGTTGTGGTCTGCTGATACTTCTTCCTTCCATTCCGTGACTTCCCTCCTCTTCGCTTCTACCTGATCGGGCGTCAGCCTTGCCTTATGCTTGAACATTGGTGGACGTGGTAGTCCACCTTCAACTGGATGCCCAATTTTCCTTTTTAAGGCAAGGGGTGTGTCATGCTGTAGGGATGATTTAGTCTGCTGACAGTGGCCTGCAGAGGAGTTCTTCATCTACAAAAATCAGATTTTATCTTAGGGATACGCTCAAGAACCCTTAAGATAGGCAGAACTCTTATTCTTTTTCTGTTGTTTAGAGTTCATTTAAATGGGAGATATAGTTTATTTAATTGAGGTTAACTTATTGAAAATACATTTTATTTCGTGATTGACTCGTTGGTAATTTATTTAGAAAAATATATTAAAAGTACTTTTTTAATGATTCAAACTGAATCCATGCCATTTAATGTAAATTTCCGAATTAGGTTTAGATGAAAATGAATATTACAGCGTCTTAATGAAGAAAAATAATAGTTTTCTATTTTTTTTCAACTTATTGTTAAGATAGACTTCTAATGTTTTTTTGTTTTCATTATTTGGCCAGGAAAAGTGGTGTAAAATTTTAAATATTGCTTTGGCTTCAATTCATATTTAAAACATTGAGTAATTTTATATCATATTTATATTAAGGAATACATATGGTTGTTTTATGGTGGTGTTTCAGTTATTAGTTGTTTTAGTTTTATTATCCAACTACGTTCTTTAACGAATTTACTAATATTGTTTGGTTAAAAACATACCCATTTAATAATTTTTTATAAGGGTTCTAATTTTAGATATTTAATATTAAATATTTATTAAATTTCCTAATTCCCAATTTTTATATGACAAGTTATTTTCAAAAGTATTAAGTATAAAGAATGATTCATGCAACGATAAGGAGTAAAATTATTGTTAAAATATTGATGTATTCATCATGTTTGGGATAGCAAACATACGTTATAATCATGTAACAATATAATATCAAGTCTCAGCGATACCACTGAGAATGCCACATCACAGCATGGGTGAAACGTCTGGTTATCTTGTAAATATTGTAGATAGTACCTTAATGGGCAGTCATCGGCCCCTTAAGCCTAAGATCCTTATTCATTTAGATAAAATAACAGTTTTTGTACGATTTTATCAATAATATGTATTTCCAAATTGTAAATATTAGTTTATTTTAGTTAATATCGAATAATAAAAAGAATGACAGTTTTTTGTACTCAGCCATTTTACATAATCTCAAAAATTATTCGACTACAAAATATTTATTTTATAAAAGTTAATGTAGTATAATTATAAAAGATATTCTATCTACCAAACTTATTTATCAGTAGTTTATGTTTGAATTTCAATTCATTTGTTTTTGTTGTAGAAATTTACAAGGTATCTTTTGGTGCTAATATAATAACAGTTATACTTGGCAGGAAATATATGTTTACAACTGTTTAGTTTTAATTATTTTAATAATGTACCAAAAGGATAAAATATTATAGGTTTATATCGGATTATAAATCAATCCCATCTTATATAAATATGCATATTACATAAGTTCATATGTTTTATTTTAAACTATTTTTATGTTTAAACTATTACTCTCAATTATCCGTTATTTCATTACATTTATTGTATTGTTTAAAATATATCTGGATCTTTGAATAATGTTTAAATAATATTTTAGAACCGTATTGAACAACCGTAAACCGAAATGAGGTTAGTTGGTAGCTTTAGATTCTCTGAGGTAGAAATAAATGTATAACTTCACTATCAACAATACAAAAAAAATAATTAAAAATAATGTTAGTGAATGTAGCAACATTATTGCTGTGCTATTATTGCAACATTTACCATTAAAAAGTGTAACACAGTCTAGGACGGCCTCTTGAGACCACTTTTAGCCCAGCAAATGTCCTCAACCCTTCCCACCGCTGTAATTTAATGCTTTAGTGTAGCAGTAGTGACAATGACTTACTTCTTGTAAACTGAAATATACGACTTTGCACAAATTAGTTATGTAATACAATATTACTGCGTTATTTTCTTAAATATTGTTAAAACTATTTGTTTTTTCCAGTAAAAAAAACTCAAACCTTAAACTTGTACTGCCCTTTATTATTAAGTTGTTGATTTTAAAAAATTTCAATACATGAAAATTATCATAAGAGATATTAATTATTATAAATTTACGTTCTCCCTTGTCAATATGTTTTTTATTATTTTTTCGTGTTTTCCCACTCACACGGTTAACTTTTTACTAACATTTCCTTAAATAAATTTACCCTCCCAGTGTTATATTTTTGTGTTAAAATGGATAAATATAATTTAATTTACCATGATTATTTAATTAAAATTATTTCAATACGTAATAAAGATTAAGCGTACAGAGAACACAATACGTTTTAACGTTCTCAGTGTGTATGTTTCTTAGTACATTTATAACTAACAGTTTCGAACTACATGCTGGTTTATTACTTATGTTTTCAGGTCTGCCAATCACCGTTGATGTGTTAGTAAAGTATTCATTTGCTACGTCTTAAACATATTATTTCAGGTATGTTTTTATGTTTAATATTTTTTAGGTTATAAAAGTACAATACTATATTTATTTCTTACATATTATTTTTTTCTATATTTAATACTGTGCAATATGTAATATTTCGCACATTAACCAAGCAATATTTGGGAAAAGAAAATAAAACGTATTAAAGGTTTCCGTCTAACAGCCGCTTTCATTTCCGCCCTATTACATATTGTGGTTGGGAGGAAACATTGTAAGCTCGCAGCAATGGCCACAGTCTGCGTTTTGTTGTAATGTCTGGAAATATAACTATATTTTCTCTCAATAATACAGACCCACGCCCTATTGGTAGTCATTATTTATTTAAGTTTCAATAGCTCTAACATACAGTATATCTGAAGTCAATAGCATTGTTAACTCTGGTTTTTACCCATTGTTAGTTTTTGCGTCTATTGTTGAGAATAACAAAGATTTTTCTGTTTGATAATAGAGCATGAAAAACACTTTGCTTGTTTAGTAATATTAAACTTAACAATTAATGAGTAACTTTCTTGACAACAATTAAAAACTTAGGACTTATTGTCCTAAGTTACTAAGGGAAAACACAACAACTTATATTTTACATCATGTTAAATATGAATACATAATAGTGGTCTAGATAGTCAACAAAGAAGAACATCCTTGTTATTAAATGGATTTTTAACCAATATATCTGAGTAAGTTACATAAAAAACCTATAATTTAATAAAACAGATAAGATCAATAAACGAAAAATTTTATAGAAAATAATTATTACGTTCAAAGTTATATGAAAATCAAAAGTAGTTTACTTGAATAATCAGAGGTAAAATAAAGTTATAGGAACAGAATATATCTAACTTATTGGAAACTTCTTCAGACTATAACGTTTTCTCTCAACGCAATAAGAATCTTTAGTCGGAAATTAAAATATCTGTGTGATCTCCTTCCTACCATCTACATTCTATCTCCATACATGTTTGATTTAACACAAATCGGTCAACATTGTATATTGAGAATTATTCCAGGAATATTTACGCAAAATGTTGGGGGAAACAGAGTAGCATTAATTTGTAGAGTTAAGAGTGGGAGTGCTGTCAATCAAGGTGTACATTGATAGAGAGGTGGATATGGCATCAATACTGTGTGCGTGGGAAAACATTTTTAATTGTTACTGTGCAATAATAATATTTGTTGTAATTGAAAATTAATTGATAGAATAAAGTAGAATCATATATAATTTATAATAGTTGTCTGCAATAACACCAAGGATGTTATTTACAAAGGTAGCCTCAACCACAAAGAGCTGCGGTCTAACCTTTGCAAATTATTGGCATTGAAACTTGCGAGTTTGGTATCATTACTGATATCATTATTTTATAGTAAAAATTAGACTTAATATACATAATGTAGTATAACGAAAATAAATTATTGAAATGTAATTTATTTTACTGTGTGAGTTTTTATAAAGGAATAAATAAAGAAGCAATATGAAGTTGAACAATATTTGTACATCTCAAATTCATTCTTAAAACAAATAATGTTGCTTAAGTGAAAACACTTATATCTTTATGAACATCACTGTTGGCTGGTTATTAAAGATAATCCAAATAATCTATGAATTATTCACGTTTAATGTAAGCAAAGGTTTAAATAATATCGTATTTTCCTTGATACTGTACATGTGCAACAATATTTTCTTATTTCCATACGTTATATAATTTATGGAAAAGAGAATTATATGAAGTACGTTTGTTACTTTGATATTTTGTATACATATTTTACATATGATACTTAAGAATAATACTGAAAAAATCTATTTTTAACTGCACATATAAAATATTCGTCAATGGAAAATGGATTTTAACTGTTTTAGGGGTTGAAAGTGGCTTGTGGGAATTTTTTAATCAAATAACTTGCTCTATACAGTCAATACTGCAGACTAAACGTATCCTGTCTATATATCTATCCCTCGTCGAATGTCTTTGGGGGGGGGGGGCTAAGAGATTAGTTGGGTTCATCTATCAATGCAGTCCTTAGGGATACAGGAAGCCCTAATAGGCCAGTTAATTATGTAAGCCACATATATACATAGCTTTGTTACCCTTTTTGTGATTTGCTACGCCAAACATAGACGTTAGATTAATCATAATTAAATGTCATTACCTGATTTTTATGAAGTTACTGAGATTTACAAGTGTATCATTATTGTGACACTGATTACCAGAAATATCAATTACTATCTATTACTAGTGAGTTGATTTTTACGTAATTAAAAATACGTGATTTACTACGTAAACTAAAACATATTTTCAGCCATTTTTTGCAAATGTTAATTAAATATATCTCACTAGGAACGATAATGTTTAACAGCTTCTTATTAATAGTTGTTTATTTTTCATTAGGGTAAAAATTATAATACTTTCCAAGTTACAGCTGGCTCTAGTTTTAAGGAAAGACTACATTAACTAATATTCCATCATGACACTATTCGAAAATCCTTATTCGCCCACATCTTAATGGAAAAACACAAGTAACTAAAAGTTAAATAAAGCAAGTTCTGAATAACAATCTACTACAACCAGATTGTAAATACAATATAGTTAGATTTAACCCATCCTCTGAGACTTAGATATTTAAAATCAATAAATTCTACTATATATCGTACATATCAGTTATTTATTAAAAAGAAGATTATTATCTACTTTATATTATTAGTGTATTTTATCATATAAGTTATTATATATATTGTGTTTTTGAGCTACAATGTAATACATTTTAAAAATTCTTCAGTAAAGAAGTAAGTCACATATTTACTACTAGGAAAAGAATATATAGTAATTAATTTACAATTAGTGTTATACATATAATATTATTTTTAACTAATGGTTAAACCATATTTAAAAGTAAATTTAGTTATTCTGTATTCTGTTATCAATCATGGGTAAGTTTGTAGAGTTTATCACTAAGGTTTGTTGTAAAGCTTCAAAATTTTTGCCAGTAAGTTAGGAAATGTTTGGCACACATTTATTGTAAAGTTCCACCCAAAAACACAATATTTACATTTTTTAGGTACGAGCTTTCATTTTAAACAACACAGATGTAAATGTATGATAACGTCATTAAGGAGATAATTATAGTTGTATTCTTCTATTGATTGATCTTGTCGATCTCTTGTCATTCATCATTATTATTTTATTAGCACTTAAAGAAAAAATATAATAGTGCAACTGCTGCATGAGCTTAACTTTGGTAAATATTATTTGTTCTGAATCAATAAATGTTGATAAGTTCTATTACTTAAATATAAAGTAATTATAAAAAAAATTATTTAAGTTTTTATTTAAAAAAATTAAATTATTGAATAAATGATTTTACTATATTTTATTTTGAGCAGGGATTAAAATTGTAAAATTGCAAATTTTAATTCATATTATAAGGATTT
Source organism: Stictocephala bisonia (assembly GCA_035578905.1). Classification (NCBI taxonomy): domain Eukaryota; kingdom Metazoa; phylum Arthropoda; class Insecta; order Hemiptera; family Membracidae; genus Stictocephala; species Stictocephala bisonia. Next base: position 1,660,866 of record JAQJVL010000137.1, on the reverse strand, counting down.
ATATCATATTTTTACTGTAAAATAATATATAAATAATATTTAAAAATATTTTAAATAAGTTTTAATATGAATAAATAATTTATTAGAAATTTAAGAAAATATTATTTTATATATTCAACAATGTTTTTTCTTAAACGATTCTGCAGGTAATGGCCAAAAATGGTAACGTTTCCTAAGTACCTAAGTAATTTAAAAATTGCAAAAGATGTTAAAGAACATTGCCAATATGTAATGGTATCACTTTTGCGTGTTGTTGGATACTTGGCTGTTTTATGTAAGACGAAGGGTAGAATTGCCCATGTCTAGGGGGCTATGAATACCAAAATACCTTCCCAGCCTAAAGTCAGTTTACTCAAGTGTTGACCTACTTACTACCTACAATAACGACTCATAAAAGAAAAATTTATTCTATATATTGATTTTAATCTATAATAAAAGTTTTCCTTAGTAAATTATTGCCCTATCTAACGAAATACTATCCTTTGCCCATCAATCTTAACACAGTCTATACATTGTTCTAATCATAAAAATATAGATTTTATAATTGATATTCATGTGCAAATTATTTTTATAAAAATTCTATAATTTAACTTTTTATTTTTTAATCATAACATTCCTTATGAATTTGTACAACATTATGAAGTTTATTGCTTAAAACTATAAATATACACTCTAAATGTAGTAAACGTTTCTTCGTTAAGATCTTTTATGTGTAAGTTATGATTATGCACAATATAATATTTTCCATTGGTCTATAGAAACCATAAAAACTATAATTTGGTAATCAACAAAATAGCGGTAAAATATTATATAACATTTTCTTTTTTTAACTAACAATGTACAATTTAATTATTTGAAGCATGTTAATTTCAATATAAATAGTACTACAATGCCAACGTGGCACAACTTAAATACATGCTTCCAATTAAGAGAGTACATCCAACTACGATTTATGGTTGCTTGATAAATTTGATTGCACAAATATACAATATACATCAGGTTATAAGCTGTGTATTATTTAATAGAAAATATACTTATCGCTTTAAACTCGTAGGCTTTATTCTAATATATTTTTATATTTTTCACACTAATCCACTGTTTCATAATATATCAAGAATATGATAGTGTATAGTTTCAAATGTGTCCAGATTAGTCTGAAATTCTTTCAATATAATTTTTAGAACTATATGGAACAGAAAATAATGAAACATTATGTTAGTTGGTAAATTTAAATTGTCTTTTATTAATCGTAGGTTTACAAAAATAATTAAATATAATGGTCATAATGCATATTTATATCCAACCGGGACACCATCTGACATTTAAAAGTTTAACATGGTTTGTGAATGTCACTTGAGACTACTTTTAAACCCAACGACAGCCCCCCCCCCCCATAATTGGAAATACAGTAATTGCTTTAGTGTAGCAGCTGTGACAGTACCTTGATTTTTTTTAACTAATATAAACCTATTTGCAAACCATTATTTATGTAATAGTAAAGTATTGCGTTAAAATCTTTAAAAAATATCTTAATAATTTATATATCATTAATTAAAATAAGGCCAATGATCTGTATTACTGCCCTTCATAAGTTGCCGAAATATGATGATGAAAATAATAAGTAATTATTATAAGGTTATGCTCTTCCCTATTATTTAAATATTGCTCCACTTACAAAAATAAATCTATTTCAAATACTACTCACGATTATTCAAGTCTGACAAAGTACTGAAATAGATATTTTAAAAGAAATGGCATAAGTCTGAACAAGTTTTTTGTTGCTTTAGGATTTGAATTTAGTAAAAATATCGTTAAAGTTATTTAGGCCATCAAAATAACCGATTCATCGAATTAATCGATCAGCACTTTCTGTTTTTCTTGTTTTTTTTTATCTAAAAAAATTACATTTCTCTTGATTACAAAGTAACAACTAAATTTCCATGCTAGATTTTATCCCGCAATATTTATTACTGCACAATATATATATGATTTCAGATACTAACCAAGCAATATTTGAGGAAGAAAAATAAGACGTATTGAAGGTTTCCGTCTAACAGCCGCTTTCATTTCCGCCATATTACTTATTGTGTTTGGGAGGAAACGCTGTAGCTAGAAGCAATGGCCACAGTCTGCGTTTTGTTATATTGTCTGGAAATATTGCTAGATTTGCTCACAATAATACATAGCCATGCTTTATTTATTTATAATTTTAATAAATCCATCATATACGTTAAGGATTTTTATCTCTGATTTTCACTCATTTTTATTTCTCCTTCCAATGTTGAGCATACGAATTACTCATCTTTATAGCAATAGGGTATTCAAAATCACTTATATGTTTAGTAATATTAAATTCTTGACATATTAAGCAATTATTTTAACTATACAGGGTTTGAAAAAAGTCTTGGGAAATTCTTTTACCAATTTCAGATAAAGCTATAACAGCATACACATATATACTGGACTTAAAAATCTAATTTTTGAAACAAAAATAAATTTGTTACATCGTACTGGAAACGGTCCACAAGAAATGGTACATTTTCCGAAAAAATAAGTTCCTGCCCCACGCCTCTGATTAAAGACGAAAATAGAACAAAATAAAAAGTCAATTTTTCTTTGTATGAGTTAGTCCTTGTTAATATTTTATTTCCACATATCCACCACATCTGATATGACATCCTCTACCATCCAATGGCGATCTATACAATCTCTCCGACAAGTTTGACTACCTAGATTCATGTTTTTCCATATGACAGCCATATATTAGCATGGTACTAGTTTTAAAGTCTAAACATCCATATATTTTATGTAATAAATTATCTAAGAGGATAGATGGTTGATGATCCACTCAGAAGTGGGTTGCGTGATTACCATCAGTAGGACGCCGAAACACGGAACAATAAATTATATTTAATGATCACAGAAACAATGTTGGAAATGGTTGATTTATTTTTCGCTAAATACATCAAAGAGTTATATTTTTAAATGAATAATAACGTGAGAAAATAAGAATAATATAGTATTAAACATTTGTAATATATTATTTACCATTAAAATGTGTTTAATGCATATTCTCTTGAATAAAGGGGTTTCTTAAGTGTAGAGACATTAGCTTAAATAATAATGTAAAAAAATAAAAAACACGATACTTAAAGAAACTTGTACATCTGTACATTATTCATAAGCTATGCTAATATGTATAAATGAATTTATTTCCAACTAATTATGACAATCATCCATTTGCATAGTACTTATTTGTAAATTAACTGGCCACTGTATCGAGTTATGTGACCAGTTTGAGTAAAGGAAAAATATATATTTAAAAACATAGCATTCATTAATTGAGTCTAGCAATATATATAATTGCATAATAGAAGACACACAATCGCCACCTGCAGTGTTTACATTCCTGAAAATATAATTTAATTAAAGTATAAAAATAATCTAAAACTATAGACACAAATAATTCAAAAACGCGAACAAGAGAGTTGTACATGTGTTTTATGCAATGGCTTCTAGTCAAGAACAAAACAAACAAATCATTTTATGTTATATCAATATTAAAATAGCCTACGTCTTGTTGCAGTGAAAGCCAAGTAGTTCATTTTTTACAAACAGTTTTCAAAATAACTGCGTTTTTAATATCAAGTGGAAGAAAATTAAAAAATGTGGGTCCTAAGTAGGCAAATGAACAATTAAAAATGGCTTTGTTTACTTTTGGCAGTCTGTAATTTTTGTTCTGTAACAATCTTCTTTAGTATAAATTAGTGTTCCTCATGTTTCCACTTCTAATAAAAAACAATCTTAAGACTTTAAATATAAAAATGTGCTGAAGGGGTAGTATTTTTAATTGACTGTGAACAGGGAAAGAGCTTTCTTTCTTAGTTTTCTTTAGAATTATCCTTAAGAAGTAATTTTGTGTTGTTCTTAATTTGTTTATTAAATATTTGTAGCTTCCACCCTAGCACAATAGGCCACACTGCAGTCTGGAAATAATTAATGTGAAATAAAGATATCTTAACACTTCGATACTAAAGACATTTCTTAAAAAATTAAACTTTCTAATAGCAGATCTAATTTTCTTATATAAGCTGGAAATATGTTGTTCAAAAGAAAATTTTTCGTCCAGTGTAATTCCTAAATATTTGAAACTGTTTACTTTTTCTAATGGCTGGCACTTATGAAGACTCGTGTTACAAGATGGAGAACGGAATTTGAGAGGAATTGGCAAATCAACATTTTTAAAGTTGAAATTTACAAATTTAGTTTCGTTGACATTAACTTGCATTTTGTTAATGAGGCACCATTTACGTAGTAATAATAGGTCACTATTTATTTGTTCAATAATACTTAATTAATTTTCATGAGAGTAAAAAATATCTATATCATCCGCAAAAGCTGTAATTTTTCCATTAAAACGTAGTGTCAACAAATCATTTATAAAAATTAAGAACATGACAGCATATATCACAGATCCTTGGGGAACTCCAGATTCAACTGTTTAAGCTTAGCTGAAGGTATTTTGAAACTTTACTTGTTTTCTATTCATAATGAAAGTTTTAAACCAACTTAAAACAATACCTCTAATTCCTACGTATTCTATCTTGTTTAACAGAATGTCATGGTCAACTAAATCAAATGCTTTTTTTGAAATCTATAAAAACTCCTGTACATTTCAATCTGGAATTCAAACTACTATAAATGTTTTCTGTTATGGATGTTAAGGCATCTTCTGTAGATTTTCCCCTGACGAAACCAAATTGACGTTTGCTAAAAAATTTAAATTATCTAAATATTTTTGCAGTCTCTTTACCATTATTTTTTCAATAAGTTTGGAAAAAACAGAGATCAAATTAATGTGTCTTATGTTGTCTAAATGAACAGAATTATTTTGCTTTTCAGAATTATATATCTACACGAAAGGAAACCTTTTATTCATTGAAGAGAATAGGAATTAAAAATAATACTATAGTATTCTTATTCTCTCACATTATTATAATTTTGAATTACAACTATTTGAAGTTTTTAGGGTTTATTTGAAAAAAAATGTTTAACTCAGTCTCCATTGAGATCCTGTGAACTATAAAGCTGATAACAATCGATAAATGGGAAACATGCCTATTTTTTTGCAGGATTAAAAACATGTAGCTAACATTTTTCAAAGTAGCTACACTTTTGGAATATAGTATACAACTCAATTTATACTTATAAAACACTCAGTATTTTGTGGTGGTTTTGGGTATCATATATAATTTTAAGATTTAGTTTACAAGGATATTGTTTTGAATTCTCAATTATATACGTGTTTTAAGTCGTTAAAGTCATAAACCAAAGGTTAAATCTAATACAGGTAGGCTTAAGCCTATGAGTTATAAGTGGGCTAGCCAACCACTATTACCATTGCCAGCTGTTCAATATAGTAATGCCATTGCTGGAACACAAACCATTGCCAAACTTGTCTAACCTATAAACTTTCGGTCTGTCAATGGTTACCGTTCACCAAGACCAATATTCTGCTCTAGCCACTTTGTAAGTGTCTATATGCTATTTTAGATGTAACTATAACATGAAGTAATAGTATAGGAGCTCAAAATTAGATGAGTCAATGACAAATTTAAGGCTTGGGTTGTCAAAAACATAAAAAAGAGCAAATTTAAATTGATCAACTTGGTTTGTTCAAGGTTAATGATTAATGGTTGAGTTACAAACCGGCAAGAATCTCTTTTTTATATTACTATTGAGGAGGGGCATCAAAGACTTGGACTTTACTACACGAAAAACGTCAACGGATAACTATGTGGGACTCTCGGTCGTTACTGAAAATAATTGTAGAAAAAAAAATATATATATATATATACATATTTATTTATTTATATATAAAGATGATGATCAAAATTTCACCAAGATAATTGTGCAGGTCTTTAAAAAACGTTAAATACTAACATTTCCAGCATTGTACATCGATGAAACAACGATTAACGTATACGAAAATATAAAAAATTAACTAATTGAAGATGTTTATCATAGGCACAATACGAGGCACATAAATGTTCTTCAAAAGCTGCGTCATAGATTAACGTCATGTGAAAAAAATTACATTGTTTAGTGAGGATAGATTTAATTAAAATGCCACGAGAGGTTAAAGGCTTTGTAAATGCAACCACATTTCACTGCCGACGTTCTAGTCCACAAATTAAGTGGCAGTGTTTATGCAGCATTCATATTCAAACTGTGACATGACTAATTGTGTTAGTATTTTTACAAATAAGATACTGTAGACATTAAAATATATTTCTTATAGTTTATATGTTTAAAACAACACGATAAGTGACCATTTCACCACAGAATTACTGCAATTACGTATATGTTAAGTCACATTAAACTATTTCATAACATAATTTAACTTGTTCCACAAACGTTATGTAGTTAGATACATAAGCGCTACTTATAATTAAAGTTTCGGTGTAGGTTTTTCAAGGTTCTGAGAATATTAGGATATAATCATATTTAACCTTAGATATCTGATAATGCAGAATTTCTGATCGCACTTGCTGTAATAAATGTTATAAGTGATAACCCATTGGCATTAGGAGTAACACTATACAGTTTCAAAGGTCCTCGTTTTACAGCTGTTGGTTGTTTCAAAACTGGTCCAGGCGTTTTGGTTTGGATAGAGGGTGGAATGGTGGTGTTTATAGGAGCCAAAATAAACATAAAAACAATAATCGTAAAAACTGCGAGGAAAATATTTGTTTCTATTAAGACACAATGTCCAAAGTTATTCAAAAACATATATTTTTTTCATACTAACGAATATATGTTTCACTAACTCAATATTCAAATAATATTATTTTAATAAATACGTGGTCAAATGCGAGTAGTAACTAATTAAAAACTTTGTCACAGCAAAAATGTGGTGACATTCCATCTGACAGTTGTACGGCGGAAGTGGAGGGCGACTGCTGTCGGGGTGAAACTTACTTGAAAATGTACAGATGGCTCTTAACACTCGTGTGACATGGCTAAAACTAACTGAGTAAAGTCTAACAATTATTTATAATTTTTTTTTTTTAATTTTTTGATAGCAAATACACTTATGAAAATAAAATCTTTAATATACGCATATCAACCAACATTTAAATAATTTATCCTTAAATGGAAAAAATATTATACAGTTATCTAAAAGCTCTTGGTTCAAATCGGAAACACACACACACACACACACACATATATATATATATATATATATATATATATATATATATATATATATATATATAGTTTGAGAAATATTGTAAAACACCTAAGGACTCATAAAAGTTATGTAGTTTGTCAGCCAATTAAAAATATATAATATGTACTACTAATACGGATGTTTTGTAAACGCATTTACTTTCACAAGTATTGAAATGTTTCAAGACAATTAAAAAAGGTATATATTTTAGTTATGTGTTTTGTATATCATATTTATATATGCATTTAACATGTCAATTATATATTTTGTATAGTAAAATGTATAAATTTATTGCAATGAGAAATAACCAACCACCAAATATCAGAGCTGGAGCACTCCTAAACTGTAGCAAATAATGACTATAAAAAGACGATTCCTTACAAAAATAACATTACCTAGTTCTAAAGTATTTGTATTGGACATAGTTAAATAAATATATTACATTTATTTTTATCGATATTCTTAATTTTATTTTATACTTACGCAATTTTAACTAATCTCGGTGCCCTACAGCAAGTATATGTATATAATGTTCGGATTTTATTAAGGTACCTAAGTTATTATATAATATACAGGAAAAGGGTTTAACATAAAATCGTTTGATTCATATCCCATTTATTATTTATAAGTTTCTATCAATCACTTTGATTAAATTATATTACAAAGTTTAACTTATAAAAGAATCATATTATATAGGTATGTTCATAAAATCGTTCGATTTATACTTATCAACGATTTATTTATGACAAATAAAACCAATAACTTTTTTTATTTTTATTTATTTATTCATAAGACACCGATCTTCAGGATATGGGAGAATATGGATTTCGAATGAGTGTGATAAGTGTAGATAAGCGAATGTAGTAATTGTTACAAACGAAGGCCGACTATTCCTTAGAAAGTGTCATTAATTAATAGCCCAATGACAAATGAACAGTCCGTGATTATCAGCTGACCCTTCTCAAAATGTATTAACTCTGAATGGGATCGAAATGAGAACCTTTAGCACATGAAGCTGGGATCAAACCAACTACGCTACCGACTAATTAACACAAGTTAGTGTTGATTAACAAAGCATTAGATACAATGAAAAAACTTTAATGTGCTTAAAATATTTTTGATCATCAATTAAATTTACTATAGTAAAATCCATTATTTTTCAGGACTAGATATTGCAGTTAGAAAGTAGGTCAACACTTCAATGACCCGACAGTAAGCTGGGAAGTTGAACTTTGGTATTCATAGCCCCCCTGAGACCTGACCAATTTTACCCCTGGTCTTAAACTGCCTATTATCCAACAACACACCAAATTGACACTACTAAAATCGTCATTGCAATCTAATATTAGAGCTACTATAACAATAAAAATATAATAACTTGGTAATTCGATAACATATTTATCAGCTTAGTCCATTTTCTTAAAACTATAAAATACTTTACATTCGCACATAATTACAAATAGTCCAAGTTATGAAAAAAATTAAAAACCTAATACAAATTTAAAATAATGCTACTCACGAATTTGGAACATATATAATATTACAAGCATTTTTCGAAAAATGTTTCATCTTAATATTATAAACTAAGCTCGGTCTAAGCTTTTAAACTTGTCTTTAAAGTGGACAAAAAGTGTTTATAAGTTATTACAATATATTGTATGAATGAATTTAAGTTCTCCAATATTGAGCCGCTGCTCCAGTTGGAATGTCATAATTGAATTTAAATACAAATACAACAATATTGTATATATATTTAAGTTTATTCCTTAACAACATGTAATTTCTGTAAAAAAGTAAAATTCCCTGATATTAACCCCTTTCTCCAGTTAGAAGATTATAGTTGGTATTTAACTAACATTAAACATTTTTATTTAATACCTAAAGGTTATCATGAATAAGAATGAATACTAAAATACGTTTTGAATAGTAAATGCTTAAAACGAAGATGTAAACGTTAAAAATGTTTGCCAGGGATGAAATATTTATTTTAAAAAATGGTGTAGAAAATTAATTACCTCCCTTATCAAAAGTAAGTGATGTGTCTAAACCCACTAATTAATACAAAAGTGTACGACCCTGCCCATTATTTGATTAAAATTTACATACTATGTGTACCATTAAATGTGGCATTGCAAATGGTATACAGCCACTTGAAATACAGATAAGACTAATTGTATATTATTTACCCTTTTGTTAATAACATATATAAAGTTTTATAATAATAGATTGTTTTATTATATAAAACCAAAACTGATATACTAATTTGTACAAAGTAGCTTATTAATGCAGTATTAAATAGAAAATATGGCAACTATAATAACGCCACTTATAATATTTTGTAGAGGTTGAAGCAATATCTTTTTTTTAGTATAAAATACGTAATAATCATAATATAATAATCACGATCATTTCTTGTTCTTGAAATGCTGAATCTCAAAATATGGCACAAAATTTGACCATATGTTTTAATTCTTACTAAAAGAATCAACATTTACTAAACGATTTATATGACGCAAATTACCATTCAAACATAATTTTCTTTATTTTTATTTGTTTATTGACTATTAAGACAACAATTAAAAAGATATTGGTAAATATCGATTATTGAATGAATGTGGTTAAACTAATGTTGCCTTTATTACAAACTAGGGCCAACAAATGGTTAGAAAGTCTCATTAATTACCATGACAAATAAACAATGGGTGCTATGAAGCTTTTAGACATATAATTTGTTTCCATGTGAGAAATATTAAATGATTATTTTAAAAAATTACCCAAATATTTTGTAGTATGTATATGACATCACTTATTGAAATTACATAATATCTAAATATTTATTGAATTTTAGTAATTCTTGATCATCTTATTAATGCATTAGTAACATATCAATGCAGTAATGTACTCAAAAAACTAAAGTGTTTTATATACAGTTGAACATTAAATGTGAACATGCAAATAAAATCTATCAATATAAGGTCTATGTTTGGACTATCAAATTATAAAGAAAGTGAGATCTTAATAATATTAGGAGACTACGTCATCAATAGACATACTACAGCAAAGCACTCCTACTTACTGTATCCCTAAGGACTTCATTGATCAGCTATATGATATTCCTGACTAATCTCTTAGCTCCCCCCCCCATGGACTTGCTAGGAGGGATAGATATATTACACAGGACACGTTCTGTGTACCACGTTAGTTGTCTAGAGTGGTAAAAGAGAAAATATCCCACAAACCCGCTGAAAATATAAATAAATAAAAACAATAAAACAGTTAAAAATCATAAGATTGACAGTTACATTTTAAAAAAATTTAACAATTTATCTAACCTTATTATTTGTACATAAATTTCATAAAATGCAACTGAAACAGCATACCTTGATTGTTTACATAAATGTATTATATATAAAAAAAAACTCCAAGAAAGTTACAACTATTTGGTAAAATAAATTAGTTCCTCAGGTTTAAAACTGTTTGGGGTTGCTCTTACTTAAATAAACTGACAATAAAGATACTAGTTAACTGACCGAAACTAAAATGTCATATTAATAAAAGAAAAAATACATACAGAATGTTTTCAAATGATAGAATTTTTTTTAAATTTTATTATATGACAGTAATTTACAAATATTGTATTAAAAGTATTTTTTAATTTCAAGTGTTTCAGATTTTGTGTGTATATAAAACATCAAATATTGCTTTAAAATAGTAAACATAGAATGCACGTAAATAAGTAAATACTATTCCATACCTTTCCGAAAAAAATTATAATAGTTTAATATTTTTTTATATTTTAAGTACATTCAATATAACATTTTAAACTACTTTTATTCATATTATTATCCCCTTTTTACTAATTCCTTAACCTTAAAGTCTAGAAGTATAGTATTTAAAACCTAATACACGAGAAGAGTTAAGTGCTTATATTTAACAAATTGCTTTGTTCACAGCTTCATATGTAAGGTATATACGGTTTTATTATTTATCTAATGATTCTATTTATTCATCTAAGCTCAAGCAAATACATGGATTTATAGTTTAGTAATTATTTTTTCTTCTTCTACATTACGATTGCAAAATGTATTCCAATAATAATATTAAACATGTGTAAAACAATAATGAACCAACTACAATAGTACAATCCTCCATTCCATTGTTTTCAAGTGAAGTGTCAAAAAATAAATGTTATTGTTAAAACAATTACTTATAACGAAGTCTCTCGTGACAAGACCCTCAAATGACAGTCAGCTTTTAGTGTTTGAGTTCAAGAGTTATTGTTCTGAAAATCAACAAAAGGTTATTGCTGAAAACAGTTGTCACAATATGGTCATTTCCAAAAGGGTGTCCTTCAATTCCCTTTACAAGCTTTGTTATGTATTTTTTTATTCATTAATTCGTAACATTGATAAGTAATTGATTGTTTAAGATTGAGAAGCAAAATATGAAACATTAACAAAATGGATTAGATAGCTATTAAAATTTTGTTATGATTTATACAATTAAAAATTGAGTTTTATTTCACCATTAAAATATAAACGTGAAGTCATAAGTTCTGCCTTTTATGTTAAGAAATAAAAGCTTTAGAAAATATTTGAAACCAGCCTACCATGTAATTGATTGGAGTTCAACTTGTGTTAGCATCTTAAGGTTATCATGTTCCATTCATTATTCAAAGTAAGATGCCGATCGTAGACGTGTGATCGAACATAATGGGTATTGAGTGTGTCTTTTCCTCATAAAAAGCTATTATTAGCCCGATTCCAGGGCTAAAAAGGGTTCTACAGCTTTACGTGGAATCCAAAACACATAGACAAGTATTTCTCTGATTTTCAGCTTACTAAAAGTCTTAATACTCAGTTCTCTTCACTGCACAATTTTGTAACTCTGTTACCACTCATGTGATCTCGGGAACAAATGGATTTCTGTTCTTTTTCACTTTTATTTTGATTATTGTCAGTGTTAACCTTTCCTTCTCATGATTCTCTTGGTTCTGGAGATGCTGTTAAACAAATTAATGTTGACTTGTCTATCATAACATAATAGGCAAATAGTCATATCTCAAACCCATGGTCTTTTGGAGAATATTAAATTTGATACTGGACAGCAAATTGATACTAATAAGATTACAAAACAGAGCTTTGAGGTTTGTCTAAAGTTTTTTCACACTTTCATCACGTGAAGAAAGTATCTAGAACAAACCAAAGTCCCTTGAAAAAAAAAATGTGTTCTAAACTTCTCAGTTCTGCATAAAAACTATATATTAGATGTACCTTCTTATCTGAAGAAGAAGCTCTTGTCACAAAACATGGTTAGGGACCACTATACCCGACAGGATGCCTTGCTTAACTGCCAATTTTGAAGGGTCTGGCAATAAAATAAGGTTCTCGTATTTTGGACTCCGAACGTACAACACCTTTCCTTAAGATTGTCAAGTTCTTAGGTTAAAAAACCTTTAAAACATATTTTAAGACAACATATGTTTTATAGTTTGACTCATCTGAGTATCATTTATGATTTAATTTATGTTGAAAGCCAGTGTTAACTGAAGAACGCTAGTAAATAAAGCATTATTGTTTTTAAATGCCATTCTTCTACGTATTTAAAATTACAAAATTATTTAAAATTACAAAAATGCATTTCTTTCAGTTGCAAAATCCTTTAATTCTTTCCGATGGGGTAGTAGAGAAAGAGTTTTCATTGCAATAAGAAGTAAAAATATCAATGATTCCTTATGGTATAATGTATTTTCATTAGGTCTTTGATATATTTTTATTTCATATCAGGCCAATAGCCTTCTTTAAAGTGCTATAGAATTAATAGTATCTCAATAGCACACCAATTGTCGCAAATATTTCAGCAGATGTTTTCACAGTGTAAACAACGTTTTTAAAAAAATATTAATTTAAAATCAGAGGTCATAAATTTTATGAGTTACTTTGAAAAAAAAAACAAAAAAAAAACAGTAACCCAAATTAATCAAAATTGCATTTAAACGTTTATAATAATAGTTAGGTTGGATTAAAATCTATATTTATACTTTTTCAATTTATATTTTTTTAAATATATAAAAGTAAGTTTTATACTACTATACTTTAGTAGTACATTTTAATATAAATGGATATTTTCTTTCATCTCACAAATATTTTATTTTAAAATTCATTTAGGTATATCTTTATTTTATGATTTCTAAAATGTTCAGCATCCATTAAAATAGTTAATTTCCATCAAAATTATTTTGTATTTTGCAGAATAAAAGTTTAAAGGAACAGTAACATAGTACTCTTTATCTCGCTTATGTTAAATTTACAGTTTTTAGCAACACGTAACTTTTTTAAATACTATCAAATCATCCTGAAATGTTGACCAGTATTATTTTACACTATTATAAACAATATTATGAACGAGAATTTATTTATGGCCACAAACAGTCATTTGACAGCAAAATATAATTAACAAATTTTAAATCTTAAATTAAACATTTTAAAAAATCATAAATCATGAACAAACAAAATTAGTGAATTTCATTTCATAATATTTCTAAGTACTGTACATGGAACCACTAGTGAAAGTTTCATCTAAATGAATACATAAATAATACTAGTAAGTGTGCCAAAATTTTAAAATAACAGTTTTAGGAAAATTGCAAAAACTCTAATAAGCTATAACTAACATAACAAAAAGCGTTAAAAATTACACCTAAAACAAACCAGCTCCAGAACTAGGTAGATTTTCATCTTCCTTTTTTTCCAGTCTTCTCTGTTCTCTTCTGTCTTCTTGGACTTCCTTGCCCCTTTTTTTGAATGTCCAAAAGATGTTCAGCTTGGCACACACTCTTGTAGTCGCTGGTTTGTAGGCTTACTACACAGTTTCTCTCTGCACTTCCACACAGGTCTTCCAAGACTTTCACTTTTGCTAATAGACCCTCATTGAATGAAATGACACTGTCAAAAACTCCAATTTTAAGGTACTTGCATTGATAAAATTATTTGTTTATAGCCGGGTCCAAATTATGTTATTGAAGGCTTCATTACAGTTTTGTGTGTTATCATGCAGGCATATTTTCAGAAGGCTAGGAGAACACGGGTCCTGGTATATAGGTTTTACTTCCTTCATTATTTGTTTGTTCAGGACAAGGAAACCCATGAGCTGCGGACCTACACCAAGAATCACCACCAAGTGGGCACAAACCATGTGATCGGTCAGCGTCTGTTTAAATCTTGTAGTAGTATGTTGCCCAGCAAGCCTGCTTCATTTCTTCAAGAGTTTTGCTTGACCTAATTGCTTTCCATAGTACTACTGCAGGTTATTGATAATAGAATATGTTAATCTTTCTTCACCAGAGAGGCGTTTACCATCCGGAAGAAGTTTTTTCTTGTATACTTTACGTAACTCTCGCAGTCGTGCTCCCATACGCTTTTCAACATGATTGATGCATTGCAATTTATTTACAATAACATCTTCATAAGGCTTCAGCTGGCGGACTGCATCATAAGACTTACAATCTCCATCACCCAAGAAATTAATATAACGGACTGGCACAGGAGGTTCTTGTAACCTCTTAAATATTTTTAGGGTACCTGCTACTTTCATACCTCCGCTGGAACTTTCATAGTTGATTAAACAGTTCGGGTGGTTTTTTTTTTTTATTATTTACTTTATTTGAAGGGCAATATTTACTTCGGTATTCCACATCCATCACTTTTGCTATATCTAGGCTAGTATCAGTTACTTGTAGAATCTAGAAGGTGGAGGGGCAGGTTCATCACAGAACAAAACATCACAGCTGCAACTTGGCCTTTGCCAATGCTCCTTAGACTGTAAATAAGTCTTAGGTTGTTTTAAACATTCTTATTCTCAGTACTTTTGGAAGACATAAATAATGTTTGGCTAGAGCATTCAGAACAAGACAGAACCAAATTTGAAACAATTCCCTGAAGGTTTATTGTATTCTCAACAAGTTTTTTGCTATCTACTGCATTACAACTGCGACAAGAAACAAAGTTACAAATATCTTGTGAAAGAGCCTGTAGATCTATGATTATATCATTACCTTCTTCCACTCATCGGCAAAGTAATCACTACTTTTCATACTAGTATTTGAGTTTCTTAATAGACGAGCTTTCTTCAAGTGTAAAATCTGCCGTGTCTTCAATTGTTTCCATGGTTTCATTGTTATTTTGAAAATGTTTAGGCCTAGTGTGAGTATTTTTGGCAAACTTATTTTTACCAAAAACCTTTATTCTATGTATTTTTAGAAACACTTCAATCAAACACACAAGACTACCACAAAAACTAAATAAAACTACTTACTAGTTTCACTTTACAAGAAGTAGGCTATGATTGTTTGTTTAGGTTATTATTTTGTTGCGTAAACTGATGTATATTAACAGCTGGAGACCAGGACAAACAACAACAGGATACACAGTTGCCAACTGTGCAACAATAAATGAAACCTATAATATAGTAGGATTATTGTTCCCAAGTGTGTTACAACATTTGTTTTGCTAGCCTACAAAAGTTCGTGTGATGGTTTAGAATTTTATGAATATAAGCAAGAAAGACATTTTATTAGCACACAGTTTTTGGTGTCCCCACACTCATAATTAAATGGAGATTAATAATCCTTATTAAAAAAATTCATAAAATTAAAGTTTTTGAGTACTGTGTTACCTTAAGTAAAGAAAGTCATTGAAAATTAAAAATCCTTTCGTGAATGAGAATGGATGATAAATTTAATTTTGAACTACACTAAGTTTACACTAAAATGTATTTATAATTATAAAATAAGTGGTGGGGGGACGAGAACTGAACTGTCACGTTCACTGGTGCAATATTAAAGTTTCATTTACAAAGGTCCCTGCTGTTAACTCTTGGAAGAGTCTTTGAGAATGTACTACTACATTCTTTATAGTTATTGCATAAATTGTTTTGTACATTTTAAATAAATTACATATATAATGTTTTTAATACATGACCTCCGGTTAAATGAATTATGTCCAGATTTCATCAAAAGTAATAAGATACTATATAAACTATAACTTAAATAAAAAAAATCACAGAACCTTTTTTTAATATTCCAGTTAATATTTACAATATTATATGAATTACTTTGTTTGATTTATACCTCAATGCACAAATTGTATGCAATATCAAGATATTTTAGATATATATGTAATAAAGATTTATTTATCACAAGGTAAATTAGTGGAAAAAAGTAATGTTGCTGGGTAACGGATATAATTACTTATAAAAAGGCGTTCATTAAAAAGTACGTATATTTGATATTGAAATGCATTATAATGGAAACCATTTTCTTTTAATACTCGTGGTTGTTGTTAGAATGTAGCTAAATACTTCACTAATGCAATTGTAGGCTCATATTCCCCTAAGAACTGGACAATTGTATTCCTGGCCTCACAAAAAAAATAAATAAAAGCTGTGTTGAGTATCCAAATATAGTAATGATATTTCAAACATCAAACTGATATTGAACATATTTTTTAACGTCTTGTTCATTGTTGAAACAGCTACATAGCAAATATTTATGAAAGATATTGGTCATTGCAAGTAGATTCTTTTAAAATGAAAATTATTATTTTACATAATATTACCTTTAGATAAAACAACGAGATTTTATTTGGAAATATTTAATGTACATTTATAATTATTATTCTACTTGCCTATTCCATCAAAGTATTTGAAATTTACAAATGTAAAATGTTAAAATGGAAACAAATGTCTCATTTCAAACATCTGCTCCGTTCAGAAATCCTCTTTAAGTAATATTGAAATAACATATTTCATTACAAAACGTCAAATTTATTAAAAATTAAACATGGAGTTATGTTTCAAAGAACGAAGAAAGTATTCGTCTTCGGTAAAGTAGTTTTGTAAATTTTTTAAATACAATATTTAAAAATAATATACATATTTTATTCACAGTATAAAATTAAACATGAACATGCATCTAAAAACAGTAAAATTCGGTAAGTTTAGAGTACCGAACTATAAAATAGGAGAACAGTTAGTTAAATAGGTGCTTTCCATAGTTAATTGTCCCATTGCAGCAAAGCACTCCTACTTATCGTGTCCCTAAGGATTTCATTGATCAGCATGATGATGGACCTAACTAATCCCTTAGCTCTTCCCTTCATTTCAGGAGGAATATATATATATATATATATATATATATATATTTATATATATATATATATATATATAAACAGGACACGTTATAACTGCTGTTTTGATTTTACAAAACAAATGATATGGGAAAACAAAATCCCACCCATTTAATTCCTTCCTCTTTGGAAAACATTATTTGAAATTGACGATTATTTAATTTAATAAGCACACTTTAAGCATTAGTATTTTAAATATTCTATAATATAAGGTGAAAAATGTATATGTTTATACATAACAGCAATTATTACGGGAATAATTAAATAATTATGCATACCTCACTTAAAAAATTATGGCAGTAAATATATATTTTGTATATGCAATATTAAAATTAAGCTATTCAAAATAATTAATAATACCATCCACATTATTATTCATTTCTCAACCTTTAAGTAAATTAGTATGGTATTTAAAACATATTATTAATGTTTCATTAAATATTAATTAGCTATTTATTCATTTAATAAACTAAAAATATTACAGTAAGTTGAAAAAAATATCGCCTTGACTATACTGTAGATTGCTCATACGCCACGTGCTGAAGCTACGCTGAGGTTCCACCTGCTATGACCTATAGCGGAGCTGTCTTAGTCTGCCGTTACCATAGCAACGCCTTAACGCCGTGCATGACTCTCACATTTGTGTCCTTTATACGTACCTTTATAATTACCTACTTGTCTCAATGAAAATGTTAACATAAAACTGTTACTATATCAGCTCAAACAAATTGTTTTCAAACTCACACAGTAATTAATTGAAGTCATACTAAACTCTTTGTTATAAATATTCAAGTAGTTTTTTGATTAGCTTAATACGTGTTGGTACATATACAGTACAATTAAACGTTACGCAACACAAATTTAATATAATATATGCATGGTGATCGATTTCGGTGAACCACGCTCACCTTCCTCAGAAAAGAGGGATTAACAAAAATATCTAAAACAAATTATTTTGTGAATACCTGTGGTCTGATGAAGGTGAGCGTGGTTCACTGAAATCGATCACCATAGTATTTGTGCATTTTGTGCTTATTATGTAATACATTGTTGTTATGTGACGTTTATTTGTACTGTAATGAATATTCATAACTAGCATTCCTTTTACCCTCTGCAAATGTATTCATTAATTAAAACAAATAAAATTCTTCAATCAATATATATCTCAATCTAAGCCACTCCCAAACCTCTATAAAAACCTCTTAGTTGACAGGTTAGAATGTCAATAGAGATAGTTTAGGTTTTTAAAAAATATAAAATAATTTATTTATATTAAGTATTTCAATAAACCAAGTTTAAGTTTCTGTAACGAAAAGTAATTGAAAAACAATTCAAACTTGTAGATCCTTTATTAGTCTTAAAAGAACATATTTCAAACAACAATCTTTATTCGGGATGCACTTTAAAACGTAGCTGAGCAAAAAAATGCCTAACTAAATACGAGGAATATATTCCCCACTCTTGTATACAGGGCGGTAAGTAGCCTGTCCGATAGAGGTAGCTGCTTTACTACAACCTATGTACGGTTACAGGTAGCTGTTATACAAAATGTATTCTCAGTTGAAACTTATAACATTACCATTGGTTGTATTTTAAGTTTTAAATGCTCTTTCATATACTCACGTTCTATTTTATTGTTATCGTAGTTTTTATAAGTTAATTTTCATCATGATTTGTAAAATTTTGAAAATGTAAAAAACAAAAACTAAATATACTAATTGATCAATTAAAATAACGCAAATGTAATTGAGAAACTTTGTTTTTAGCAATAGGTTTATATTGTAATAATTTAAAACCACATTTGTAAAATACTATACCAGTATTAAAAACATTGGTCAATCAATATATAATCAACCAAAACAGTAGAATCCTTGACTCCATTGTTGTCAATCGAACCAACCTGACCATCAATAATTGTTATTGTTACAAAACCTACGTACAATAAAGCCTCTAGTGACAAGGCCCTCTAATGGCAGTCAGCTTTTAGTGTTTGAGTACGACAGTAATTGTTTTGAAAATCAACAAAAGGTTACTGTTGAAAACAGTTGTTACAAAAGAGTGTCATTCAATGAATCCCTTTTAAACACTTCGTTATATTTTTGTTTACTGTCTATTAAAACCAATAATAATAATTAATTTATTGGTTAAAGTTAAAAAGACAATTATTAATACGTATAAAACTGTCAGCTCATTAAATCAACTAAACCGACTTTATTGAGGGAATTAATTAGGAAAGCAATATTTTTACCCCCATTAAATTTTCAGTTTTTAATTCTATGTATACAATTAATTGTTGTGCATTATTTATTTATTTTTACTTATTTATTTGGGTTACATTCCAACAACATAATTTTCTCTTAACACAATCTCCAACTTAGGAGGTTATGACCTATATTTATTTAAACCAATAGATAGCAAAATAAAACTAGTAATTATGTTATGGTCCAACAGGGTCCTAGATAAGTAAAACGATTCCACTGCTGGCTACTATTTCGTTGTTACTTTTATTTACAAGTTCTAAATCACACGATGAAATGTTTACAAACTTAATCATTACTTAGATACTATTTCGACTCAAATTTATTTACAATGATATTTACATTACTCATCACTATTATCACCTAGTGTCCGACACTGTTCGGTATATGTCACTAGACTATCACATCCACTGGGGCTGACTCTGTCAGTCACTGACTCTTCACTGGCTTTCACTGTCACTAAATCTTCACACACTGACTCTTGACTGACTGTCGACCAAAGGGTGTCTTTCGATGACCAGAGGTGGTAACCCAGAAGATTCTAGAACTGGCGATGGTGAACCTTTAGAAGCATCTAGGAGTTCTTGATTCCAAATGAAGACACTCGATTCACCTACAGGCGAATAATCTGCCAGGTTAGAAATTCCTTCCTGGAAGACCTGGATTAGACCCGCGGGTGGTTACCCCCACAGGGATGGGACGTGATGACCTTGGCGGTGCTGATGGTGGCTGCCGTGGTCCATAACAAGATTATCAAATAACAGGAATCCTTCCATAATAAATACATGAATTTATGAGTTTCAAATCCTTAGGTTATAATATCTTTAAATCGCATTCGAAGAAAATAGTTGATTTATGTATAATTATGTATTGTTCAAGACATATTAAGTTGTCTTGAAAACAGCGTTAACTGAAGGTCACTTGTGAATAAAACATTATTTATAGATTATTTGCTGTTGTTAAGTTTATACTGCATTCGTTATAACTGATGTGTCGCGCAACACAAATTATTAATACGTATATATAAATTTATTATTTTGTTTAAATTATTATTTTAGTGCTGTAACTGATAGCATGTTCTATGATGGAACCTCTAGACAGGCTTTGCCTTAGAGGCCCTATTTATTTCCTTATGTCATGGGTATTTAGGTTTTGTACTCAGATTTAAAGAGCGTATTGTAAAAGCATATTGTACCTGCCTTTGTCAACAAATTTTTTTAAGGAAATAAAGATTATTATTATTATAAGCTTACTATTCCAGGGTTAATAAAATAATAAATATTCAATTTAAAACTAATAATCTACGTAACTCTTTGTTGAAACTATACTTTACAATCCTTGTATTATTTTCGATAAGGTAATGTTTTTTCATTGGTAGAGAGAGTAAAACTCTAAATGATTTCCTTTAGTTTTACGATTTCATCATGGTTTTACGTTTATTTTTATATTGAGTCAATTAGCCTCTATTAAAAACTGTTTGCTATTTTAAGTTTTCTTCATAGCACACCAATTTTCAAGAATATTTCTGCAGATATGTTCACAATCTAACAATCTTGATAGAAATTACGTTCAAAGTAGAGGTAATATATAACATGAGTTAATTAAAATAAAAAAAATATTTAAAAAAATGGGAATCCCAATCAATGAATAAAACGTTCATTTAAATATTCGTAAATGTTTGGTACAGTTGGAATTAATGTTTTAATTAAGAAACTTCATACAATTTTACTTCAATGGCCTTCATCTTACATGTAAGTTTTAAAGTATTATAATTTTCTTGTCTATTTTGATATTAGTTAATCTTACCTAAAATATTTTACCATAAAATAAAGGCGTTCTTCTTCAGTTTTGTAAAATGTTAAAATACGGAATGTCAACTAAAGCAGTAAATGTGGATTAAAACTGTAATCGGATTGCAATTTAATTAAATAAAATTTCATTAGTGAAAAAGAATCAATTACTTATTGATTTAGGAAATAAATATGCTGTATTATGCTTTACAATAAAATTAAAGTTACAAATTAAAATGTGAGGGGAGTAAGGGGGAATTGAACTGTCGCGTTCACTGGTGCAATATTAAATTTTCATTTACAAAGGTCCCTGCTGTTACCTCTTGGAAGACTCTTTGTGATAATACCACTTCACTCTTTATAGTTATTGCATTTAATGTTTTGTAAAATTCAAGTAAATGCAAAATACAATGTTTTTTTGGGAAACTACTTACATGTGTTGCTTTTTTTTCTTAGTGTTAACATATTTGTGTACATTTAGTGTAGTATATATTGTGATATTTTCTAGTAGAATAATTACAATTATAGAAATACTATTTTCTGTTTTTTGTGCTCTCTTAATTTTTCACCAGGAACATTAAAACTGTTAACAATAGCTTGATATAGGTTATTGGTTAAGCGAGCATATATAATAAAGAAATATAACTATTTATTTTATTGTTAGGCAGTTGACATAAAATTCAAAATTTACTTCGTAGGGTTTAGGTCACGTAACAATTTCAGGTAAAATTAATCATATAATTTAATTTTCTCTAATAAATGTTTAAAATGTTTGAAATCATTCTGTCGCTAATTAAAAAATTATTTCATACCTGAAAACTATACATTCAATAAAGTAAAAAGGAAGATAAATGCTTTATTATTTCCATACACCCTCTAATATGTGTTTCAGTAACGTTTCTAAAGTATTTAATTATTTAATTTTTTTACATATATGTACATATCATGCCATTGAATTAAACCATTTTTTTCTTGTACTGGGTTGTAATGGTTAATTGGTTTTACTTAATGCATTATTAGTGTAAACCGCATCAAAATAGTCCGATGACATTTTAGGCGGTGTTGCCATATCGTTTCTGAGAATCAACCAACCACATGTTTCATATATGACAAGTGTGCGTATGTTCAATACTGTCAATTTAATTGGCATTTTGTTTACAAAAGAACTGTATAATCATATTAAAAGACCTATAGAACGTAGTGGTAAAGATAACTATGGTATGTTTTAATCATTTAATTTTTACAATAATATAAATATTTTTTCTGTAGAAAGTACCATTAAATAAGGTTTATCAAGTGAAATAGCCGTTTTTATCTCTAATTATATCACTAAATATATATATATATATAAATAAAACCAAAACATGTATGGCATATAGTTGGTCCTAGGACTGAAATTATGGAATGTTAACTATAATAATAGCCCACTGCACGTAAGGATGCCTGACAATTGTAAAATTGCTTCTTGTTATGATATGTAGGAATTATTTAGGAAATGTTCCCTATGCGAACTATTGGCCTCATTTTATTTTCGTCTACGTGTGTGTTTTTTTAACATCTGGATGATAGATCACGGTTTTAACTGGCCTTATTTTAAGGAGGAAATGAATCTTGCTAAATTTACCAGTCTACGTCCAAGCTAGTGGTGGTGTAATGTCAGTGGTTTATTGGAAGATGAGCTTTTTAGAATAAATCCAGAGAATGACAGTTAAGGCTACTAAGAAGGTCTCATTAGGGTTATCTGAGTAGACAGATGAAAAATGTTGCAATTAAATCCAATCGTCAGATACTAGCGCTGTAGCAGATCCCATCTATGCTGCATTATTTTCTTAAACAGTTTGAAAGTCTGGGTCCTTGCCCTTCACAGGAATGAAAAGAAGAATAAATTCACTAAACTCTGGAGTCAGGTTGCATTTAACCAGTTCCTATATCTTTGTTCAAAATATATATTTTTACAGCTACAGTAAAATAGTAAATTTACAAAAATCAAATTAGCCATTTTTTTTTGGACCACATTATTGCTTAAATCTATATTTAATAAAAAAATTGCCGTTTCTCTTAAAACGAAACCCTATTTACATGTACAGAAAAGCAAGGTTTAAGATGATTACAAATTCATTAGTTGATATCCCTGGTTCTTCTTCTTCCTTGGATATCAGCTTATTTACATTGTTGCATTGTTGTTAGCTTTTTTTGGTTTCGTGCAATGCCATTAAGTTTGCGGTTAAAAACATCTTTTGAGCAAAGACCAGAAAGTGTTTATTGTGGAGGAATATTTTAAAACAAAATAACATTAAAACAAACTACGACAAAAATGTAATTGAAAACTCATTTAAGTAGTAGTAGTAAATAATAATAAAATGTGTAATAGATATATGTTTTGTTTATCATTATTATTGTTGATCATGGGTTGCGTTCAAAAAGAAGCACCCTCTACACTTCTGAATTACCAGTACTATTGAACAAAGGATTACTTGATAATACTCCTTTCCAAAAATTTGTTCTTAATTTTCTTATAAAAAAGAGGGTGAAAAAAGACTCGCTTCAGAGGATCTAAACTCATTATTTTTTACAATTACTGTGGCTGAAATGTGTATTACAGGTAATAAGCCTTGGTGGAATCAGTCAAAAGGTGTGATCGATAATTCTTAGCTCTTTAGTTGGCATGTGCACGGTAGATATTAACTGTAACAGTTTTGGAAGTTAACCTCAGACATGTACTGTCCTGGTGACGTCACATGTGCTCTCAGTATATGTTCCAGTAGAGGAAACGTAGATGCCGTTGGCTGGTCACAGTCTGGCAGAATTTGGAGGAGAAGAGTATCGATTTTGATCATAATTTTAATCGAATTCAGATTAAAACATATGGTCTTTATGATGGCATAACTACTTTAATAGTTTTAAAATGGCACCTAATGTATCTAAAGGTCCAAAACTACAGTTCTAAGGTGAAATGTAGGGAGCAGGTGGTGGTCAGTGAGTATACGTTAAAGGAAAATTGAGCGTAGTAATATAACAATCATAACCCACCTAAATACCCATTCTCTCCAGAACCTTGTTCAATTGAAGCATTATCGGACTTTGTGACTAGTGGGTGTGTAATAAATTTTAAACTAATAATAAATATATTTTTGTTACTATAAATAAATATAGTAACAAAAATCAACTATGTCAATAATGAACCTCATACAAAATTTAAGGCTACAAACATGTGTTTAAGATTACATCTTTCAAAATCTTCTTGGTTGTAACAAAAGTACAGTCTTTCAAAAAGAAAGAAGAGACTATACGTTTTAAAGGTGCAAGGAACCACATGTAGAAGACTACCAGGAATGAATGTTACATCAGCTCTTAGAAATTGTACAATACACTTTGAATATGATGTCCTTCAATAGTTTTTTCCTAGAAAAGTATTTGCAGACCAAAGCACTTTTCTAGGAAGTTCTTTGATGATATAAATGAGAAAGGGTAACTTCAATGTCGAATGAAGACTCAGTATCTTAACAATGATGGCCACAAAGAAATGAGAAAGGATACTTCTAATTTTGAATGAATAATCAGCTGCTTTAATAAAAAAAATTAACTAATATTAAGTTTAAGACTAGCAGGAACCTGAAATTCGATTTTTTAAAGTCATTTGACTATGAGGTAAAGTTTCTTTAGAAAAAAATAATGTTTAGTAAATTTTAAATATGCTGGAATCACATTTTGATGTTTTAGTGTTAATAGATTTTTAAGTAAATAGTATATCCCTTTACTGTTTTCTCAGGTATATAATAAATAAACATATTTCAATACAGAATTTTTTAAATTAACAGTAATGTTGTGCTATTTTTCAATAACATATATTATTAAATATGTAATGCATATTTTTTAAATTCTTACTACTTTTACTCTGATTTAGCGCCTTTTTGTAAATATGTTGTTTTTAATTCAGTGTGTATTCTAAATTTTATTAGTACCTAATTTGGTTGAAATATAACACAGAGAAAAAAATAATCAGATATTGCTTTCTTATAGCTAGAGTGAACGCCTCAGTAGCAGATACAAATAGATAACAAATTATATACATGTTTATAAATCCGTAGAAATAATAACTACTTTTATCCTTAAATATTTAAAATATTTCAGGAACTGATAAGAATTCGACACTAACTACTCAACACACTAACTCGACATACATTCAGTGTACTATTTAATGAGATCTCTGTTTATTGAAGATATCTCTCTGTACATATGAAAAAATCACAAAACACTATTATAACCAAACAAGCATTATAAGGCAAAAGTGTTAAAAAACACTTAATTTTGTGTGTTTTAACATAAAATATATCGAAATATACTTTAAAGCCATATTCAAATTGCCCTAAATAAGTAGGCCCTACCTATCTAAGGTTAAAATATTTAAATGTTACATAAACATAATTTATTTTAACGAACAGTTCTCTGAAATATAAATATGTTTAAGTTGATGTTTAATCTTGTCTAAGAGGAATGTTTGCGATTGTTGGTTTGACATATGCTTTTATGCATACTCAGTTTATATAGTTTCAAAGAGGAGTAACATTGATAAGTTACAGAACCATTAACCTCTTCAAACTCAACTTATTTCTCTAATTTACGTACTTTTTTTTAGTTGTATTTATAATTTTGTTTATTTTTCTAGAAAGAGTAAAACAATTTAAAAAGGATTAGTTTTTATAATTTTTTTCAGTGAACAAGATAGTTGTTTGAACAAAAAGGAAATGAATTGTAGATTTTAGACTACTCTTACTAATATACGATATAATATAGTATGTTAACACTAGCTCTATTGATATCACGATGTTATTGCTACATAAATTTCCAGATTACATATAGTATTTCCCATATGTTCCATTTCTCTACATTTTAATACTATGTAATTATTTATTTTAGTAGGAATAATAGTGTACATGTTTGTATCAATCAAATCAAATCAAAATCAGTTTATTCTCAAAAAAAGAAAAGTGCAAAAGAAACAATACAAAAGTTACGTAAAATTAAACATCACATAAGTGTAACATATTATATATCAAAAATAATAAATTTGTTATATAATAATAGTAAGCAAAAATTTTAAATTGAAATGTATAGTAAATATATATTTAGATATACATAAATACACATAACATATACATATACAAATGCATAATTTATAAATAAATATACACTTAGTAAATTTTGCTATTCTCTCAATTAATGGTACATTATTCATAAAGCTAACAATGCAAATGATTGGTTTCACTAGCCTTTAAGAAGAGTAAAAAATAGAAAACAAAATCGAATATTGCCTACTAAAAACTCCAGTATTTATTAAATTTATTCATATGATAATGGTTAATGTATTACTTAGCATATATTTACGATTTTATATTATATTAATCTTACAACTTTCTCTAATTTTAAATAATTTGTTTCATTGTAATTTTGTTAGATTTTTAGATAATTGACTTCAAATTGTGTAAATGTACTTTGTATGGAAAAAAATTGAATGGAAAATAAATAAATATATTTTTAGACAGTATAAAAATTATCTTTCATACAGTACATACTATATATATATATTTTATAAACATTTGGATATTCTAACTTACGTTAGAGGCTGTTGGAAGAGTCATTTAGGCTATTCCATGATTAAATGAGTAGGTATAAAGGGTAATGATAACATTTGAGTAATAAATCTGCATTTTGCTAATAATTTGTTCTGAAATTATTTTTAATTACAAGAGAAAACCAGAACTATTTCTTTAATTTTAAAAGGTAAAATATTACTATATTTTCCTTGTGTTTTGAATTTTCCACATCTGTAGAAGTTATAAATTAAATGCCTTACAATATAATAGAATAAATAAAAATGTTTAAGAATTAACTAAATATAAATATTTTAAATCTTTACAATAAAACATTGCCGTTCGGTAAGGCTCTTTGATCATAATATTTTGTCAATATCGAATTAAATTTTATTTAAAAATCATTTTCAACTTTTATTATTTCACTTAAATTATAATACTAATCCAGACATTGTATTTAGTAGTTTACACTCTAAATACGATGTATTAAACAAACTTTTCATTTTCTTAATTTGTTTACAGTATTGGGCAATGATTCTAAAGGTTATGTAATGTTACCCTTCTATTATACCTAAGAAATCTAAAGCACTAGACATAAATTATTCGATAGTTCTTGTTGTATTTGTGTTATTGAATGATATACCAACAAAAACTAAGTTACAAATTAATCTAATTAAAAGGAAAAAAATAAAAAGTCTGACATGTTTTAAAACAAACAATATGCTAATATAAATAAAGCAATTGTTGTCGGGATTTTTTTAATGACAAACTACTTTTATTGTTCAGGAGTTCATAGATTTACCAATCAACAACCAGCCATTGTTACACACTGCTTAATTGTGTCAATATTGTTATATCCACAATGAGTGTCAATCACAATGGGTTAGTAGTCTTGAAGACAGAGCAAGGTAAATCACATTTGTTTTCAAGGTAATAAAATTTTACGCTTAGGAGTTTAAATTAATGTTTTATAATGTATAGTATTTTTTTCAAAATACAACGAATATATCATAAAATGTAGTTGTACTTATGATATTTGGCATTTTCTATACATAATTCTGTACTTTTAATGTTAACTATTTGTATTTTTAACAACGAAAAGTACAAAATAATCTTTCAATAAAATAATGCTACAGTATAGTACATTGTATTTCCTAAAAATGTACGCATAATACTTAAAATTTTTAAAAAATAAAACAATATAGGCCTAAGCGTGTAAAAGTATCAGCTTTAAGTTCAATTAAGAACAAAACCAATTAAGTAGAAAAGGGTTTCTTTTAAAATTTTGGAATAATTTACAGTGAAGAACATCTTCTTTATGAAACTGCTAAGAGGGGCATGTTAATTTATTGATAAAGTTTATTTTTGAAGCATATGCATTTATAAATAATATATTTATAATAATAATATAATTATCATTCAATTTCAAAGAAATATATTTCCTGTAAGTATACAGATATTTTTTACAAATGTATATCATATACCTAAATATATTTCCTGTAAGTATACAGATAATTTTTACAAATGTATATCATATACCTAAATATATTTCCTGTAAGTATACAGATATTTTTTACAAATGTATATCATATACCTAAATATATTTCCTGTAAGAATACAGATATTTTTTACAATTGTATATCATATACCTAAATATATTTCCTGTAAGTATACAGATATTTTTTACAAATATAAAGTCAACTTTGACGTGCTTTTTTATAACAATTCTCTTTTCCCCAAATTTTAAGTAAAGTAAAAAAGTCCTGTATTTTCAGTTTAATCGATAGCCCATTATCTGTAATATTAAATGTATTTTGAATTGTTTTAATCAATGACAAATAATAATAAGTCTATATTTATAAACTAAATGATTGCATGTTTGCTCAATATTTATAAACTAAATAATTGCATGTTTGCTCAATATTTACTTTTAAAGAATTTTAGTTATAGGTTGCTATAACATAATTCAGGCAATCAATATAATATATGTAGCAGAGAAAATTATGGAGTTCTAGGTTCTAAGGCCTTGTGGATACCTTGTCCATATGACTAAGAAAATGAGTATACATAAATTATTATTAAATTTATAACTGTCAGAATTACCTTTGTAGTAGTATTCCACTTACTACTGATAGTTACTGGTCAGGTTTTAATTCGGATATAACAAATTTATTTAAAACGTTAATTAGATACATACAAAAAAAATATGCTTCAAAAATAAACTTGATCAATAAATTAACATGCCCCTCTTAGCAGTTTCATAAAGAAGATGTTCTTTACTGTAAATTATTCCAAACTTTTAAAAGAAACCCTTTTCTACTTAATTGGTTTTGTTCTTAATTGAACTTAAAGCTGATACTTTTACACGCTTATATTGTTTTATTTTTTAAAAATTTTAAGTGGTATGCGTACAATTTTAGGAAATACAATGTACTATACTGTAGCATTATTTTATTGAAAGATTATTTTGTACTTTTTGTTGTTAAAAATACAAATAGTTAACATATAAAAGTACAGAATTATGCATAGAAAATGCTAAATATCATAAGTAAAACTACATTTTATGATATATTCGTTGTATTTTGAAAAAAAAAATACTATACATTATAATACATTCATTTAAACTCCTAAGCATAAAATTGTATTACCTTGAAAACAAATGTGATTTATCTTGCTCTGCCTTCAAGACTACTAACCCATTGTGATTGACACTCATTGTGGATATAACAATATTGACACAATTAAGCAGTGTGTAACAATGGCTGGTTGTTGATTGGTAAATCAATGAGCTCCTGAACAATAAAAGTAGATTGTCATTAAAAAAATCCCGACAACAATTGCTTTATTTATATCAGCATATTGTTTGTTTTAAAACATGTCAGACTTTTTATTTTTTCCTTTTAATTAGATTAGTTTGTAACTTAGTTTTGGTTTGTATATCATTCAATAACACAAATACAACAAGAACTATCGAATAATTTATGTTGATAGTTTATACCTTTAGATTTCTGAGGTATAATAGAAGGGTAACATTACATAACCTTTAGAATCATTGCCCAATACTGTAAACAAATAAAGAAAATGAAAAGTTTGTTTAATACATCGTATTTGGAGTGGAAAATACTAAATATAATGTCTGGATTAGTATTTTAACTTAGGTGGAATAGTAAAAGTTGAAAATGGTTTTAAAATAAAATTTAATTCGATATTGACAAAATATTATAATAAGTGTGGTAAGGGAAATTACTAGTACCTTTTTGACGCTAGAAATTAATAGAAATTTTTTTACATGTAACGCTGAATTAAATATATACATGAAAAGCATAATTATTTCGTATAGTATAATTTAACTTTGACATTGAATTTCACTACAATCGGAAAAACCTCCCACTCATTTTTCAACCTAAAGATAAATGCTGAACAAAGCACTTATAAGAGATTTTATTGGGAAGTGGATTATAACTTTGTTGAGTGGTGAGTTTCATTTTTTCCATGTTAAAATGTTCTAACCTCAATACTCCATAGCGCTTTTTAAGTGTTATATGTGAATATTCCAGTCGGATTTCCTGGCTTTTGTCAAAACATTAAAATGTATATAAAGCAAATACGATTTTAATAAATAGTTACAAATTAAACGCAATAAAAATTAATACAATAAAACATTGAAGAATTGCGTAGGATTAAAGTAAATGTTAACATACTTGTATAAATTATGATTGAACACAAATTGTATACAACAATTGAATACCTATATTATTTAAAATATTGATAGCCTATAAATGATACTTTGAAAGTATTTCCTAAAACATATATATATATATATATATATATATATATATATATATATATATTTAAACTATCATCCAACAAATACAACCTATTTTATACAGTTTAAATTCCCATCAAGCCAAAGGAATATGTATAGGAAAAAAAACACCTAACAACGTATTTGTAACTAAAGTCTATTGATCGTGAAATATCTGAATGTTTCAAAAGATTTACTAATGAAATTGTTGAGTAGTAAAATTTATAGTGAGACTAAAAATAATATGTAAGATGAAAAAGAAGCTAATATATGTCTATTTCGTTATTTATGTTTGCATTCTCAGAGTTTAAAATTATTGTATGTTTGTAATATGTTGATGTAATACTAGGTGTTTTCTCCTGTTATCAAAGGAAGTATGGATAAATAGAGTTTGAGTACAGCATAGTTTTCAATTATAACTAAAGATAACCTACATTTTAATAGATTTCGTTAGTATTCTATTTTACTAGATTTTGTTATAAATGTTACTCCTCGTTTAATTCAAATAATTAAATAATTTTGAAGTGGGTATTAACACTTTTATTTATTTCTTTTTTGTTTTGAGTTTTTATACAGTCCTACACCCTAAAAATCCACCAACTAACCATATTTGGACATACAATATGTAAGGTGTAACACGAAGGTTTTGCAATCGCTACATTGTTAAACAAAATCTTTAAGGTATAACACGAAGGTTTTACAAGCGCTACATTATTAAACACAATATTTAAGGTGGGACAAGAAAGTGTTCCAAGCGCTACATTATTAAACACAATATTTAAGGTGTAACACGAAGGTTTTCCATGCGCTAAATTTTTAAACACAATATTTAAGGTGTAACACGAACTTTTTCCAAGGTCTACATTGTTAAACACAATATTTAAAGTGTAATACGAAGTTTTTCCAAGCGCTACATTGTTAAAAACAATACTTAAGGTGTAACACGAAGGTTTTCCAAGGTCTACATTGTTAAACACAATATTTAAGGTGTGACAAGAAAGTGTTCCAAGCGCTACATTGTTAAAAACAATACTTAAGGTGCAACACGACGGTTTCCCAAGGTCTACATTGTTAAACACAATACTTAAGGTGTAACACGAAGGTTTTCCAAGATCTATATTGTTAAACACAATATTTAAAGTGTAACACGAAGGTTTTCCAAGCACTACATTGCTAAACAAAATATTTAAGGTTTAACACGAAGGTTTTCCAAGCGCTACATTGTTAAAAACAATACCTAAAGTGTAACACGAAGGTTTTCCAAGGTCTACATTGTTAAACACATTATTTAATGTGTAACACGAAGGTTTTCCAAGCGCTACATTGTTAAAAACAATACTTAAGGTGTAACACGAAGGTTAACCAAGGTCTACATTGTTAAACACAATATTTAATGTGTAACAACGAAGGTTTCCACATTGTTAAACACAATATTTAAGTTGTAGCACGAAGGTTTCCACATTGTTAAACATAATATTTAATGTGTAACAACGAAGGTTTCCACATTGTTAAACACAATATTTAAGGTGTAGCACGAAGGTTTCCACATTGTGAAACACAATATTTAAGGTGTAGCACGAAGGTTTCCACATTATTAATCACAATATTTAAGGTGTGACACGAAGTTTTCCACATTATTAAACACAATATTTAAGGTGTAGCACGAAGGTTTCCACATTGTTAAACACAATATTTAAGGTGTAGCACGAAGGTTTCCACATTATTAAACACAATATTTAAGGTGTAACAACGAAGGTTTCCACATTATTAAACACAATATTTGAGGTGTAGAACGAAGGTTTCCACATTATTAAACACAATATTTAAGGTGTAGCACGAAGGTTTCCACATTGTTAAACACAATATTTAAGGTGTAGCACGAAGGTTTCCACATTGTTAAACACAATATTTAAGGTGTAGCACGAAGGTTTCCACATTATTAAACACAATATTTAAGGTGTAACAACGAAGGTTTCCACATTATTAAACACAATATTTAAGGTGTAGCACGAAGGTTTCCACATTGTTAAACACAATATTTAAGGTGTAGCACGAATGTTTCCACATTGTTAAACACAATATTTAAGGTGTAGCACGAAGGTTTCCACATTATTAAACACAATATTTAAGGTGTAGCACGAAGGTTTCCACATTGTTAAACACAATATTTAAGGTGTAGCACGAAGGTTTCCACATTATTAAACACAATATTTAAGGTGTAGCACGAAGGTTTCCACATTGTTAAACACAATATTTAAGGTGTAGCACGAAGGTTTCCACATTATTAAACACAATATTTAAGGTGTAACAACGAAGGTTTCCACATTATTAAACACAATATTTAAGGTGTAGCACGAAGGTTTCCACATTGTTAAACACAATATTTAAGGTGTAGCACGAAGGTTTCCACATTGTTAAACACAATATTTAAGGTGTAGCACGAAGGTTTCCACATTGTTAAACACAATATTTAAGGTGTGACACGAAGGTTTCCACATTGTTAAACACAATATTTAAGGTGTAACAACGAAGGTTTCCACATTGTTAAACACAATATTTAAGGTGTAGCACGAAGGTTTCCACATTGTTAAACACAATATTTAAGGTGTGACACGAAGGTTTCCACATTGTTAAACACAATATTTAAGGTGTAGCACGAAGGTTTCCACATTGTTAAACACAATATTTAAGGTGTAGCACGAAGGTTTCCACATTATTAAACACAATATTTAAGGTGTAGCACGAAGGTTTCCACATTGTTAAACACAATATTTAAGGTGTGACACGAAGGTTTCCACATTGTTAAACACAATATTTAAGGTGTAGCACAAAGGTTTCCACATTGTTAAACACAATATTTAATGTGTAACAACGAAGGTTTCCACATTATTAAACACAATATTTAAGGTGTAGCACGAAGGTTTCCACATTGTTAAACACAATATTTAATGTGTAACAACGAAGGTTTCCACATTATTAAACACAATATTTAAGGTGTAGCACGAAGGTTTCCACATTGTTAAACACAATATTTAAGGTGTAGCACGAAGGTTTCCACATTGTTAAACACAATATTTAAGGTGTAGCACGAAGGTTTCCACATTGTTAAACACAATATTTAAGGTGTAGCACGAAGGTTTCCACATTGTTAAACACAATATTTGAATCGTTTATTTCAGAAACCACCTAAGGGACAAAATATAAAAAAATGGGATTTTGGTGGTACCGTACAGTTTAAAGGTAAATACATCGTTTGGTGCAGAAACAACCTACGTTCCATGTCAGTAATGCTATTTGGCAGCCTTGAAAATAATCCGTTTATTTCAGAAAGAACCCAAGCGCCGTCGCTTAGGTTCTTTCTGCGGTAAATTTCACTCGTGACGGTTGGCGGCCATGACAACATCATCTGTTTTGTGACTTCTGTTGTTGTTTTGTTTTATTCAGAGGTTAACTTTGAGTGGATTTGTTATTATTGCATTACAGAGTGGATAGTACATAACAATGAGTGGATTATTTCATTATTTATTTAGTGTTTTAAGTGTTCCTAAGCCATGTCGGATAGTAGTTCTGATGATGAACCTAATCCCAAGCGTAGGCGTGGAGTTCTGCATGAAGAAAAATACAAACGGAACATTATTCGGAATGCTAGGCTTAAAGGACTGCAGTACATCTCGTACAAAGGTAAAGAAATTCCCAGCAAAGCCCCGCCGAATGATGTAAACTGTAAGTGTAATTTGAAATGTTATTTGAAACTTACGGATGAAATAAAACGAAACCTATGGGAAACATTTTACTCTTTTGAAAATAAAAACACCCAAGACACGTACCTCCAAGCTTTATTGGAGGTTATGCCAGTGAAACATAGACGCAAAAACCGAAGGCCTAATCTAAATAATGAGCAAGCTCAAGAAAACCCACCTAATGTAAATGATGAGGAAGCTCAAGAAAACCCGCCTAATGTAAATTATGAGCAAGCTCAAAAAAACCCACCTAATGTAAATGATGAGCAAGCTCAAGAAAACCCTGACGTGCCTACTGATGACTTACCTAACAGAAAATCCCATTCATACAAGTATAACTTGAAAGTAAATGGTGTTCTTACTCAAGTTTGTAGAGGTGTTTTATTGAAAGTGTTTGGAATTTCTGACAATAGAATCAAAAGGATAAATAAATGTTCTGTCCTTCACAAAAGCCCTGTAGATATGAGGGGAAAATCTAGAAGTGGGAACGCTATTCCAGGTAACGTATGTGTGAGAATACAGCAGCACATTGAGAAATTTGATGTCAAGGAAACCCATTATGGGGGAAAACCTAAAAAATATCTTGACGCTAGGCTTGATGTTGCAAAAATGCATGCAATGTTTATCTTAGACAACCCTGATCTAAAAGATAAAGTAAAGTATAGTTTCTACAACAAATACTTTAAAGAGAACTTTGCCTACAGTTTCGGAAGACCACAAGTTTATTTGTGTTCAACTTGCGAAAGACTGTCGGCCAAACTGAAAGACAAGGGTTTGAGTGACAACGCTAAAAGAAATGTAGCTGCTGAGAAAATGATACATTCAAGGCGAGCAAAAAAGTTTTACAAAGCTATGGATGAGGCGAGCAAAAACAAAGACGACAACACGGTCGCACTAGCCTTCGACTTTATGCAAAACTTACCCTTGCCACACATACCCGTTCAGGAGGTTTTTATATGAGGCAGCTCTGGGTAAATGTGTTTTCGTTACACGATTTGAAGACTAATTCTTCGAAACTATATTTTTATCATGAGGGCGAAGCAAACAAAGGCCCAGACGAAGTATGCTCAATGCTACTCAACTATTTCAATGACATTCCAGTTAATGTGAAGCATCTAATATTGTTTTGTGATGGGCCTTCAGGGCAAAACAAGAATCATACACTTGTGCGTTTTTTACTAAACCTCTGTGACTCAGGTCGGTTTGAAACAATAACTCACAACTTCCCAGTACGTGGCCACTCATTTTCCCCATGTGACAGAGATTTTGGAAGCATAAAGCGTCTCTTGAGAAAGATGGACAGGATTTATACTCCTGATGAGTATGCAGAGCTCATGCTAAAAGCTAGTAAGTCTGGCCGATTTACTGTATACCACCTTACTTCAGACGATGTTCTCAGTTTCAAAAATTGGTGGCCCAAATCATATATGAAAATGACAAATTCGGATGAAACATCAGGCAGGAATGTATCCAAAAAAGATAAGGAGGCATTCAAAGTGTCCAAGTACAAGCAGTTTCTCTACAACAAGGATACTCCGGGAAAAGTCGTTGTAAGCGAATTCATTGGAGGAATAACAACATCTACCTTCACTTTCCTAAAAACTGCCATCCCTCCGGAACTACCGACCGAGAGAGCATATCCATTGGGGAAGGTATGTTTACTTTTTTACCAAGATTATATTAAAAGTTTATATTTATTTTACTTTTAAGTAAACATTGATGTAGGCTATATTTTTTTTAAAATTTATCGGGTTTTGCACAGTGAGATTTTTGGTTTTAGGTCCCAATCAACAAAAAAAAGATAGAGGATCTCAAAAAGTTAATGGAATACACTGTTGGGTATGAAGCCTTCTATGATAATATAATCCAATGGCCTACAACTGACAAGGAGTTGCCAGAAGACTTGCCAGAAGCTGAATAAGTCAAGTGAAAAAGGCCAGATCTTTGTATATAGACACACTGTAGCGTGTAGTCTACTTGTAATTTTTGCTTTGGGCCTAATAAAAACACTTTTTTATACTAAAGTGTGTCTGTTACTTACCTTAGATACCAAAACAGGTCAAAACTAATGGTTTTAATTAATTTTAATAATAATTTTTAAAAAAATTTCTTTTGACACACTTATTAATTGCAGAAACAACCTAAGTGAATTTTTTTCAAAAATTTATAACTCAAAATTTTTTTGAAATTAAAAAAAAAATACAGTAGGTCATCTCAATAGTATGTTTATGATTTAATAAAAAAATATTTGAAGGAGACTAGACCTATACCTAAGCTGCAAAACAGTTTTTTTTAGTTTTCCGAAAGTTAAAAAAAGCGCACTTAGGTGGTTTCTGAAATTAACGGTTCATTTAAGGTGTAGCACGAAGGTTTCCACATTGTTAAACACAATATTTAAGGTGTGACACGAAGGTTTCCACATTATTAAACACAATATTTAAGGTGTAGCACGAAGGTTTCCACATTGTTAAACACAATATTTAAGGTGTGACACGAAGGTTTCCACATTGTTAAACACAATATTTAAGGTGTGACACGAAGGTTTCCACATTATTAAACACAATATTTAAGGTGTAGCACGAAGGTTTCCACATTGTTAAACACAATATTTAAGGTGTGACACGAAGGTTTCCACATTGTTAAACACAATATTTAAGGTGTGACACGAAGGTTTTCACATTGTTAAACACAAGATTTAAGGTGTAGCACGAAGGTTTCCACATTGTTAAACACAATATTTAAGGTGTGACACGAAGGTTTCCACATTGGTAAACACAATATTTAAGGTGTGACACGAAGGTTTTCACATGGTTAAACACAATATTTAAGGTGTAGCACGAAGGTTTCCACATTGTTAAACACAATATTTAAGGTGTGACACGAAGGTTTCCACATTATTAAACACAATATTTAAGGTGTAGCACGAAGGTTTCCACATTGTTAAACACAATATTTAAGGTGTGACACGAAGGTTTCCACATTGTTAAACCTTCATTAATACTATTATTTACATTAAGTTACGTTAAATTTTACATATTCTGGAAGCCATACTTTGATAATTACTTTGTAACAAATGTGTAGTATTATTTGTTGAATATTTTATTTTAAGACCGCAAATTCAGCGGAAATACATTTCAATTAGCACCAAATATAATAAATAATTATTACGATATGTAGTGTATGCAAATGACATATTTAAATAGCTTTTGACACTCTTACATGTAGATGTACAGTGTCACTTGACTGTTATGGGTACTATTCAAGGTACAAAATACTTCAAAGTGTGTCGTGTTTGTAATTAAAATTGACGAGCAGTTGGTCGAGGGAGTTGGGTTGTCGCCTTCCTTTATGCAATAATAAAGTCTAGACACAGAGATGTACCTGCTGAAATGGGGCTATCCTTAATTTCAAAGTCTTTATGACTATTGTTACTATCAAAATTCTTTTAAGTATATTACGCCTTATTATTATTTTGGCCATAGCCTAGTTAAGAATTGAGCTCAGTTATTATGTTTGAGACAAATAAGATTGTGCTTTTCCATACAACTACCAAATGTATATCACTACAGTTAGATTATGTCTGGTGCTCTGCTCTGAACACATACTAACAATGTATATTTTCTCCTTCAATTGCTGTAGCAAACTTTTATGGTTAGTTCTCAGGTACAATATTTAAGCAAAGTTTCTTACTATACTCATATTACATAGATTTTTTGGTAGAGTTACAAAGAAAGTTAACTCCATCCAACAGAAATATATCATTGCACAGAAATACATAATTTGTTATAAATAATCACAATAATTTATTATTGTAATGTACAACAAGAAAACATTAACATGATAAGTTTTACTATACCATGTTTGCCAACCTCAGAAAATTATTAAATTGTGAATATCTCTAGTCCAAACATGATACGTGAGGTTTACCAAAATATATTGTACGATTATATTTTTGTATTTATTTATTTATTTCTTTTATTTTTTATGCAGTAATAAACTTGTGATTAGTTATTTTGACTTATTTTGCAATATTGATGACTTGCAAAATGTCTTATATACTCTTAAATTAAAATTAAATGTAATTTTGTATAACCTCTCAAATTTTAATTATTGGATACTATACTTATTGAGTATAAAATCTTGTACACTATTATTTTTTGACAAACTGATCAGTGGTCTTGACACACCTAACCTCCCATACATATAAAGTGGTAATAACACACCCAATCTCCCTTACACGTGCAGTGGTCACGACACACCCAACCTCCTTACACGTGCAGTGATCTTGACACACCCAACCTCCCTTACACGTGCATTGATCTTGACACGCCCAACCTCCCTTACATGTACATTGGTATTGACACGCCCAACCTCCCTTACATGTACATTGGTATTGACACACACCGAAACCCCCGACACGTGCAGTGGTCTTGACACACCCAACCTCCCTTACACGTGCATTGGTCTTGACACACCCAACCTCCCTTACATGTACATTGGTATTGAGTCGCCCAACCTCCCTTACATGTACATTGGTATTGACACACACCGAAACCCCCTTACACGTGCAGTGGTCTTGACCCACCCAACCTCCCTTGCACGTGCATTGGTCTTGACACACCCAACCTCCCTTACATGTACATTGGTATTGACACGCCCAACCTCCCTTACATGTACATTGGTATTGACACACACCGAAACCCCCGACACGTGCAGTGGTCTTGACCCACCCAACCTCCCTTGCACGTGCAGTGGTATTTATATAACTGAGTTTTAAATATAATAATAAATAAACCTACCTGTCTATTTGTATATTCTTCATCAAAACATTGCCAAGCAATAAACTGAAATAGATTTTTTTATAAGGTTTACCTTTTTATGAGTGTCACTGAACTGATAATTTGTAACTAGGAACATTTAAATTAATAGATATTCTTTCGATCGTATTTAAGTTTACCACAGCTCATGAATGCAGGATATTGACGTATAGATATTATATCATAACCCTTAATAATTTTTATTTTATTTACGCAGACCTTTGAGTGCGTACCTAACGTAACTATTGACAATACTAATTATTATTTTCAACATAGTGAACCACTGCAATTTTAATCGAGCAAGTGGATATAATACACTTTGTCATTAAATTAAAAAATGTATTGCTAGTTACCCCATTCGGAGAAAGTCTTTACTGACGATCTTTTACCTATTTTGTTTATAATTCAGATAGGCCATTTCCTAGGCATTTCAATTTGGGAGATGCAATCGGATTCAGGGTAATAGTTATTTTATTTCAATATTCAACGTAACTTTATGTTAAGTATTTGTTAGGTCGAAATGTATCCTTAGCACAAAAAAAAAAAAAAACACAATTTTCCCTATTGATTTAAGCAACAGGTCTATCTACTTTACACATAACTTTTATAATGTTTAGAACGGTTTTATATAATGCACCAGTCAGTATATAAGAAAACGGAGGTAAATATTG
The DNA here is from genome assembly GCA_035578905.1 of Stictocephala bisonia. Taxonomy (NCBI): domain Eukaryota; kingdom Metazoa; phylum Arthropoda; class Insecta; order Hemiptera; family Membracidae; genus Stictocephala; species Stictocephala bisonia. The sequence goes on along the minus strand of JAQJVL010000137.1, from coordinate 1,620,776 downwards.
TCTGGTATAAAGTGAGAATGAAAAGTTGTATTTTTTTTCTGAAAGTCAATGGCTCTCCAATATTTCCTTTTAAATCAAGGTCTTACATTAAAAATGTCTGAGACCTCTTCCTGAGACCCGTGCATACACGAAAAAGTAGTAAAATATTTAAAAATGTTTATTATAGGAACATGTACATGATTGCAAAGTTTCATTAAATTTCTTTCGATGGTTTTTAAAATAATAAATATATTCCAGACTTTTTCCCAACCCTGTATAATGTATCAAGTATACATAGTTTTAAATTTTATTATGTCCGAGATCACACTTAGAATAACCCTCAGGTTTTATTTTCATTGTGGAACTTTTTCTATTACATAACACTTAATATGGGTATTTGCCCTCTATTTTAGGAATATAAATAAAAAAAACCCTAAACAGTTGTTGATTATTCCTATAGTCAGGCTTGTATATTGTATAAACCTAATACTTCCATGCGTGCGATCCATGCATGCCTTCAACCACAGACCAAACAATATATTCATCAACATAGTATACTTACATTATCTTTGTTACTTGATTGATATGATGCTTTAACTTTGTAAATATCTTAATTAATATACATTTCGGAATGCGGATCATAAATATAAAAACAACAAGCTTTTTAATTTATTTTACCATAACAAGAATTATTTATAAAATAAATGGAAGTCAAGAATAAATGCTTTTTATGCAGATGTAAATAATACGTTAAAGAAAATTGCCATCACTTAAAAAAATTATAAATATACCTCTTTCTCATAATTGTGCCACACATTATGCACATAATATATTGGGGGAAAAACACGCATTTTAACCTTATTATTCCTCAAAACTAACATAATTTGCTTAGATTATATTTAGATATTGTTGGTCTCTTTTTATAAAGACCCAATTTTTGAACTGGGTCTGTAATGTGATTATGTTCTAGAAGTGTAAAAAATAATCATGAATTACTTTATTTTATTTGATTTTCATACTAAGAAACTAAAACAACCCTTAAATAAATGTAGAACAAAGAGTCAAAGCTATAGAATTCACCTATATAATTATTGGTATTATAATTGTATACTTTCTTAATAATGTTCTTGTTTTTTTATTTGTTTGTTTTTTTTCATAAAAAAGACAATGCTCATACATTTTATAATTTATTGACATATAACATTAAAATAATCAAAAAATCCAAAATAAACAAAGAAAGTTGTCAGTTTTGATTTTGAGTTCCTTTATTCACGTCCGGTAGCCCCTTTTTCGGGCCCGGCATGCTTGCATTTTATATTTTAATTTTTCAGCCGTACTTAGGCGACACCATTGTTTTCTGCCCTCTTTTAGAAGTTTAGGGAGAGGCCAGTCATACTTTCCTCTACGGAACACTCGGAGAAAGTTGATGAATGGCTTCACAGATATTCTTCTCCAATTCCGGTTACATATTGTCACCTTACTTCTAATGCCACCAGGGCAACATCGCCGGGTTGTGGCTTTCCTTTTGCGTTTGCATAAATATTTTCGCTTTTTTCCACCACATGGCCATTTACGGCGTCTTTTAGAATGACCCATTTGAAATGAAAATTTGTAAATTATCTAAATTTCACTAAAATTTAAATATTTTCTGTTATTGGAATTAGGCGTTATGTTGCTAGGCAACGAATATTGACAATGAAAGCAAATCAACGGCAATTAAGTCTTATAAAATGTTACTTAAGGACTGGAAAACTTTAAAAGGCTACACAGTATATTTCTGAAAAAAAAATAAAGACCTAATACGAGTATATATTAAATGTTTCTACAATCACTATTAAAAACCTCATCCCACAAGATTAAGGTCACTTGCTAGGCTTATGTTTAGCACTGCTGACTTCAATGAAGGGTGTCACGGTTTCAAATCCTGGGGGTTCAACTAAATATAGCTTGATGAGTTTTGATAATTGTTCCATAACAACATTTGAAAACTCAATAAAAAAGTTCCACTGGTAGTGAATACTTTTAAAAATCGTCAAATTGTCTTAGTATTCAAGACATAATAAAATATCCTGCTCTGTTATAAAAGGACAAACATATTTGTGTGAAATTAAAATAACCAATCCATTGATGCATTAGGGTTTCCCTATCCACCCACAAAAGCACATATTATAGTATTGACCCAAGACAGAACCACTAACTGCTGTCCCACTCGCCTACCCGTATACTTACAGTGGATACCTACATGAACACTAAGGAATTGAAATCACGCCTGGTTACATAAATTTTGCACTGATGTTTTCTGGAAACGATCTGGTAAAAACGGAAAAATGTGTCATTACTAATACTAATATCCACCCTTAGTTTATTGTATGGCTAGTATGGCTGGGAGATCATTATGCGTCCAGGTACTATGCTTGGTGGTTGCTATCGGCGTGGACACTACTAGAGAAGTCTGGGGTGTCCATGTTGGGTGGTAATCATTGTGCGGATGTTGTGTGGGGGAGATAACTGAGCATCATCAGGCTTGTCAATTAGCTGAAAATCAGACCAGAACTACGTGGTTAGGATTCCACGTAAAGCTGTAGGTCCCTTAGTTGCCCTGGCTGTTGGGCTATTAATAAATTGCCCTTTCTGAGGAACAGTTGAACTCAGTTAGTAATCAGACTACACTCATCTACACTCATCCTACACTCATAAAACCATTCATATTCGCCTTAAAATACGCACAAGGTTGTGTCGGCTTCTCATATGTAAGAATACTTAGATATTTTTTATAGGAACTTAGATATTATTATAGGTACTGAGACTTAGATATTTTATCACTACAAATAGAGTACGTACAGCTTAATAATTCTGTAGAGCGGTACATAACCCCGATCAGGCTAAGCAACATAGCATCTCCAGAAAAGATGCCAAAGCAAGCACTTCTAAAAGAATTGTAATATCTCTTCCTTACCCATTCTACCCACTTCCTTCACCGAGAGGGTGGGTGCAGATCTCCCAACCATCCCTTCGGACACTAATATTGTCATAAAAATAAGCGGCTGGTTGAATGCACAGTAGCTCGAGAACACGTTGTTCGTGCGCCGGTAGCTCTGCTCATTGTTCCAATTAGTAGCCAGGTCACGTAGAATAAAGTATTATCAACCATTTCAAAAATATATATATATTCTGGTTACATAAATTTTGCACTGATGTTTTCTGGAAACGATCAGGTAAAAACGGAAAAATGTGTCATTACTAATACTAATATCCACCCTTAGTTTATTATTTAATTGTTAATTGTTAATTGTTAGTTTATTATTTAATATGAGTTTAAATTTAACTCATATCATATTGTTAAATTTTATTCGTGCCATATGAGTGTAACCAATCTCTTTAGTCACAGAGATAACATTGTTAATTAATTAGAAATCAGGACGACGTGTTGTCAGCCAGAGAAACTGATGTGTATATAATACATGCGGCAGCGGGGGGAGGGCCATAAGTTAACAACAGGGGTAGTAGTGGCTGGCAAAAGTCTACTGCAAGACCTGACACAGCCGCTTCCCCCTTCCTCCTGCGTGACCCGCTTCATATGTAAACCTGCACAACTTCTCTGTTTACAGTTCATAACCTCCAACTCACGACTAATTCGAAATTATGTTAGGAAATACGTGTTCTAACGATTAGACTAACATTTTGACAACCAATTTGACAATAGTGTAACAAGAGGTTAATCACAAGACAATAGTGCTTGTGGTATGAACCTTTCTCATACTGAATGGGTATTAATAAACCAATTTTTATCTTAAAATGTTATTCTTGGAATTACAATCAGTCGAGATATTATGGAGGAAAAGTCCAGATTACAGGCACATAGGAAGCGATTGTTTCTGACGCACTTGCTCAAGTGGTATTTGAACAGCGCCGAAGAGGCAGCGCTGGAGTGTTTACAGCTTTGAGGTGGGTGATTTTTTCAGCTCTATATTTTCAGTTTTTTATGCTATTTATATATTACCTTTCTTATTGCTTAAAGAAAAAAGTTTTACAAGTACGTTTTAATAAAATGAAATTTTAATTTATAAGCCTAAATAGCTTGAAAAAATCTTGTTGTAAGGTGAAATTTGGTTTAAAATTTCCTTACTTAAAAATTTTTATAATATTTCCCTTAGTATCACTATGTTTAAACTGTTATTAAAAAATCAAAATAAGAACGTTTACTAGTCTAAACCTTAAATTACCAAACTTTAAAATTAGTTGCTGTTTTTTCCTGTATTTTATTTGTTGTAATTTTTCTCATATCATCTGTATTCATTGTATCTGTACTCATATCATTGCGTCACTTAATTAATGGTTCTGATTGCTTTAACATGTCTTATTTTGTAACTTTCTGAGAATCACAACAATAATAAAAATTAAAATGTGATAAGGCGCAATACTACGCACAGTTTGTTTAATATAATTAATTAATTAATAGAGTTATACAATTAATAACTTAGGTGGTATATTTGTTTCTGACGGTCAAAAATGTTCGAAACTATAATGGTGTAAGGAACACAAGACTGTTTTACGTGAGGCAAGTCGTCCTGGTCGGTCAGGACTCAAGGGAAATGAATACCAGAGCTCATCCTGCAAGCCGACTGCCCACTTAATGTGAAGTAGGCCATCTCTCCCTACTGCCCCTAACAGTCATTAATTTAATTCTTTTTAATATCTGGTTGATATGACATGGTAGGTGATCATGGTGTAACATTTGCTCAAATTTCATAACATGACATATACATTTCAATAACTCTAGGTAGTTATTCAAATTTTTTCTCCTGGTCAAAGTCAAATGTGTTAAGATGATTTGTTGACATATAAACGTTACATTTTATATATTTTTACATTTTACATACACATACTGATATTCTCAGAACTCGCTATTCATAAGTATAAACTGATTGTCTGAAGATAACAAATTAAAGACCGTCTTGTTTTACCAGATGAAGATAGGACTAAGAAGCCCTCTCAAACATTTACCCTGAGAACCTTCGGTTTAAAGGCCACTTCTAACCATCACTGTAGTGCAAATAAAATAACTTTGGTGCTAGTGGAACGGCCTCACACCACTGGTCTGATATGAAATATCAGTTTTAATTTGTTGTTCAAATTACAATAAGTAAACAATAATTTTTAAGCTAATTTTATAGTGTCCGCCATGTTATATTTATAGTGTCCGCCATGTTATATTTATAGTGTCCACCATGTTATATTTATAGTGTCCGCCATCTTATATTTATAGTGTCCGCCATGTTATATTTATAGTGTCCGCCATGTTATATTTATAGTGTCCGCCATGTTATATTCTATAATAAATAATTATGCTGGAGATTCTCATTCAAATAATTAGATTTTTATTGTAATATTTATTGTTAAGAACACGTTTTCATGAATGAAATTGCTCATGAATCGTCTTTTACCTGTCACTGTAGCGAGAATAATAATAAGAAAACAATTTATCGTGGATGGATGACAGTTTGCATCATTGTAATTAGTTTGGTATAAGATTCGTTTAATAATTTAATCTAGTTAATGAGAAATTAATTTGTTGTAAACCCTTGCAAACTTGGAAATGACAAACACTAAACAAAATTTCTTTAAACCCAAATTAATTGTATAATTTAAGTGATACTAAAATCATACTCTCGAAATAAATAATATTTATTTTTTTACTAGGAAGAACGTTTCAGTAGTTTTTCAAACTATATTTTCAACAAGGTGGCGATGATACCTCACTTGAGTTGTACAGTCACTTTCAGTTCGACATGAATGTTTGACCAACTTCCAAATGTCGTAAACTTTTTAAATTTGGATAGCACATCGATCTAACTATATCAACCTAAGAAAAATATAACATTTTCATTTTAAAATATTTTTGGGAGTTAAAATGACAAAATTTCCATAAAAATAATATGGGAGTTCTAATACACAAAACGTAATTTCATTCCGACAGCCGTTTAGCAGAGAAAACTAATTTTAAGGTACACACATGGCAAATCATTATTTAACCTAACCTAACCTAACCTAACCTAAAGGAGACAACTATTATTGTACTAGTAAAACTAACTTTCAGTAATACATTTTAACAAGCACATATTTATAAAATCGTGTTTTTAGTTAATTATAAATCGTGTATTGACATTTTTGAGATCCAAGGAATGTCTTTATTTTTTTGTCACTTGATTCGGACCAGCACAAAAAAGTAATATAACTAAACAAACTAATCAAAAAATCAACAAGAATATGTTTACGAATCATAGTTCTTTTTAATTATTTTCCAAAATAGATGACTTAAATTTTTACATGTACTGTACTTTGTATTATATACGTTTTATTTTTTTAGACGGTGGGAATTTTTATTGTAAGGTCATATTTTGTAATAGGTCAAAAACTTGTAATAAAACTAAAACTAAATTACTGTAATAAAAAAAAACTTGTGGTTAAACTATACCAAGCACTGTTAAATAGACTAAGAACTGAACACAAACACACCTCAAAGTGTAACTCAAATTCACCTCACTGTCATCAAATCTCCAGAAATATCCCTATGAAGAAACATGACTTATTTGGAAATTTTATCGACCTAGTATTGTTAAGATTATTTTACGCTTGGACTGAATATCCGGTCTACACTTTACCCATGAGCAGACTATACCTTCCACGTCCAGCACAGACTCGATGTAAACAAATTATGAGTTTACTTCATCAACTCCTCATTATTTTTCTCTATTAGTGGCACAACATTATTTTAGTAACGCATAAACAACACAATTAATGTTTGCTTAAAAACATGTTTGTCTAGCGTTTCTCATATCCGAGTTTGTGAGGGTTTAAAAAAATATTTTTTCATTGATTTGTTTGAAATATCAAACGAGGCTGATACCAAACTAATCGCAATGAATTAAACTGTCATCCATCCAGAATAAATAATTCAATTGTTATTTTCCTCGCCTCAGTGACAGGTTAAAGGCGATCAATTTCACTTATGAAAACGTGTTCTGAAACACAAATATCACAATTAAAAGAAAATTAGTTGAAGCGGATTTTGCAGCATAATGTTTTCTTAATGAATATAATATGATGGTGGACACTATAATATTAGTTTTAAAATCAATGCTTACTTAAGTTTGACAACAAGTTAAAACTCACATTTTTTTCGTTTCAGACCCAGCAGCACGAAACCGTTCCGCCAGAGCCAAAGTTATTTTATTCGGACTATAATAACCAAGCATGTGGGCTGCATAATTTTATTATTTTATTCAAGGATTCTTGATAGTATAACAGTGAGTTCGTAAGTCGACTATTAAGTAAAACTGCATTGTTATGTATAGCAAGTATATTTCACATTAAAACGTATATATATCTTAAAGATAACGTGCTATATCTTTTTTATCTTCCTATTAATACTAAACACAGTTATTTTACGTTTTTTTTTTTTAAGTTACTTCATTAAAGTTAAGAAGCAGCTCTTCATGTTTATCATGTGAAGTAAAAATACAAACATATTGGTTTAACAAATGACATTATTAATAAATACCATGCCATTGGTTTTTTCTTTTTAATTTGTTATAGGCCATAAAATTTAATACTGTTGTATGAATAATTATCTTTATATGGAATGAAGAAATTCATTTGAAAGTTTAGCATAAGAAGGGGTAAATATATGAATGACTCATAGAAACTTTAAAGCAAAATCCTTTTTTACAATAAGTTATTTTTACTTTTTGAGAATGTTTCAATGCAACTTCCTCCTTTTTGTAGGATGTCGTAATAACGTTCAAGGTACAATATTCCACAAAAGATAAAAAGATAATTGTACATGCCTTCGTCTTTACTGAGTTCTAGGATTAATCTGACTTATGTGTTTTTCGTTTAAAATTTCCCTCATAAGGTATATATATATATCTCGTATTGTTTTGTTGGCTGCCATATTTTTTTTAACTTAAAATTATGTAAAAGCTGAGTTTTATAGTTGGACAACAAATCCAAATGTCATTACAGTATAGTAAAAATTTAAAATAAATAAATAACAAATGATCTCCTATTATATAGTTAAATCCAATCCGCCATTTAAGACCTGCTTAACTGATTCTATTTATGCTACTAATCCCGCTTTAAAACAGCGCGAGGGGAACTCTGAAACTATGTGACCCATTGTTTGGATAGACTCCCCGAAATCACATTACTGATCTAATGTCAAACCCAATTTGTATTTCCAGTAGTTTCATCTGCCCACTCCAGTTCGGAACCGATTCAATGACCACTCTCTACGAGAGAGGTTCATCCCACCTACTGGTATTGACGGATCGTTAATATATCCTTAAGAGGTTTGGTAGTATAACAGTTAATGCATCTTCAGATAGCTCTAAAATGCTCCATAACCTTTTTGTTTATTAAGTTTTCATTTTTATATGTTTCGTTGATTTATTTGATAATATTGCCTTGTTTTAGTTACATATATACTTACATTTGTACTGAGACAAATGTACTGGGATTAGTAGATAATGTATATAAATAGGAATTAATTTATGTCTGACTTTATACATAGTTACACCATTTATCGGTTCGTCACAAAACATTGGAAAGTTTTTGAGTAAACTTCTAGAACAGATTTTAGCATGGCCCTATTCACATCCATTAATACCATAGGCCTTTAAAGTTCAGCTGTACTTCTAATAGAGTTATTATATTTATTTAATTAATTATCAACTCCTAAATAAAAACAAGTTAAACTAAATATCTTGGAATATGCTAAGCAAGTATTTCTTACCTTTATTTGACATAGTATTTTAATAACATATGTACCGTAGCTAAGCACGAAAAAATAGCTAAATAATCATAAAATATAAAGACTATGGCTTTATTATCAGCTTTAAAATCATTGCCATTTTTTCTAATAGCTATCTTGCACTTAAATATTGTTTATGAATTTTTTTTAGTTTTATAAAATGAGTAATGAACCGTCTGATCTCAAGATTAAAGCCTGCTGTGTTGAACACTCATCCCCTAAAATCCCAGTCCAGAGTGATACCTCTCAAGAGGGTGCCTACTTCATCCCAAAATGTGACCCCAGACTTGTCACCTGGAGACCATATTTCAGACTTTGGTGTCTGATGAGATTTTTTCCATTACTTAGATCATTCATTTTCCCTCTTCTAAGATATTATATCCACTCCTAGCGCAACTAGCTGCTCAATTCCCATCGTAAATCCGATTTTGCTCAAAGTGAAACTTTCTAACGATAAATAATAGCCCTCGTCCATCCTGTGTTGGTATTGACCCACCCACTCACCCATACACGTACAATGGTATTGGGCCACCCACGCCCAAACACGTACGAGTATTCTCCAACAAATTTGCATATTGATGATAGTTACTACCCAAAAGCAAGGGAACTGATATTTTTGATATATTTCTAAATGATGATGTGATTCTTAACACTCCCCTCCAATGTACTTTCAACTTCTACTATAAGTTATGATTACTACCCCAATTTTACCATGTAACATCAACAGCAACGTAGAAGTCAATATTGCAAAGTTTTATCTAAAACATCTTTATTAATTTAAACCAGAACTCTCTTTTTTTTTTTGCGTCAAATTTTGTCAGTTTAACTAGAAACCCTAGTCCAACAAATGTAGTGCCAAACAAAACACAACTTTTTCCCCATTACTACTAATCAGCAGTTATACAAAAAAACTAAATCATATATGTTAAATCTCTTATCTGTTTATTTATTAGCAATAAAGTTATCTTTAGCGCCTTATTGTTTTAAACTATATTAATCACTCCATCACAATCAAGTCTTTACTAGGATAATCAAGGAAATTTTAAAATTAATAATTGAAATAAGTCACTACGTTGACGCTAAAAAAATATTTAGTTTCTCATAAAAGTAATGAGGAGTACATTGATTTGTATATGGATAAATTAAATCCATAGACTATTTGCATCTGGCATTTAAGTAATCTTTCTTGTAGCTGATTACAAAATAGATCTATAACAAAATTCAACATTGCTGTAAGATTTTCTGATGTTGGACAATTCGTTGTCTTTCATAATCCTACTTTTTACAGATATGTTTGTGTTGTTGTATTCTTTAAAAGTCATTATTATAATATTTCAAATTTTACGTTTTAAAAAAAAATAATGAAAAACGACTCAGTTGTGTTTCTTACTCGTATTTTATCACAAACCAAAGTCCATGCATATTATAACGGAACGTAAAGTGGAAAGTAATATTCAAATTTTGTTCGCGTTGTAAAATGATGTTATTATTAAATGATGAAGTCATTATTAAATGTCCAATGAGTATGCTCAGTGAATAGTTCCTGGTCGATCCAGTTCGTAAAGGATTTATTTCCACCTAACAAAACATACACGTACAATCGTAATAACCCACCCATACACATACAGTTGTATTTACCCACCCGCCCATCCATACAAGTATTGAGATACACTTAATGTGATATTGACCCACCCACGCAACCATACACATACCGTGGTATTGACCAGTCCGCCCACCCATACAAGTACAGTGATATTGACCCACCCACCCAACCATACACATACAGTGATATTGACCCACCTTCCCACCCATACAAGTACAGTGATATTGACCCACCCGCCCACCCATACACGCAAGTGATATTGACCCACCTGCCCACCCATACCTGTACAGTGATATTGACCCACCTGCCCACCCATACCTGTACAGTGATATTGACCCACCTGCCCACCCATACCTGTACAGTGATATTGACCCACCTGCCCACCCATACAAGTACAGTGATATTGACCCACCCGCCCACCCATACACGCAAGTGATATTGACCCACCTGCCCACCCATACCTGTACAGTGATATTGACCCACCTGCCCACCCATACCTGTACAGTGATATTGGCCCACCTGCCCACCCATACCTGTACAGTGATATTGACCCACCCGCCCACCCATACACGCAAGTGATATTGACCCACCTGCCCACCCATACCTGTACAGTGATATTGACCCACCTGCCCACCCATACCTGTACAGTGATATTGACCCACCTGCCCACCTATACACGTACAGTGATATTGACCCGATACACTGACAATATACAGTACAATAACTTAGGCACTTTTCATCATGAATAATTAGTTTCATAATCATAAATAAATATAGAGGAAATAAACAAATAACAATAGACTATTCGACAAATAAGACTGTAAACTGTTATTACATAGACTCTACATAGTTTGTAAATTGTAAAAGAATAACATAACCATAACACCGTTTATTACTACGTAAATATCTTCCAGCACCGTTCATAGTAGTGCAATATCCGTTCAAGTAACACACGAACCAGCGAGCTTCTTGCAAAGTAACTATTTACATATTCTATGTACAAAAGTAGTTATTTTGCAACTTTCATCAATACAATCAGACCCACTCTTTATTGTCTATTTAATATTGTCACATAAATACTTCTATAAAATTATGAAGGTAAGAAATACAAAATAGAATATAAAAAGCGCAATGAAATGCAGCATTGTTAATGGAATATTGGATATTACAAAACACCACGGAACGGTTATTGTGTAATATCTGTGTCAAATTGGAAGTAGCTATATTCCCATGTGACAGACTTTACTCCACAATAGAAGTAACGTCAAACAGTTTTGCTTAAAAACTGCTCATTAAATATTCCAGTCTTTTTTCTCGTTAAATTTTAAACTATTGTATACATACAAATATTACGTTTGGAAACAGTTTATTTCTATACGTATGTTTATATGTAAATGGTGTCCCTGAACTCTCTGAGGTTCGTTTAAGGTATTGATTATGGGTCAAAAACAAGACATAGTATCCAAAATTAAAAGACTCCAAAAGCCACCATTTTATATTTTTTACAAATAATTTTTTTATTTTTAAAACTATTTAACCTACAAACTTCAAATTTGGTCTACATATTATAAAACTAATCAAAAACATTTTTAACGATTTTAAAATGTTTTATAACCAAAGGCTAGCGAAGTTTAAATATGTGTACTTTGAACAGCCGATTTAGTGTCAATGTGCTATTTCATATGAACAGCTGTTTATTTATGCTTTTAATATTAGGTTTGGTTTCAATTTTTGGCATTATTCATTTATAACAAAAAGAATACTATCATGTACACGTTTTTTGTGATTCTGAAAAGTTTTTTATTTATTGTTGGTTTTAATTATTTAGTGTTTGTAATTTATTTTCTTATGACATAGTCATTTTTATTACTTTCATACTTTCCTTTTATTAAAAACTAATGGCAGATAATGTAATGTACAACTTTGCCAACTAAGAAATGCTCATTGTAGATGAACTCAAGTGAAGATACTGTATCAGAACCTTTTTACAAATCGTGTTATACCTTGTCATGCAAATTTTACAAGGGTCCATCAACGACTTGCAGAGAAGCTTTAATCACATCAAAGGAAAGGTAACTAAGGCCGACCGGTTTCAGTAAGAACTCCTGAATTGGAATAGAAACCAAACCAAATACTACAGTAGTAGCATAAATAAAAAGCTGTTTATATGAAATAGCAGATTGAAGCGAAATCAGCTGTCAAAGTACACACATATTTGAAACCGCACCAGCCTTTGGTTAATGTAGTAAAACATTGTTTTACGTTTTGCAGCATAACGCAGCTGTTTTAATCCGTTTCTGTTAAAACTAACACCGTTGTATTATAATAAGATTTACAAAAAAACATTATTCTTGCTTTTTGTTTGTAAAATTAGTCTATTTTTAGATATTTCATAAAGAAAAAATTAAATATCAGCCATTTTGAAACGGGTAAAGTTTTATTTTATATTATTTTGAAATAGAACTACTATAGGGTAGTACAATCATGAAGTTTCACACTTGTACCTACAGTAGATTCAAAGTTATGACTTTTTATATAAAAAACGTATAAAGACAGATTGGCGAAAACCTTAAGGTGTTAGGACATACCTTCATATAACGTTTTTTTGCTAATTTTTATGTGTACAATAACATTGCAAATTATTGAAACAGTTTTAGAACACGCTGTATATATGTATCATATTATTTATGAACTAGAGAAGTGAATAGTAAAGACATTAGGACATTTTATTTCCTTTTTTAAAACATCGATGTAGGCACTACTAGATAAGTCTGGGATGTCCATGTTGGATGGTAGTCAAGGTTTGGTTGTTGGAGAACTGAACTGAGTGTCAGCCTTGTCAGATTGATGAAAATCAGACCAACACAACGTGGTTTAGATTCCACGTAAAGCTGTAGGTCCCTTGGTTACACTGGCTACCAGGCTATTAATAAATAGTTCTTTCTGAAAGACAGTTGACCTTAGTTAGGAACAGTGATAACACTCGTTCAGCTACACTAATACCACTCAGTCACCCCTCATATTCGCCCATATCTTGACGATTGCCGTCTCACTAATAATAATACACTATCAGAATAGTAACAAATGAATTAACAGTTTTTAAATCGTAAAAGTCATTTCATTTTTCATTATTTTGTGTAAATGAACATTTCATTGTTCATTTACACAAAACAATATTCAAAACAAAACATTTCATTTGTTATTCTGTGTATGTTCATTTAAGTCATATTTGTAAAATTTTATTAGAAAAAACTTTATTGTTTTTAAACAGTTCGTAAAAAAGGAGGTGCTTTCAAATGAATTGTTAAACAATTTTAAATCTATCATTACTCTATCAATTTTATAGATATATTAACGTGTTTTTATAGTAGCATTAACGTTTTTATATAACAATCGTAAAAGGTAAATTCCTGTAAAATATTGTTTTAAAAACTAATTACTTTACTGGAAGCTATAAAACAACACAAAAACAATACAACACAATAATATAAGACAAAATATTCCTAAAACATAACAATTATCGTACATTACATAGTATATTTGTTTTTATTTAACAAAAAACAAAAACAACAAATAAATAAAACAAATATGCCCCCTACAACACCATAAGGATAACTGCCAACACCCATCAACTTCCTTTAGCTTATAATAGTTAACTCTTCTTTCGTGATCATTGAACAAAATAGATGAGCTGTGAAAGGTTAGCTCAAGACTTATGATGGCCTATGAGACAACAAAAATGTCTTTGTAAGAGTCTATTAAACGTTCACGGGCAATTTATTGTATGACAAGTGAAATGGATGTTGAAATCTCGATCTCTTTACAAACAAACATGCTTTTGCAACAACAGGCCTGTTGTCGGCGTAGAAATGTATACGCGAGTTTGAAGTTTGTATACCAAGAAACTAAGAGGCCCATGAGAAACTCAATTCCAACATTGTTTTTGTTGTTTAATTTTACATTCATTGGCAATATATGGATTTTTTTATCCCATTTGGAAGAAAATAGTACCGTTATAGTCAGTTTTCCCTGTGAATTAACTGTACACTTTTATAAATAGAAAACGTGATGATAATCTATTTTAAACGGGCTGACAAGAATTTTTCTATAACTTTCATGAATTTAAGAATTTAAACTGTACAAGAAAAAAGTTCTTATCAATTTCCTGTAACAACGTTTTCTTGGCTTTTAGAGTTCCTAAAATGAATTACTTCATTCCGTTGTAATCCTTATGAAATGTATAGTAACGGTACACTACATTTATATGCTTAACTAAACGTAGTAATTTTATATTGAAATACTGTAAATTACCTAATTTACTTATGAATATGAAAGTAATATATTGTGACCATACATTTCGTAACTATTACTTCGTTTCGTTGTAATCCTTATGAAATGTATAGTAACGGTACACTAAATTTATATGCTTAAGTAAACGCAGTAATTTTATATTGAAATAATTTACCTAATTTACTTACGAATATGACAGTAATATATTATAATAATACATTTCGAAAGTATTACAACATATTTAGGTAATTAATGTTACGACTTATAGAAGCCTACAAAAATTTTTTTTTCAAAAATGTATAGCAGCTTGTTTTAAGTTAAAACTATTAAATTTATTAAAATTATAGAAAAAATTCCAATAAACCGGGGTTTAAAATATAAATTCGTAACAGTAACAATTTTTTTAATTCCTTTTTTAATAAAAGAGTAAAAAGTTGATGCACTGTAAAAACTTGTTGAAATACAGTTTTTGTCTCAAATAAGATAGAAAATAATAAAACTAATAATACTATTTTGAAATTAAAATGTTATAACATAAAGTTAAGTTAAAAAACATAGAGTGATTGCCTTTTTCATAGGCCTCTTATTTTTTAAGGAAACAACCTTCAAACTAGATTACATATAATTTCTATACCGACAGAAAAGTCAATTCAAATCGTAGCTTATAACTTAGTGGCGTATGACTGAAGGTCATAGGTCATAGGCGTATGACCTTTATAAGTTAAAGGTTCGCAGTTTGATACCAGAGTCAAAAGAAAATTTAAGGGTATCAGCTGATACCCACCGGCTATCATATGTCATTAGGCTATCAATTAATGACACTTTTTAAGGAATGTTCAGACGTATTTTGTAAATATAACTACATTCACTCATCTACAGTCATCACACTAGTTGGTAATCGTTATTCGCTCGTATGTTCTATGATGTATGATTATATTTATAATGATAACAGTTTATTGGTACATAATTAGTGTTACATTTACGTATTTAAAGAAAATCTGCTGCAAACTCGTCACCACAGTCATGTCTCTATCCATGATTATCGTATAACAAAGTCTTAATTGTTGTTTCATGAAATCTTATTTGTTAAATACTTGGATGATTTATGACTAAACATAATTTAACAAAATATAACGGAATTTTCTTTACGTAACTAAACGGAAGTAAACTTACATCATTAAATGGTATGATTGTTGATAGACAAATAACTTATTTTATTAAATGAATTCGTAGATTGAGTTAGTAAATATATCGTTGTGGGCTATGGCTAGTCACGTGGGAATAGTTAAAAGTTTTGTTCTTTTGGTTTTTGTGTTTTTTAATTTTTCTGCAACTACAGAGAGGGAGCCTCTGACGTGATATGTATGAAAAGCAGTATAATATCCCCAATTTTTTTCCAATCATGAATGGGAATATGTACGTATTATGGATTTATATGAAAATACGGTGGGTTACCGAGTCTGGTTTAAACATCTTACATATTTTCAGGCAATTGTACAATTGTAAATAATTTTCATTATTCACGTAGTAAACTATCAAACAATGTGTACTCCAAACGGAACTCCCAACCCCTTCCTCCAAAAAAAACTTTGTATTTCCCTTTTAAACATCCTAAATATGATTATGGTTAAAACAACCCAATCCATCACGACGTACGCTGGGTAGATAGCCTATTTAATTACTAAAGAAATAGGTTAATGCAGGTTGTATGTATTACACTATTTTATAAAAACTCAAAGTTTAACTATATTTTTGTGATAGTCTGTTAAAAAAATTAATAAATAATAAATATGTCATTCTATTTTTAAATTAACAATATTCCATGATTGATTTTTACTAAGTGTTATTCGAATCCTTTAAAAGGTAATATTAAAGATGTTAATTTGAAAATATTATGATATAATATCCACTTGTTGTAAACGTTATTATTTTCTTCGTGAACTGAATTAAATATATATACTGTACTAGCATTTTTTATGCACTTGATCATATCTTATAAATTAAAAATATTATAAATTATGCTTTACCTAAAATTCTTGAAATACCCAAGAATACACTGTTTGACTAGCGTGACCAAAGTGATCCGAAGCATTATATGTTTAATAATGTAAAAATTAGGTGCAGTTTTACTGCAACATTTATTTTTTATTCCAACAAAACTCAATCATATATTGCAATTATCAGATGGAAACCCGCGCTAGGGTGGTGATCATTCAATGCCAGGGCAGAACAGTGATACGAGATAGCATCAACGGCCGGAACGTAAACAAGCCGTGTAGGGGAGAGTCGAAAGGGGCAAGAGGGGCAGCTGGGGTGGGGTAGCACGCACCAGCCAGCTACCCCTTCCCCTATGATAAGCCAGAGAGGACAGTCACAGTCGGTGGCAAACCGTGGCAGAGAGAGGGCCTGTTCTAACCTCTTCGTGTGTGCTGGAATCGCCTCCTGTGTCCTGTGCTCGTTGTTACAGTGACAAGTGCGACTTATATACTGTGTACGTACTCGAGGAAACAGTGAATGGATTGTGAACTACTAGACTGGGACGTAATTTTGAGTTTGCTGCGCATCAGAAAAGGAGTCCCTTATCCAGGTACTGGGATCATGTCAGCTGATTCAATGTCACTTTTTCTGCTGTTTGAGAATTACAAGTATATGTGTAATTTTAAATCTAAATATAAATAATATGCAATTAAAGTAGTTCTTATAAAATGTCAATTTCAGATGAAAATAGATTTGTTATTTAACTGCTTGGAAATAAAATTGGATTTAACACATCTATGGTACGATTGAAAAATCATCTTGGTAACCAAGTATTCAATTGATTTGAACAGGGAAACAAAATATGCCACTACCGAAATGATTTCAATAGTGGCATATTTTGTTTAGATTATTTCAATTATAAAACCAAAGGTGATGATTTGGAATACGAAAACGCCCTTTCAATAACGGTAAATCAATTATTGGAGAGAGTTTGTGTTTTTTAAAGGTACATTTAATATATTTAATTAACTATTAATTTTTTTGCAATTGTAAAGAATTGTTAACGAATGTATTTTCTATGGGTTTATTCGAATAAATATAAAAATATAGTAACTTTTCAGTTGTTCGTGAATGTCCCTAAAAAATAAACATGAACTTTAGATCGTTAAGTGAAATAGTTTAGAGGCGTACTTTTTATTTTTCAAAGAATGTTATTACTAATTTGTTGAAAAAAAATCAACTAACCGAAACGGCAGTTTAAGTAAAATTATGGAAAAATCATTGTTTTAACTTGAACATTTTAAGTAGTTCTTCTCTATTGACCTGTATAATTTTAACACCGCAAACCATGTGCACTTGAAAATTAACAACTAGTAACAAGAAAATCAATCATAATTGATAAGTTTAGTTTATAAACCTATCAAAAACAAACTTACAAAAAACATATTGTAAGCCTAACAACATCACAATGGTTCGATTTCTTGGAATACTTTTAGTACAGTATCGTCTTTATGACCCCTTATATCAAGAGATATGCAAACTACAATCATAGTAGTAAATGTTGTTAAATATCATATACTTCATGGGGCTGGCCTTAGACAAGTAAATGTTACATGCACATTACTTCACAAATAATGTGTTA
Source organism: Stictocephala bisonia (assembly GCA_035578905.1). Taxonomy (NCBI): domain Eukaryota; kingdom Metazoa; phylum Arthropoda; class Insecta; order Hemiptera; family Membracidae; genus Stictocephala; species Stictocephala bisonia. The sequence goes on along the minus strand of JAQJVL010000137.1, from coordinate 1,602,473 downwards.
ACATACCAGCAATCCTTTCCACCTATTTAACAGTAACAGGCCTTAAACACACAGAATTGTTTCTTTAAAAGTGGTTTATTCTGATAGAACCATCATTCTGTGCAGGCCAGTGTTGGCTTGCTAAAATATTACGATATTTAAATTACATCAATAAACTATCTAGTGAGAGTACAACTGTTATGATCAGTTTATTGTTTTATTTTCAATTATTCGTAGAAAGTTTTTAAGGTTTATTAATATATTTAATTAAAAATTCACGAATATTGTTCGACACGTTTTTAAAAGTTACTTGTTAGGGTAAGATCATTCATTTTTTTTTTAATTTTTTCTATATCCAACAATTCAAGTATTTTTAAGCTTCCACAGCGTTTCGAAAAGTATGAATCTACTGTCGACTTCAGATGCTACTACTACCTTATTCAATTTTGTTATTTACTACTGTATAAACACGGTACTGCAGACATACTAACATAATTGTCTATAGATGTTCAAACAAAGAGTACGTTCTATAGTACTATGAACTATGTAAATTAAAGGCCAAATTAGTGGCTAATGAATTCAGTCTACTTTTAAAACATGGGTATGCTAATACGCTGTAACCCGGCCACCAGGTGTTTGACCACCTTCCACATTGATGTAGGCTTTGACGCTCAGACGTTCTTTTTTGGTAGTGTCCCTGTCTGCTTTTTGTTTCTTTTACTGATGTTATTTAGAGATACTTTCTTTTTCTAATGATAGGTAATTTTTAATGGAACTGTAAATGTCTGTAGCAATTTGTTTTATATGGAAGTACTTAACCATAATTCTATGTGCGTTTATATTTACATGCATCCTTACAATAACTTTGTAAAATTAATATTTAAAAAGGGCAATCTGACTTTTACCCAAGGCACATCCTTCCTTTCGCTAAGTATTTTTAAGAAGAGACTGTTTTAACATAAATAAAAGTATTAGTTTTTTTCTATTTAGACACGTATTGGCTTACCTAACAGTATAATTGAATCAGATGGTGTTAGCAGCCTCATAATTGTATCTTTTCGTACATTTATAGGTGATATAAAACTTATTTTGTATATTATTTTCTTGTATATTCATTTCGCACTCAAGAGGCCACCTTATAATACAAATTAGGATTTAGTTGATATACTTTTAAAAAGTAATTCAATATTTCAAATTACAGGAACACGTAACCATGAAGTGTAAATTGAATTTAATAAATATACTGATAAAATTTTTGTCTTTTAAGTACATCTTAGTGTTATGTTATGATTTATGGAAAATAAACGATCCCACTGAAATGTCTTTTTGCTGTCTCATAATAATATGCCCATAATTAAATACATCATATTTGCCTTATTATCTTAGTATTTACGTTTAGTTACGCTTAGAAAATTTTTAAAAGGATTTTAAGTACTAAAGTGATAATGTCATAAATATTTATTCCTCTTAAAGCTTACAAACAAATAATTTGTTTCTATTGGTAGGCAGGATGAAAACTATTGTTTTTGTTGTTGTTAAATAAATCCAAATTTAACATATTAAAAATGTAAATTGTAAAGTGTGCACCTAAACCACAGAGAAGGAGGAAACGGAGGTCACTTTAAATAGCGTGTTAAATGTGTGTCGAGTAGTTAGTTCTTTATTTTGCTAGGAATATGGAAGTGCCAGCTCCTTGCCAGTCCCTATTCTGTCCAAATACTGTACTAAGGATAAACTTAGTAGTTATTACTTTAGATTTATAAAAGTAAAATTGTTTTTTTTTTTTTTCTGTTTATAACTGCCTCTGCGGCTGTTCGCTGTGGACATAAAAAGGAACCTCAATTTATTTTTCTCTTTTCCTGAAGTCAGTTTTAAATAGTGATAGCACAAGTAAGCAAAATGTATACGAAATATATATAATTTCAGTATTGTAATGATTTTTCAAGAGTACAGATTATATTTCTTAGAATCAACATCGGTACCATAATTAACAACAACAAAACAAACTTTGTATAAGCCTACTGTTATGAGTTATTGTGGTTATGGTAATTGATTTGAAGTATAAATATAAGATAAAATAAAATGTAATAAAAACATGTGGTTTGTTATCACTGATGACAATTAATCAGGCTCGCATTGTTTCCTGCAATAAAAAGGTCGTGAACCTCATTAAAAGAGCTTTTATAGCATACACAAACTGGGAAGGTATGGAAATTAAAGGTTACGTCAGTTGATCCTGGAGAAAAAAATAGCAATCCACGAAGTAAGACTGATCATTATTGACATATAAAAATCAGTATAAATTTAAATCACAAGATGAATTTATAACAATATAAATACAACATACATAACATATATCCATTTCGGCAAAGTAGTTTTAAATTTCTCAAACCGGAATACTCACAAAATAATTAAAAACTATATTCCACTGCTCTAATTATATACTAAAACGTGACTCATGATGATTGGTTTTTGTATATTTTGTGTACTTTTTTATTTGTGCATTTTATACTTATATTGTAATACATTCATTTTTGTGACGGTTAATTGTAATCTATCTGTACTAACATGTTTTATGCTATGTCAGTTGTACTGTTTTATATTATTTAATACTGCATTGTATTTTATGGTTTGAGGACAATGGTTTGTTGTTAAACATTAATAAAACAAAATATATTAATTTCACTACAAAAAAATAAATCATATAATATATGTGACGACATAATTGTGAACCCTAAACAAACTCTACAGAACGACACATCTGTAGTGTTCCTCAGTGTGACTGTTTGCTGGAGACCGCACATAGAAACACTCAAGCGTCGTATCAATTCAGGTACTTTTGCAATACGAATATTAAAAGCTTCGTGTAGTAGAGATATCCTTCTTGACGTGTACTGAGCTTATTGTGAGAACATAATTCGCTATGGATTGGCTATCTGGGGAGGTTCATCCTCCATCCTCTCTGGAAAGAGACCTTAAATTTCAAAAAACATCCTAAGGATAATTTTCAACGACACTGACTCTCATTCATGCAAAAGCATGTATATAGAAAATAAAATAATGACCATTCATTCCCATTATGTATTTGAGGTTTCAATTTTAACATTCAAAAATATTGACGCTGAGGCCAAAATAGGAAATTTCCTTTCATACAATACAAGGCATGGGGAGTTACTATTGCACCCAAATCATAGGACATCAAAATTTGAAAAAGGAACAGCTTATATGGGATTACATTGTTTAAACAAATTGCTACTAAATATTAAAAAGAAAACAACATTTCAAAATTTAAAAATTTAGTAAAGTCTTTTCTTCTTTCGTATGACTTCTACAGTGTAAAGGATTATCTTAATATGGAAAGTTCCAAATTTGGATTGTTTTAAATTATTTTAATTTACATATACGGTAACAGTTTTATCCATTTGGCAACATTATTCAATGGATGCTTAAATATATATTTTGAGTGTTCAAAGTTAATACTATTTCATACATTCGACTACCTCACGTCTGTAGTACAAGATTATTAAATATTAATTAATTGATACAGTATTATAATAGTAGTAGTTATAGTTAATTTGACAAGACACAAAGTTTGTACAGATAGAATTCATAATTGTAACAAATATTATGTGTTAATAAAGGATTTTATTTCTTACAGTATTTCGTGATACTTTTTTTCATTATTGTTAGAGCTTATTTAAAGTTGACAGGCAGAGTCTTATTTTGATCTAAATGTAATAAGCCATACCACATTGCTATTTAACTCGTATTACATCACAAAATAAGAGGAGCGAAAAGCTTTCCCTGACGGTGTGTAATGACAATACATTAACCATCCGTCCTTATTCCAAATATTTACCAAAATCATTCCAATGATTTAAGACTTTTAGTAAGTCATACATATGTTTTTTTCTAAGCGGACTACAGGAAAACAATACCTTCAAACAAAGAAGTGAACATAAATGTCAAACATAGAATACTACTGAAGTGTATGGAAATATTAGAAACTGCAGTAAGCGGAATATACACACTGCAACTTAAAATATATATGTAAAATATGCTTTCTTAACACGCTCATGTCTCTTGTAGTCTTTTTATTTACTTTGGCCCACAGACCCATATATTTGCACCTTAATAACGGTCATATAAAATGTCTTATCAAGCTTATTATGTCCGATATAAGATTTAGTATCCACAGTAAATTTCCAGAACTATTATTTTTAGGATATTAATCTTGAATTTTTATCCTAAATACAAATTTTATTCAGTAAATATAAAACGCTACTCTTACATGAATTGCAACTTGGTGTGGGAATATTTTAATTTTCAATAAAAGAGCGGATAGAAAGTTTAAAAAGTAATATGAATTTATTTTGAATTTCGGTTAATTGTTTTTTAAAACATGCAACCACATCATGTATCACTGATCATTGGTTAGTTTGGATTATTAGTATTTTGTATTCCATTCTTGTTTCAAAGCCAATATTGCTGTTCACACATTGATTTGTTTTATTAAGAAGCAAGATATTCATGGAAATACGTTCGACTCCATCATAGCTAGATGTGATGGTGATTAATTTATGGCATTTTTGTGAGTAAATATAAAATCTTAATTTTTTTAAAATATCACTTTATTGTTTAATTTGTGAATTGGTTAAACAAATGTTAAATTTATGCCTTTTTACATTTATTCTTTTAACTAACTTTATGTAATAAGGAAACATATTGCCGGCGCGGTGGCTCAGTGGCTAAGGCTTCGGACTGTGGAGGGCAGGGCCAAGGTTCGAATCCCCACTGAGCCAACGGTCGATACTTCACTCGTTGAATAAAGTTCACGCACAGGCCTGTAGGCCCATGTGAACTGGCGAGTGAAGTTAAAAAAAAAATGTTTTAAATTGTATTACGTCGTTATATTCTACAAGTCGTGTAGATTATTAATTTGTAGCAAGATTACATACTTTGCGGAATGTAATCTTTTTACCACTGCTAATATGAGTAAAACATTCTTTATTAAAATCATTAACATGAAAAATAATAAATTTAAATATTTTGTATAGTTAAAAATGCAGTGAATTTTTTTATCAAATGTTCACTTTATTAGGACCTAAATAATCAAAACATATATCAAATAAAATTTGCTGTTTACTAACTCTATTTGTTTATTTCATTTACTTTTCATTTAATGTGCTTTAATGTCCCCGTCAAGCATCAGTATAAAGCACTACATTTGACCTACTATCACGTAGTCTTTGATTGTTTCAAGGTATAAATCCGGTAAACGATCAATAATATTGAATGTTATTGTAGTGAGCAAACAATAACGAAACTCAATAACGCATCATATTTTTAAAGGTATTCAACAGTTATATCAAGTTTTTTAAAACTTCAAACTGGCTGGTGACATAAAGTTCCAAGGGTGACTTTAAAGAATGATTTTTTTAATGATTTACAAGGCATGGTTAAGTAAATACCTATTTTTATACTATCTTTTATGATAATAAATTATAAATTTGTAAGACTTCTTTAAAATTATGTAGTTTTTAATATTTTCTAACAAGTAGAAGGAACAATCTTAATCTTTTGATAGCCTAAAAGTGTATCTCGTGTTTGTTTGAAAAAAAAGAAAGAAAAATATATATATAAGTTTATCTCGTGTTTAAAAAAGGACAGTATATTGTACTTAAACATAATCAGGCCTTATATCATTAGTAATCTAATCTAAATAACCTAAAATACATAAGTATATAGTGTAAATATAATTGAATACATGTAAACATTAAGATTTGTCGACCAAGTAGAGTCTCAAAACCCACAACCAACTAATGTGTCAAGTAATGTTCTTTTCTATTTATTTTACCAATGTTACAAGTTTTATCAATATTTTATTGTACAAAGGTTAGATTAAACGTCCCTTACTCGGAGGAGGTGGATTATATGATACATCGGGTTAAGCATATAATCTATAGAACCAATTGTTTTAAAATGGTATAGCACAGCTCTAATGATAAAAATGTTCTCTTCAATATTGAAATATCCTAATTGTCTTATATTTATTTCTAATTATTGCTCCTTTTATTTTGCTACTATTTTTTTTTTTCAAGAGGTGTACTTTTATAATGGCTTGTACTTTAAAAATAATCAGATTTGTACTGGATGAAATATGTATGTATAATAAACTATTATAACTGTAATTTTGTTGTTTGTCTATGCAATGTGAATATAACGAAGGACAGATATGCTCTCAGAGGAAAATTACCTTATTTGTGAATCATTTATCTCATATAAAAGTAATTTTATTTTTATAGTGCTGATCATGATCTTAATGATGACATTGTATAGTAAACATAATGTAAATATGTATTTTTTATTTCCATAATAGCATTTGTTTTTAAATTGTTAAACTATTCATACTTAACAATAAGAAAATAATTGTATTTATGAAAAATAATTAGACAGTTCCATTTGATTTGTAAGCAATAGATAAACTATGAACAAGTATTATTTATATATTTGATGTATTTATATTTGAGAAATACGTGAAGTTAGGCATTAGATTGTGTAATTAGTATAAACAAAATTAACTTATACGCTCGCTTAATTAACAACTGGAATTAACATGTGCTCTCTTAAATTCACTTAGATATGGGACTACGACACAACTTTGTGCGTATTTGAAGAGAAATATGAATGATTTACATTAGTGTAAGACGAGTTTCGGATGACGTGTGTAGTCTGGTTACTAAGATCGACTTATTCTCAGAAAGGGCTATTTATTAATAGCCCAACTGCAGGGCAACTAAGAAACCGCTGATAGTAATTATTGAGCGGACGCTATTATTTAATTTAATAATACTTAATAGTGAACCGTGTTCAGGTCCAATTTCCTACAATCTCCTCATCACTTTGTCCCTAGTTAGTTGGGTGACAGCACTGCGCCACTAGTGCCTACAATCTCCACATCACTTTGCCCCAGTTTGTTGTGTGACAGCACTGTGCCACTAGTGCCTATAATCTCCACATCACTTTGCCCCCAGTTAGTTGGTTGACAGCACTGTGCCACTAGTGCCTATAATCTCCACATCACTTTGCCCTCAGTTAGTTGGTTGACAGCACTGTGCCACTAGTGCCTATAATCTCCACATCACCTTGCCCCCAGTTAGTTGGGTGACAGAACTGCACCACTAGTGACTACTATATGTACAACATTTATATCCTTTTTTTAATAGTTTTAATTTATATGTATATAATATGCCGATCGTTAGAAATTAACGAGAGTAGTCATCGCTACTAACTAATATAAAGTGTTATTTAGAAACAGCCATATAAAATAGCCTAATTTTCAGGAAATTTAGAGCTAGGCATGACTTTTTATGTGTCGTGATACTTTTTATGTGTTATTTCGAGTAGGAAACAAATGTATTTCATATTGTACGTAAAGTAGTAACTATTAAATGTGTATAAATTTATTTAATTCCATTCAATGAGAACGTATTCCCTTTATGTTTTACGTAGCTGTTTACAAAGCGAGTGGAATCGATTACGAAGGGTCGTCACGGTCCGCTTGTCTAGCCGTCTAGCCTAATCATAGGATAGGCCACGCCCAGTGTCAACCTTTCCTTGTGGGAACACTGCTCTGAGAGTTCTCAACACTCCCAGGGCCTCACTGTTATACTTCATAAGATTTTTGTCTGAAACAAGTCATACCAAGAATAAATTCTTACTTAATTCATTATCATCCGTCCACAAACAGCGACAAAAATCAATCACAAGATTGACTGCCGTTTGTGAGTTATTGTCAAACATCTGTTATTGGCTTTACAGACTGAATTTAATAAATTAATTGAATTTTCGAAACACTTACGATAGTTTCAAAGCTAAGTTTATAAATATATCAATCGTTCGATATCTAACATAGCCTATAAACATACATATCCGACTGGTATTTGTAAACTCCAATTTTTGTAATTAGTTAAATAATATTTAATTAAGAACTATATGTTAAGTCTTTGTGGTTAACAAAAAACTGAGTTTACGTAGGGATATAATTTGAACTTCTTTAAAAATTAAATACATACATTCGGATTATTATTATTGGGATATGGGGCAACTAAGGAGCCTATAACTTTAGGTTGAACCCGAACAACGAATTTTTTTTAATGGCAAGTCTGATAATCAGTTATCTAACCTAAACAATATCCGGACCCTAATTATCACCCAACATGGATAGCTCAGACTTCTACAGTAGCTTCCACGTCGAGGAAACCATTGAGTGGATGCTGTGTCATTATTAAGGAACTGAGCGTTGAATATATTGCCTACAATCTCCACAACACTTTCTTCCTAGTAGCTGAGTTTACAGGACTGTGTCACTAGTGCTCATATTCTATATTATACATCGTAGGATAACGAGTCTTCTCAGAACGAGTTATTAGACTTTGATAGTAATGATCTTTCATCATAGAGCATATAGAATGCATTCATTCAACATTCACATAAAGGGAAACCAAATAAGAAGTTATCTGTGTCGGCTCTAGTTATCAGTAGGAGGAAGTCCCATGTTATCTCAGAGGTTGGGCCTGAGCGTCTGTCTAATATACTCCCACAATAATCTGACTCTTCTTTGTAAATAAATGAAAGCGCCTCTCAGTCATGAATAAATGCCAGTTAAGAGCGATTCAAGATATGAATGAACGTCGCTTTTCGCAATAATTAATAGTCATTAGTTAATGATGATGAACAAACAGCCGAACCTTTTCTGTTAATTCACTACCAACAATTTTGTTTACCGCAATTACAGATGAATTAGGTTAGGTTAGGTCAGGTTAAGTTATGTTAGGTTAGGGTGGCTACTAAAGTTTATCACAAACTAGAGAAATCCAATGATTGACATACCTTGGAATGGGCTCTCCATGTGCAAGTTCTTGGAAAGCTATAAGGTCAGTGATATAGGATTCTTAGCGGATAAGGAATTCCACAATGGACGTAAACATGAGTAGGGAAAATTTTTTAGAGCAATAAAATATCTATCAAGTGGTAGGGAATTAACGGAAAAGATCTAAACAACCTTAAGTTATTTTCTCATCCGAGATCATCATGCAACCACATACGTCCGACGTAATTATGGGAGTTTTACTAAAAAATTAATGAAAATTTAAGTTTTGTATTGTTTTCCTGTTCATTTAATAAGGGGAGGTGCTATAATTGAAATTAGTGTCATATTTTTCTATCACATACTCATAAAAGTAACCGCCAGTTACCCACCCATACATATATGACTAACAGCACTCCCATTTCCCAACATATATCTGTCTTTAAAAGTCTCTCACTCACACCGATACATGTATAAACAGCCTATACTCCCACAAGCATTTTAAATTAACAGCCGTCACCATCCACCCAAACACGTGTCATAACAACGATATTCCCACCCAATCATTCATGTATGAAATTTACGATTTTCAAACACACCCATTCATGTATGAAAATAACGATCTTATAAAACAAGCACACATACGACAATAACAGCCGTCCCATCTAACCACACTTGCATCACACCGACTGGCCTCCCACTAATCCACCCAAGTATGGTATAATGGCCTACCTAACTACCCATATAAGTATAACATTAATAGCACTGCCACTAACCTACATGTGATATGTACGGATTTCTTTATAGCCATATGTACCAAAGACTTAATGTACCCAATCACCCATATATAAAGAGATCTGCCCTCCAACCCACCCTTTAACACATCACTTTACTTAAACAATACCATCCATCCTACCTGTGACTCACGACTTGATGAGTGATGTTATGGAATCATATATAGTTAAAAGCAATTTGTAAAATAACTTGAATAGTCAAAACTTGTTTTTAATTGTGGAAGATCTTTATCAAACTGAAACAATAGTATATAGATTTACTTACAACCGTCTCATTCGAGAAAAAATGTATTTCTTAAATTTTGCAACGTGATTCTAGTTTGTTTTCTATTTACAGAAGTAATGAATAGATTGTAATAGTAAAACCTAATTACAGACAAACTAACAATTAATAATCATTGATTTATAAGTATTGTTCTACTTAGAAATCGGCTGCTTACGTAAACTGAATTTACAACAAAGACCTCATCGCTCTCCCCTTACATGACGTATGTATGCCATTAAATTCTGAAAACTTGCGCCTTGAGGATATCATAGGGCAGAATACAAATTGTTATAGTTTCCATAATTGAGTGGTTGACCTTGAAGTTAGACAAACCATCTGATGACAGTGATTTAACCGTCCTAGTCACATACTCTTAGAAACAAAACGTACATCAATCTGGCATTACAATGAATTTGTAAACTCTCTTAACTGAGGAATCTTTCGTGGCCATATTAATGCAATTTAATAGTTCTATACTTGTATTGATTTTTACATGTCAAGAAATAGAAACATATGTTCTTTATTTATATAAATTGAAATATGCTTCGAGCCCTACTTTCTACGTGAAATTGTTCTCTTCCATAAACATTTACTTGGATTTTAATTAAACACACTTTACTTGCATCATTTTACCAAATGGTTTGTACGTGTAACTGGATTTCTTGGTACACGTGTGAACAGAAATATGTTTATTGATTATTTAAACGTACATGAATTTTGCATTATAGATTTATTAATTGTATAATTTACAATTAATATTTTGGTAGTTTTATAAAAGTTTTTTTCACAAATGTATGAATCGACTACATAACTGTTTTAAGCACCATCCTGTTTAACCTGGGAAATCGTAACAAATATTCCACGTGCTACAAGTTGATTACATTGGTTGACTACATGCATAAACCAGGAGGTTAATTTGTGTGGACAACTTTGATATCAAAACCACGTGCATAACTACTTAACTAATATAGGATTTCGAAGCTATTTCAGTTATGTCACCGAATATATATAACCATTTATGAATGCTTGAACAATTCACGATTTATGCTTATAATTTGTATTTTCTTATCGAGATATTTATGAATAGTTATCATGTATTTCATTCTCATATGAACAGTTTGAAATTGTTTTTAACTATTTAAAACATAAATGTTATCCAATCTTTCGTCTTTGGAGTCCCATAGAATCAGACTGTTAACATGAAGTTATTTTTATAGGGTGGGTGAGTTTGTACATGATGTGGTGTCCTTAGTATGGATGGGTTTGTTTTAACAGACAGTTTTATTCAATATATGGGCGGGGTTTTACAGGGAGAACAGTGCGAAAGGTGTGTAGGTCTGTATAGGAATCTCCTTCCACATGGGGGGTGGATTATTTGTGGGAGTTATATACAAAGGGTGAATGAGTGTTTACAGAATGTTTGTTGGTAGTGGTCGTTTGTGTAGGGATTGTGTGAATTATGGGTGGGTTTTACAGATAAGCATTTCTATATGTTGGGTGGGTGGGCTATGACTATTTTACGCGCTCAAGAACTCCACACACTCATGTTACTTTTTCTAGCACCAAAAAAGTAAAGATTACTTATTTTATTGATTAATTGTTGTTCTAAAACATTGAATATATTAAAACGTAATGTTTAGCTTTTGATGACAGAAGATCTTGATGAAAAAAATAAATTCAAGTATTTTGTCTAAAATAGTCATGTATTAATTATTTTAACAAAAACAAAAACAAAAAAAATACATAACATATCGCTTCTGTATTTAACCTAACCTAACTTAATTGATGACAGTTTTCTACAATAATAAGCATACATTGAACATACTAAATACTTTTTTGAAGCTGAATTTGAGTGATATTAATATCATGTATTTATTATTTAATTCATAACATTTTCAAATAAAAATCAATAAAACTTACTTTTAAGAAGGCTTTTCAGCAGCAAAGCTAACATTATAGGCTAAGGAAACATCTTTCTTGGCAAAAGGTATTGTTAAAAGCGTGTTTTATAGTTTTATTTGAAAATTTATAATTGAATAATATTACCAAAATCTACTTACTAAATTATTACAAATAACACATACAAACTTATTTTCTAAACGAACATCGGTGATGTTTATGAAATATAGTTTATATTTGATATGTTACTGTGACATTTTAACTAATCCACTAACGAAATTTGTAACAATAATGAAATGACACGTATAAAACGCTACCCTAATCAGTGAAACCAATAAAACTGATGGTTTCCAATCTAATGCAATCATCTCCGAAAGCATTGTGAACCCTTCCGGAGAATCGGTCGGTGGATCAATCACTACTACAAATATTAAAGTATCAATGTACAATCGCTGGATAATGGTTCACGGTTGAGCAAACCAAACAATGCACGCTAATTGGATTGTATAATTCGTCAGTCGATGATGAAAACTGCACACACGGGTTGTGATTGGCTGTGCTGTTTATAGTTATTAATGGCTATCTCTTATTTGTTCTAAATTTTTTATCAGTGCATTTGTCGATGTTGGTGAAAGGAAAATCTTTACTTGTATGCTACATATTGGCTAATTGCCATGTATGTCAGATATAAGTTATTTTATAAAATATAAAAATTGATATAATTTTAAGACATATATTTATTTAATTTAAAACCATACTCGCCAGTTCAACAGATCTGCAGGTATATGCGTGAACTTTTAAGAAGCAGAGTAATGACCACTATTTCATATAGGTAGGCCTATCCTAAATTTGGAATTTTAGTGTGCAGTCAACGAACACACGAGACCAATAGAAGGAACATGGCCATATATCCAGAAATTTTAGGGACTGAAGCCGTGGCAGCCATGTTGGAACCTTGAAAAGAGCAAAACACACCTTGAAGAATAAAACATTTTAAAGCGTGCGTTTGAAATAATCTGATTTGTACATCGAAATTGCATAATTACTAAGTTATACAGCCATATGAAAAATAGTTTGTGATCATGATAGTGTAGCTTACAATGTTTAATGTATTTTTAAATTTAACTGTATAAATTATTAAGTTGCATTTTTGTATATAAATGTTTGATCGTGGGATGAAAAAGTTAGTTGTCTGACAACATTTTTATATTATGGTCAGAGAAGTGACGTAAGTAGGAAATATATAGATAAATAAATATATTTATATAATCATTTTTTTAATCCTTCTGATCCATTTTTTTAGAATTATATTTAAATTTATTCGTTTGATTTGACCACGTAAACACAGAATCGAGTGGCGTTGCCCGATAAAACTTTACGAGCATTGCTCATATCAGAGTGGATAGAACTGTTGAGTTATGGAGTTATTAATATATTTATATTATTTGTGTAATTGTGTTTTAAATAATATTAATTGTTAAAACATATTACATTTGTAGTATTCATAATCAGTTATGTATAAACCAAGCTATATTAGTAATTCGAAAGATGCAAAAGTACACTAAAATATATTAATAAAGTTTAATCTAGGAAAAATTAAATGATAAATTAACCAGAAAATTTAATCAATATAATTCGTACAGCAAACGTATTAATAAGTTTTCTCCGTTTGATAACTTTCTAGCTTTGCGTACCACCCCAATTGAAAACGACATCTCACGTAATGTTCCCACCGACGACAACCTCAAGTTGACAACTTCATCTATTTTTATAATTTAAATTTATAGATATTTAGATGCAGACTAGTCCTCCTAGCACAACATTTAACTTGAAGAATCGTTTACCAAAAATACATTTTCAAAAGATTTTATCCCCAATAAACAAATGGAATTTTTACGAATTTAAAGTAGATGATTTAAATTTAGAATGTAGTAATGGAACGAAGTGTTAATAATGCAGCATTTCCTGAGTCTTTTTGCATTGACTCATCCACCCACACTAAATACGTACGGTGCTACTAACCAATTCAACCACCCGTATACGTAAGATGGTACTGACCCACCCACTCACACATATACGTACGGTTCTACTGACCCATCCGTCCAGCCATATACTTACTGTGCTACTGACCCACCCACCCTCCTATATACGTACGGTGGTACTGATCTATCCATAGATCCATATAAGTATAGTGGTACTGACCCATCCGCCCACCATTATACGTACTGTGTTATTGACCCACGTACTCACCCATATATTTACGGTGGTACTGACTAATCCACCCTCTAATATACTTACTGTGCTATTGATCAATCCACCCACCCATAAGCACACTGTATTACTGACTAACCCACCCACCCATATACGTACGATGGTACTGACCCATCTACCCACCCATATACGCATGATGGTACTGATCCATCCGCCCACCCATATGTTAACGGTGGTACTGACCAATCCACCCACCCATACACGTACGGTGATACTGAACCATCTACTCACCCATATACGCATGATGGTACTGACCCATCTACTCACCCATATACGCATGATGGTACTGACCCATCTACCCACCCATATACGCATGATGGTACTGATCCATCCGCCCACCCATATGTTTACGGTGGTACTGACCCATCCACCCACCCATACACGTACGGTGGTACTGACCCATCCACCCACCCATATACGTACGATGGTACTGACCCATCTACCCACCCATATACGCATGATGGTACTGATCCATCTGCCCACCCATATGTTTACGGTGGTACTGACCCATCCACCCACCCGTATACGTACTGTGTTATTGACCCACGTACTCACCCATATACTTACGGTGGTACTGACTAATCCACCCTCTAATATACTTACTGTGCTATTGATCAATCCACCCACCCATACACGTACGGTGATACTGAACCATCTACTCACCCATATACGCATGATGGTACTGACCCATCTACCCACCCATATACGCATGATGGTACTGACCCATCTACCCACCCATATACGCATGATGGTACTGATCCATCCGCCCACCCATATGTTTACGGTGGTACTGACCCATCCACCCACCCATACACGTACGGTGGTACTGACCCATCCACCCACCCATATACGTACGATGGTACTGACCCATCTACCCACCCAAATACGCATGATGGTACTGATCCATCTGCCCACCCATATGTTTACGGTGGTACTGACCCATCCACCCACCCGTATACGTACTGTGTTATTGACCCACTGACTAATCCACCCTCTAATATACTTACTGTGCTATTGATCAATCCACCCACCCATACACGTACGGTGATACTGAACCATCTACTCACCCATATACGCATGATGGTACTGACCCATCTACCCACCCATATACGCATGATGGTACTGACCCATCTACCTACCCATATACGCATGATGGTACTGAACCATCCGCCCACCCATATGTTTATGGTGGTACTGACCCATCCACCCACCCATACACGTACGGAGCTACTGACCCATCCATCCACCTATATTCGTACGGTGGTACTGAACCATCTACCCACTCATATACGCATGATGGTACTGACCCATCCACCCACTTATATACGTACGGTGGTACTGACCCATCCGTCCACCTATATATATATTTGGTGGTACCATCGATGTATTTGTTTATACATCGAAGGCTGGTTCTGACCCATCCACCCATCCATTCACGTACGGTGGTTTTGAGTAAGAGGAGTAATCTTCCTTATATATTTATATTTGAAAATATCCATTTATTTAGAATTAATAGAAATATTCATTACGTAGTGGAAGATCAAACAATCGGCATAACGTTTGGTTTTTGAACTGTATCTACGATTTAATTAAGACTGAGAGGGTTTTATTTAACATTTCTGGTTCATAGTCGCACAACTCCTCATACTGATTGTATGACTAAGATTAATTAATAGAAAGTGAAGTACAATAAGTATCTAACGATGGTTACATTGGAATGATCCAATCAGATGTTTACATTTGATTCTTTACTGGTTTTCTAAATTAAATGTAGTTAATAATTACTGATCTAAGATATTATTCAAATTAAACTCTAGTAAACATATGATCTATTGTTGTACCAGTTATATAACATATTTAAGTCAGTACGGACAAGACTTTGATTTGAAACTAGTAATTATGTTGGTGACTGTTATCGTAATATATTTCAGTTGGACTTGCTACTTGGGGTTGGGGAGATTGTAGGCGATCGGTTCAATGGTGAGTCCTCCTAATATCGACATGACATCAGCTCAATGGTTGCCATCAACGTGGACTCTTGGAGACGTATGGATTGTGATAGTCAGGTAGTAGTCAGGGTGCGTATGTCGTATAGGAGAACCGAGTATCAAGCTTGTTAATGTAGTGAAAATCAGAACAATACTATGAGGTTCGTATTCCAAGTGAAGTTGTATGACTCTTAGTTGACCTTGTTATTGAGCTATTAAAAAATCAAATTTTTTATTATAACGGAGACCAGACTCTACAGGTGATCCACACCCATCTTACACTAATGTAAATCATTCATATACGTCTTAAATTACGCACATAGTTGTGTCGGCGTCTCATATGTAAGAATCTAACATATGAATCATGTATTACTGTCCTTTAGCATTTTCCTTAGCAAGTATTGGAAATTAAGCAACATACTCAATAATCTGAGTGTAAAATATGTTATATTGTAGATATTGGTTCAAAATCTTATTGCAACCCACTAGTTCTAGCACTATACATTAGGAATGCAACTTTAATGACTTACGTTTAATTAAAATATTTTGTGAGAGTAAGAATAAAAGTGAAATTTTATATATTTTCTGTTTTTATATTTTCTCTTTAAGCTATTAAATTATTTATTAAAGTATATTTCAAAAAATAGGACTACACATGATTTAAGCAAGTATAAAGCAATCTTGCTGTTATATAGTAAGTTGGGGTAAACATGTTTACTATTGTAGTAATTTTATAAGTAAGTTAGATTGCGCGTATTGGATTGGATGTAGCTTTCCAGTAGAGAACACCACTACGCTGGACAGAGTGAGAGAATCAGCAGTGAGAGAGAGAGAGATCGATAAACCCTGGGACTCGCGGGGTTCGGTGCTCAGGAGGGGTGGATCGGGGAGGTTATAAAGCCCTGAATTCTCACCCTCTCCCTTCCCCAACTGCCTCTCTTATGCTCTTATGCAACCCCTAAATTTCCCATCGGGAAAACCTCGAGCGCAGACAACACGTAGAGGGTGGGGAGGTGACTTTTCATCGGGCCCAGTTTAATCCAAACCTTCTTCGCATGTTTCCCGTATAAACATGTTCATTGTCCTCCAGGTTACGAATTAAAACCGTCTCCCACCCTCTCCTCACCCATGTGGCACTCGTGTGTTATTTATTCTTTACCCTTTCTTCCAGTCTCGCCGAGTTCACTCCACAAGTCACGCCGATGAGCTGTCTCCACGCATATTATCTCTGCCTGCTCAGCAATCCTTGATTAGACCACAAAAGACTTTCCAATTTATTTTGACGTTTTACATATGACTGTAGAAATGACTTCCCCCTTCCACTCCACCGTTCCTCTTGTTTTGTGATTTAGACCCAGCTCTTTATTTACAAAAGACCTCTCCTCATTTCACCCTCTTTTCTTTTTGTGAATTATTACGAAATGGTGGAGTGGACTGTATTATTTAAATTAGTCACTTTGTCTTTTTTTGTAATTTAGAAGTTCATAAAAGCACAGAGGGATTAAGGATTTCATATTTTGTTGTTTTTAGCTGTACTGTAAGATATTTAAACTTAACTAGGATTTTTGCGTCACTTTTATTCAGTTAATTTGGTATTATATAACTTACATTTTAAAAAATGTATACATTTATTGTATTTCTAATCAGGCTTTTAACTATCAATATCCCTACAAAATGCGTATTGAACTTAATACAAGCGTAATAAAAAGTTCTTTTTTAACGTACCGTACAATATTTAGAACTATATATTGAAAAGTATTGTTTTCTATTTAATACCGCTGTACGTGTAGGGATGGTTGGGTGGGTTAATACCACTGTACGTGTAGAGGTGGGTGGTTGGATCAACACCACTGTACGTGTAGGGGTGGGCGTGTGGATTAATACCAGTGTACGTGAAAGGGTAGGTGGGTGGGTCAATCGATTTTTACATGCTATCTGTGAAACTATGATAACTGTGAAATATTTTACTATGTAAATATGATAGTAGTATAGTAAAAAATATATGGACTTTTGTATTTGGTTTTTTCAATTGGTCTATTAATTTTTACGTCTTTTTAACGACATGTGACTAACCAAAGACGTTATGGATATTAACATATTTAATGGGATTTAATTACATCAGTCTTTATAATTTACCAGTCAATTTATAAATATCTTTCTTTCCTTCTCTTAATTACCAATATGAACAATTTTTAGTATTTGCATGGTTGATAAAAATTACTCATAACTTTTTCAAAAAAGTTTTTTTTAAAAGGATAAATAACACTATTCTAATTATATTTTAATTATATGTTACCAAATTAACAATACTACTCAATAATAATAATAATAACATAGAATGTAGTCCATAAATTCTTTATGTTTAAAAAAATTCATAAAAGTATTGTCATTACTCATTATTTATTAATAAGACGCTGGTCGTACAAATATAGGTCAATATGACAGGCGAATAAATGTGATGAGTGTAGTCATTGTTACTAGTCTTTAAAAAGAATAGCTCAATAGCTAAGGGAACGAAGAAACACTTGGTGTTATTTTCAGCTGATTGTCAAGCCTGATATTCATACTTAGATATAATCCCTACACAACATCTAAACCATGATTTTCACCCAACTTGGATACTCCAAACCTTTCCAATGGTGTACATGCTAATGTTCAATACATTTGTGCACGTATTTCTATTTCTATTTTCTGTTTTAGAAGCTTTAGAGGGGTTTCCGACCCTCATTTACGGTGGATTTATGGGGTCAAGTGATAGGGGTTTATAGTTTTGTTATGATCCAATATTTCCAGCGAAATTATCTCAAGGAAAGAAATAAAGATTGATGCATTGTGACACTGTATTGGAAAAAGTCTCCACTACTAAGAAGTTAAAACTACAATACTTTAATTCCAGACTGTGATTATTAAACAAATTGTATATTTATCATATTCGAAGTTCTATTTGTCACATAAAACATTATTCATTTAAAACAATAATGTGTTTTCTCGTATGTTTAGTAATTTTTTAGTGTATAAACAATGTTATACTCTTTATCCCTCTTTACGCAACAACATTATAAAAGTATTAACCAATTAAGAAAATCAACCGCTTTATATTTAGTCCAAATGAGAAAAATGTTGTTTATGTAATTGTATTTTCTCTAACAAGCTCTTAGAGTTTTAGGATTTAATCAGTTTGAATGTTATTATAATTAAAAAAAAATGTTCCCGTTACATAATAATAATGTAAGAATAATATTAATAAGACAGAAATTATAATAGTTAACCTTTTTCCTACCCTTAACTAACGCAGAGCAAGCTGTAATATTAAACAGCTCAGCCAACACTCAAGTGGCTTTCTAGCTGACCCAGTTTATTGCACACTTAAGTATCTTACTTCCTGACCTGGTCTATCTGAGGCACTAAATTGTGGAGCTAACCTTCAGCTAGATTAGTTATTTTAATAAGCTTAAACTCTGCATTGTTATGGCTTACCGACTGCAAATAAATTTTACAGAAAACAGTATTTAAGATTATCTAGACCTTTTAGACTGTCGAAAATTAACTTTGGATTAAATGTGAGTAAAGTGAGGAAATTTGCATTGTAAGTAAACGAGATATGTTCATTAAGGAGATATCATTGTTGATATATTTAATTAATGTTGCAAAATTGCATCTAACAATTGTTTAATGGTAAACATAGTAATGACTAAATGTATAACTAAATATATACTGCAACTAAAAGTAATATATGTAGATTTTGTTTATTTGTATACAGTATCATCATGCAACATCTACTTGATTCATGAAATAATAATAATAATCCAATTCACTGTATGTGTGATAGGGTTAAAAGTATTTTTGAAGATCAAAACACGTTGTCGTATTAACATTTTATTTTTGTTGTGCTGTATCTTGACGATACGAAAATATTCCAGTAAGTTAAATCGGAGTTCGATTAAAAAAGAAAAAAAGAAGTTTAAGGGTGTCTTATTTTATCTAATGAAGAAGCCCTCTTTAACTTTTAGCCTGAAAATCAACGACTTAGAAAAGTCTCTCAAACTACATATGTTTATGATAGATCTAAAATATTTGTGTTACGGGTTGCGTTCAAGGACAGGGTCCCTCATCGGTCACCTTTCCAAGGAACCGATGTTATTTGACGATACTAACCTGCTATACGTCGGATCCCCCCAGTCTAGGCCATGGCGTAGACGTGTGATTTTATTGAGTACGAATTTTTGAACTTGGTGGTTGATTAGTAACTGTCCAAGGGTGAACTATAAGCTTGTATCATTCACTTTCAGCTTATAAAGACGATATGTTGCTTGTAAACCTTAACAGGTTATACAGGGTGTCCAAAAAGTTACGGATCATTTAAATATTTTTTTAAACTTCTAATACAGAGCTAAACCAATTTGTTCTATGTTACTGGGCATAAATACTTATTTTCACACATTATTCAGTGACCCGTTACCTCCTTAGGGGAAACACCCGATAGGAGTCCCTTATGTATCTATACTTATCTTATGCGCAAGTTCAAGAATGGCTTAATTTTATTGCAACCATAACAGATGAAGCAACAAAACTAGACCATCTAAATTCATAAATTTAACAATAACAATGGGTGTAAGGTCATATTGGTTCAATAAATATATGGTTCGTGTTTCTTTAGACCAAAACCAAGATTTTTACTTTAGTCAAAATAATAATTATTTTGAATTACTCACACACTTTTGTTAGTTTTAATATTGATTTTATATACACACGCACACACACGTGCACACACGGTCTATGAACAAACATTCAAAGTCTAGAGTGACTCTAGTCACGAGTCTGACGGATGGAAGTGGCCGGCGAGCGAACAAAGTCTCTCTGAACGAAAGATTAAAAATTATTCTAAGTCCGAGAGAGCGGAGAAAAACCTCCGACGACGACCGAGTAAGAAATTAGGGCCATGATAACTGTACAAAAACACCTAATTTGAGATTTATTTAGTCATGCTAATCTTCTATGGGAAGGGTCCATGAGGAGTGAGTAGAATATTTTTAAAGTAAGCATAGGTTGATGTACACAATATTGTAAAGTGCTAGCCAAGAAAAGAAGAATACCGCAAACCGCTCTTCAAAAGTCTTATTTGTAACAAAATGGTGGCGGTTTAAAATCAGAATATTGTGTTAAAATAGGTTTTACATCCAGTAACAAATATTTTAGCTCTATCATAAACATTTTCAAAAAGTCAGGGTCCCGGATTTTTGGATACCATATATATTATTAATCCCTATTACGATAATTTATGTAAATGAAAATGAAATGAAATGAAATACGACTTTATTTAAACCAGGCGAAGTTGGGACTAGAAAGTCCCTTCTTCCACTTAACCTGAAGAAGGGATGTGCATGTCCGGCTTAAAAGTACTGTAGTAATTTGTGGGAATGTAATTCGATGTTTGCATATTATAAATTATGCAGAAAGCAATGTCATTAATCTTTCTTACCTACTGGTAACAAAAGTGATATTGGGCCTTTCAGCTTATTTGTTAAGTCAATAATAGGATTTAATGTCACTGGAATTCTGTACCTACTGTAGTTAGGGTATTGTTAATTGAAAACTTACATTTTCTGTGTTGGTAAATTGATCACAATAGGGGGGGGGGATGATAGGAAACTAAATTATAGCCTATCATAGTACAACAATGATTCAAAAAACTAAATTTACGTGGGTTTTTCTAAAATATACAGATTTGTTGTGCTACTTTTGGGCCTAGGGTAATGAAATGTAAAGTATTCAAATAATTTATCTCCCTGTTTTTAAATTGAATTACACACAAAAAAATGCCGTTTTAGGTTTCTTTATCGACGACCCAACCACATATCCATATTGAAACCACCATCAATGATTTTATGGCTATTTATTACTAGGGGACACCCCTGCACGCTTCACTTGTCAACCACGTAATATATTTTATCAGTATTATAGTCGTCCACAGCGTGGGTGGGTGGAATATTAATGAAGTTTAGACCTGTAATGTGAATAAAGACGTAAATCAACAGGGACTCAAATTAATGGATTTTCTAAATATGTATTGTTATAATGGTAATTATTAAGGAAGGGCTGGTATATCAATTTTTATATTTTGCATCTTTATAAAATAAGATAAAACACATTACATACGAACTTGAGTTTTACAAATTTTAATTTTTAATGGTCAAGGAATTTTTACCATACGTTCACGTAGCCATTCACAAAATAAGCAAATTGGGGAAAGGCAGAGCACCATTTAAGCATTTAAGTTCTTCACTGTGTGAAACTTAAATCTGAAGAGTTAAGATTTATTTGTGCACAGTTATCTTAATTACAATAGTTCTGAAAATAGGTAAAAACATAGTTTAAAAATTATAACCTCAAAATATAGTTCCATCATAGCTATTAAAAGGGAAACGACACCGCCAGCTTAAAGAAGCGGCATGCTCTTAGAGATTAGATCGGGCATTAGAATGTTCTAAAAAGTAACGAGACAGTTGGAAAAGAAACTATGACAGCAACACGGAGAAAAGAAGTAGACCCGTAGAATGTTCCTAATCCCCAAATAAACTAAAATAGAGCCATATAAATTTGAATAAAGACATATAACAGCATATCAAAAAGCTTATCACCTCATATATTTTGAATATTTCTTTTTATCACCCGATTCATAAAACAGGTAAAGATTTATGGTTGGATATCGGAGTGCCTGTTTTTTTTTTTTTTTTTTTTTTTTTTCATGATAGTTTGAGTCATGAAGCAGTGATTACGTAATTGCTCGAAAGTGTTTCAATGTTCGTGAGTGGGTGGGTGAATACTACTGTATATGAATGGGTCGGTGAATATCACTGTACGTGAATGGGTCGGTAAATACCACAGTACGTGAATAGGTCGGTGAATACCACTGTACGTGAATGGGTCGGTGAATACCACTGTACGTGAATGTGTCGGTGAACACAGCTGTACGTGAATGTGTCGGTGAATACCACTGTACGTGAATGGGCGGGTGGGGGGGTGAATACCACTGTACGTGAATGGGTCGGTGAATACCACTGTACGTGAATGTGTCGGTGAATACCACTGTACGTGAATGGGCGCTTGGGTAGGTGAATACCACTGTAAGTGAATGCGCGGGTGGGTGGTTGAATACCACTGTATGTGTATGGGTGGGTGGGTGGGTGCATACCACTGTACGTGAATGGGTCGGTGAATACCACTGTACGTGAATGTGTCGGTGAATACCACTGTACGTGAATCCGACAGTGTGGGTGGGTGAATATAACATTTTGTGAATGGGCGGGTGGGTAGGTGAATACCACTGTACGTGAATGGGCAGGTGGGTGGGTGAATACCACTGTAAGTGAATGCGTGGGTGGGTAGGTGCATACCACTGTATGTATATGGGCGGGTGGGTGGGTGCAAACCACTGTACGTGAATGGGTCGGTGAATACCACTGTACGTGAATGGGTCGATGAATACCACTGTACGTGAATGTGTCGGTGAATACCACTGTACGTGAATGGGCGTTTGGGTGGGTGAATATAACGGTTTGAGAATGGGCGGGTGGGTAGGTGAATACCACTGTACGTGAATGGGCAGGTGGGTGGGTGAATACCACTGTAAGTGAATGCGCGGGTGGTTGGGTGAATACCACTGTATGTGTATGGGCGGATGGGTGGGTGCATACCACTGTACGTGTTTGGGCGGGTTGGTGAATGAATACCACTGTACGTGAATGAGGTGGGGGTGGGTGAATGCTACTGTACGTTTATTCATTAAATGCTGTACCATTTAATAATGACAAATACACTCGCGTTGCATTCAATTTCTCTATCGCCAATTTTATTTCGTTATAAATTTAGCATAACAGTTGTTTTTGCCTTGGTGTCTAAGGATTTATGAATACAAAAATTTATTGTTTAGTTACCCTTTATTGAGGTTGCGTTTTAAAATAGTATAGTAGCATTAATTTGTAATGCTGCTTGGAATTTACGTATTATTTTATTTTATTTATCAATAATTGATTATTAAAAATATCCATTAATGAATAAATGGATATAGTGACTGGATTGTACGTAAGCTTAAATGTATATACATATGTATATTGTTTTATATTGTTTAAAAGATAGTGGATATTTCTAACAGCATTTTGTGTTTTGGAATCTGTTAGAAATATCCACACTCTAAGGCTTGTTGTCCATTTTTGCCAGAAGTCAGATGAACTTAGTGTGGCTTATCACAGATAATTTTGATAAGCCAGTTGTTATACCAAACACTGCACAAACAAATAACTAAAATATACATTTTTAATTGGCTGTCTTTAGAAAAACATTGGCCTAATACGCTGTAATAAAAGAAAACTAGCGGAAAATTTATAAAATACAAACATTTTAATGTTTTCTTGAATAATATTAAAAAACCAAATATATTCGAGTATTTTTAAGTTGAAAGGGATTCAATATCTCAAGTAACTTTTATAATTGTATTTAATAAAGGTCTGGCCGTTTTAATTTTTAATTATTTTGGGACATTTTAAAGAATTTTTCAAATTAATAAAACACGTTACTCATGAAATTTAAATTTTTAAATATTAAATGGCCAAGGAACTGTACGGTTGCCAAACTTTCACATAGCCATGCACAAAACAAGTAAATTGGGGAAAGGCAGAGCACCATTTGGGCTTTTAAAGGCCCCATGTGGTGCTCGGCAGTTGTCTCTGTGCAAACACCTTCACATCGCTAATTGCTGGCCACGTATGGCCTCTTTAATCCTTTATTAAAACACGAGGGTGAGGGTGAAAGCCCTCCCTAATTCCGAATCAATTATCAATGCGAGATTGGTGATGTGGCAAGCTCCCTCCCTCCCCTATCGACGTAGGGATCTACTATTCATGGAAGCCGCCAGTCGAGTTTCTTCCCCTCTTTATATTAGAATTCTACTGCTCTGTGTAAATAAAAAAGTCTGGGTAGTTTTTGGCTTACAATTTAAAAGTAAAAAAGTACCTTGACTGACTCTTCATTTAAGGCATATTTATTTGTCACACTTCTGGTAAATGATAAAGTGAGCCTCCTATCTGATTACCTATGGTTTAGGTATTTTTGTATCATATTTGATTATTCCTTTAAATCTTTGTTTATTTTATTTCACTGGAGTTTGCTGTACAATGTTATAACATTAAAATTAATTAAATTTTACCTTTAGAAATGGATACTTTTGATTTTATTTGAACTCTTAAAAAAACCATTATTTTATTGATCTTTTATTATACCTAGAGTTTTCTATGATATCTGCAAATATAATAATAACATTTGTTTTCTTAATAATTTGCAATGAAATGGATCACAAACTTAATAACTCAATAATCTCTTTGTCCAATCAAAGTCACTGGAGTCAACCCTCTTTCTACCAAACATTCACAATATAAGATCTTTTTCCATCAATCATTGGCTACTCCATGGAAACCTCCTTCTCTACCAAACGCAACTGCATCTCTCGAAGGTACGTTCTGCTCATCAAACATATACACGTAACACGATGCAATTTTCTTCTCACCCAAGGCACATCGTTACCTTAAGGAACCTAAAATAATAAAACAAAACTTATACAAGTGACAAGACATTCTTTTTCAATTAATGTAAAAATTGATAAGCCTATCACCTCACTATTTATACACCGGTATATTCTTCTCACTGGATGAATCTCTCCACCAACCAACTGTTCTTACTTCACCCAATGGAACGTTTCTTCTCTCTAACTCACATTGGTAATTTGATGACAACCACCTCCCACCGAACGTACGTAAGGCACCCAATGGGACCTCCACACGTTACACGTAGGTTGTTCCTACTCACTCACTATAAACCTTAGTAAGAGTACAACTCGTAGCCCACTACCACCAAACGTTCCATAACATGCAATGAGTCATTATTTCCGTCAAAAATACATACGTCACTAGATTTGGAACCTCCTTTTCACTCAACATACACGTTTCAGGGATCTCCCTTTAAGACACATACAATTTTCCAATAATACGCCCACACTTCTACAGAAATAGATACGTCACCAGAAAAGACTTCTTCCCGACATAAATACATTACACGTAACTTCATATGATCATGATTACCACTCAACCTAAATTACGATAAAGCTAGCTCTACTAAACGTACACACTTCACTGGATGGCATCTTGCGCCATACACTCTTGAATGCGCATACACTCTTGATTGGAGATTTTAATCTTCCTGGTGTCGGGTGGGGTAACACTGACCATTCTCTCTTATCGTCTTCATCACGTTGTCTTCGTGAATTATCAATGTTTCTCAACTGTGAACAAATAAATCATGTACATAATGTAAATGACACTCTTCTGGACCTCGAATTTTCTTCACTTCCTGATACATGTGTACATCGGGATTTGGATCCCTTATTGAATGTAGATCCCCATCATCCAGCTTTGAATGTAATATTCTCAGTCCCCGCTCTTGATATTTCTAAACCTATTTACATCCCTGATTTTAGGAGATGCAATCTAGAGCGCATTTTCTCTGCCATTCAGTCTTTTCCATACCTGGAAACACATAAAGGCGATGTCAATGAAGCTTTCTCTTTATTGACCGAGAGGGTGAAAGCTGTTGTCTTGGCTAACACTCCTCTAAAACGTATTGGCTTTTACAAATTCCCCTGCTGGTTAAATCGTGAAATGAAGGACCTAGTTATTCAGAAAAAGATTCTGCATAAGAAATATAAAGAAACCTTGCGTGTGCACGATTATAATAAGTTTGACCGTATCCGGAGAATCTGTAAGGTTCGGTCGAGAGAGTGCCTGAGATCGTATCAGGAGCATGTGCAGAATGTGCTTCCCAGCAACCCAAAAATCTTTTGGAGTTACATTAACAATACCAAAAGAACTGGGCCCCATCCGTCTACAATGAAATATGATGGGAAAGTCACAGCTGATCCATCGGAAATGTGTGAATATTTTGCCACTTATTTCTCATCAGTATTCATTCCAAGAGATGCTAATTACAGGCAAAGAGAGTATAATTTCAACGATTTCGAGTCTTTGTCTTCTTGCTCAGTAACCATCCAAGATGTGGTTAGTGCCCTCTCTAGTGTGGATGAAACTAAAGGCAGCGGTCCTGACCTGATTCCTCCTGCAGTCTTAAAGTTTTGCTGCCCTGTATTGGCTGGTCACCTGACTGCACTCTTCAACAAGTCTCTTGAGGCGGGGGTATATCCGGATGTGCTGAAGAGAAGTTTTATTGTTCCTGTACATAAGTCTGGAGCTTACAATGATGTAACTAACTTCAGGCCCATTGCCATACAACCCAGCATGGCTAAGGTATTTGAGAGGTTGGTCCTGAAGAAAGTGGGCCCTCTTCTTTTGAGGCAGATAACTCCCCACCAACATGGATTTATGTCTGGAAGGTCTACCTCTACAAACCTGATCATGTTTCAAAGTCATATTATAGAGGCATTTGAGAAGGGTGAGCAGGTTGATGCTTTATACTTAGACTTTTCAAAAGCCTTTGACAGGGTATGTCACCTGCGACTCTTGGACAAGCTGTATGCCTATGGTGTCACTGGAACTCTACATTGTTGGCTCTCTAGTTATCTGAGAGACCGACAGCTGGCAGTAAAATTTGCCTCTGCTACTTCACGAGTTTTCATTGGAACATCAGGGGTACCACAAGGGTCTATCCTTGGGCCTCTGTTGTTCAATGTTTTTGTCAACGACATTGTGCAATTCATCTCATCCAACTGTCTCCTTTTTGCAGACGATCTCAAAGTCTACAATGCCATACGTTCACTGCAGGACTGTTTAGTTCTCCATGAAGATCTTTGTGCCATACAAAGTTGGTGTGTTGAAAACCGCATGAACCTTAATTTGAAAAAGTGTCTTGCCTTCACCTTCTGCAGGAATAATAACCCACTATGCTATGAATATAACTTGGACAACTATGTTTTCGCCAGGCCTGCAAATGTCAAGGATCTTGGTGTAACCTTCATGGCTTCCCTGAGTGCTGAAGCGCATGTCGAAAATATCTGCCTGCAGGCTGGTAGAGCATTGGGACTTCTTGCACGTACCTCCAAGGATCTTTCTAAGCTGCAGACTTTGAAAACTCTCTACTGCTGTAATGTGAGACCACTGTTGGAGTATTGTGCTGTTGTGTGGACTCCACATCAATTGACGCTTCGTGACCGCCTTCAGAGGATTCAAAATAAGTTTGTCAGACTGGTGGGCTTCCGACTTGGATATCGTTATCTGGAGGTACCTCTTGGAAGTGTTGCGGAGATGCTGGATCTGCACAGTCTTCAGACGAGGAGAAATGTCCAGGATGTGGTCTTCCTCTTCAAACTTGTAAATGGTTTGGTTGACTGTCCCGACTTGCTGGAAAGGATTTCATTTCGCCTACCATCTGCTACAAGATCAAAGGACTTGTTCGTGCGGAGACAGTTCTCAACAAGCTATGCACAGTTTTCCACCATCCCTCGCATCCAGCTGCTTGGCAATGTCTTATCACCGCATGTAGATTTTTTTGCTACTAGTGAGGCTAGGATTAAGCGTATAGTAAGGGAAATTTGTTAATTAGTTAAGTCAAATTCTGTACCTTTTGTCATGTTTAGCTTTACATAATATCGTTTTCTTTTGCGTCACTTATACTCTAATATTATTCTGGTTAAGTTGTGTTCACTGCTTGTCATATTCCTGCTTGATACTTCTTGTACTAGTTTTTTTTTTTTTTTCTTTTTTCTCAAATATATATATATGTATATCTGTATGTATATTATGGTCTTGGTTGTATTATAGATAGTGCAATATTCTTGTATGTAAGTTAATGTATTGAAAGCTATTTATTGGCATGTAACTTATGTGTGATAAATTATCCTAATTTATATTTATTAGCATTATACAGCCTTTAATGTATTGTTATGATGATTTCATCTTTATTTTGTCTTGAGCTTTTTGACACTTTTGTAAAATGGTTTATACCGTGGATAAATAAATAAATAAATAAATAAATAAATCTTGCTTTCACCAAATATACACACGAATTATAATAAAACCTTTCTTCTCACTAAAATTACCTTTCCCCCACCAAAGATACTCATGTAGTTTGGTATGGAACCGTCTTTCCACCAAATGTACACTCGGAAAGACATTTGGTAAGGTTACGTTAGGTTTAAATGGGAGCTTCCTCCTAATATTCACAGTTTTCCCAATGGTACTTTTCATCTACCGAACATACATAAATATGCT
The DNA here is from genome assembly GCA_035578905.1 of Stictocephala bisonia. Lineage (NCBI taxonomy): Eukaryota > Metazoa > Arthropoda > Insecta > Hemiptera > Membracidae > Stictocephala > Stictocephala bisonia. The sequence goes on along the minus strand of JAQJVL010000137.1, from coordinate 1,573,140 downwards.
ATGGCCACCCACTCCCTCCAAATGTACACACATTATTAAATGGGACATTTATCTTTCCAAACGTACATACGATACTGAAAGGAGGATTCGCTCCCACACAATCTGAAACCTACCCGCCAAACATACACGCCTTCTTTCCTCCAAATTGTTATGTTTAATTCAATGGGACTTTTCTCCCACTAAAAGTATTCACGTCCTGAATTGGACTTTGACCTTCCCATTTTACACAAGTCAGTCGACATCTGGACATTCCTCAAACATCTTCATGTATTTATGTAAGAAAAGGAGGTTGGACATAGCCAGAAGAGTAATAAGTCAGACCTCCTTTTCTTGTATAATACTTCCGAGATTTGTTTATAAAAACTTCCATATTAAATATTTTTAATCCTATATTATATAATTATACATTAGCCCAGCTCTCATATTGGTCATCAAGCAATATTCTATCAGCTGTAAAGACATTTAAAATGCAACAAATATCGAGATGAGAGTTTACATTTAGATTAATATATCAAACATGATTAAGCAAATACATAATGTTAATAGTTGCTTGTGAAATAGTTAACAGAGAGTTGCAAGAAGAACGGTGAAATGATTACTTACTATTTTCACACACGTATCTTAAATATACTAGTAAATATTTAAAATGAAGGTTTATGAAACGGAAAAAAAATAATGTTAACTTGAAATAGGAAAATGGTCCTTTTTATAAATTATTCTATTTGATATAAAATTATTTGTGATTCCAGATATTTTAAAAGAAATTAACAACGAAAGTTTTATGACTTACGATGGAAGTTTATGTGAAATAATTACTAAGTAGAAATTAATAATAAGCACAACTAAACGTTATATTGGTACAAGTAGTTTTTTAATGATAATATAATTATTATCTAGTAATTCTTTGATAGCTATTGTAAAAATACATTTATGGAAGGTATTCGAAATTGGAATACGAGAGATTTTGGTTGGTAGGAAAACACATTTGAAACCGCAAAGGTAAATTGTGAGAGGGGCAGCCAAGCGACTCTCATTTGACAGGGTCGTGGTGATCAAAGAAGACGATATCTGAAGTAAGTCGTTTGCCCCCCCTCCCCAGACCTTGTTGACATTTCCTTACAGTTTATATGCTAATATACATAACCAATATCGATAAGGTCGAGATCAAAGGGAATTTATTCAACTGCGAACGCCGGCCGAGAGAGTTGCCTCGAGCGGAGATCATCAAGAATCCATTTTCCGACCATATTTCATTAAACTTGATCCTGCCGGTTAAGTTTTTGCCTCTTCATTCTGGCAATATATGTTCAGTGTACTCAACCAAGCAACTTTATTAAACTTAAACAGCGTAGCGAGACCAATTTCACTTCTTCTCAGAGGGGCTATTTATTTCCCTTCACTAAAGTATGCTTTAAAAACGAGTTAGGACTAAAATCTTTTTCATGTACCATTATAATTAACTTGTTTGAATTAATACTTCCACTTGAACACTACAATTAGAATAATGTGGAAATAAATATACAACATAATTTTGTATTATTTCGTATATTACTTTTAAGATAAGATACAAAACTACGATAAACAGAGTATTTTTTTATCACCATTTACAATTATTAAAAAAACAAACGTAACAATTATACTATGTTTCTTTTAATAATAGCCTCAAGTATACAACCAGGCAAAAAAGATCGAAGCAAAGGTTGAAATAATTTTCTTTTATATTTCTAAATATTTAAACAAATATATATTTATAACATATATATATGTTATAACAATGCTTTAAAGGTAATAAAATCATAAAATTTTAAACATTAAAAACATCAAGAAAAGATTGCTAAGTGTGGTTCTTTTTATATATATATAAATATTAAGCAATCTAATAGCTAAAAATGTCAAGTAATAAAATCATCATAATAATCGTAAAAATGATTCCGGAAAATAAATGCTATGCCTAGTTCATACTATATTGTTTTGAAAAATTTTAGTTCTAACGTATCTTGAGAACGCTTGCCACAATTAATATTTATAATGTTGTGTAGGTAGGCTAAAATATGGAAACATATGAATATGGAAATATAACCTATAAAAAATGCCACAAGTATGATTGTAAACTTATTCTAAGAGTAAAAAGTATCAACAATAATAGAAATTCAATCCATGGTCCTTTAAATATGAAGTTGTGGAGGTATTCGCCGAGCTAAAATACCTTTGCATGATAATTTTTAACTGCCTGTAATTTAATATTTACTAGACTTGTGAAATTTTCCATACTGATGATACAAATTAAATGGCGTTTGGAATCATATTTTTATTTTTCAGAGTAGTTTTAAAACATTCTGGACGAGATGTTACTAAATAATCTGTACTGTAACATGTTTTTTTAATTAATCAACAAACAAAAATAATTAACGTAAAAGATACGTCAAATTATTCATATTACTATAGTACCCAAACTTAAGATTTACGTTTCTCAATCGTTAACACAACTATTTAAAAACTTATGAGCTTAAAAATGTAGTTATAACTATTTTGTCAAGCTTCTTGAATTATCAATTTTAACGATCAATTTTAATTAAAAAAGTAATACTTAATGTAATTTTACTTGAATTATTTAGAAATTATAAGATTATTATATGTATCATCTTTGAGCTGTGTATGTCAAAAATCTCACAAGATTATTAAATTCCAATGTGAAACGTTGGGTTCTCACGGTAAAGGCAGTCCGGAATCTGGGAGGAGTCAATACGATAACTGCTCAAACATGTCACTTAGTGAACTCAAACTGTAAACATAAATATCCCAAGTACACAAAACACTACAGCATTGTGTGCCCTGCGTTAGTGACTCAGGCTGAGTGTTGTGTTACATAAGCTCAATGTATTACGTCATAGGAATAATATTAACGTTTAACATAAAACAAGTAAATCGATACTTTAAACATAGCGTGCGGACTGGCTTTAGATACCGTATAAATGTAGGATATTAATGAAATAAAATTAATGTACAGTTGGTTTACCCATCACACAAACGTACAAGAAAGTTTATATTAACAAACAAAACTTAAATTACAAATATTTATGAGTGTATCACTATTTTAATGTAACATAAATATTATGTACAGTATCCAATACAAACACACATTCCCTTTTAAACTCTAAAACTTAAAAAATATCCTTTATCATGTAATTAAAAATACATTCATTTTCCATTACAAACCAACGTACATACCAAACAATTATTTATTTTTCTACCAAACCCATTTACAAAAGCTAAACATTATTATGTTGACAGCGTAGAAAGTAATTTAATAATGAAAAGTTTAACGATAATGGACTACATGTGGATTTTAACAACAACCTAACTAATATTTACAAAAGATAAAAACAGTCAAACATATTGCAAAGTAAAACAGAAATAATACTGTAAGTAATAATGATCATAAAAATAACAAGACACTTTTAATTTTAATGATAGGTAACTTAAAATAAATATTGATAAAAACATATATACTGTAGTAATTATTCAAGTATAGTTAAGAAAGTAATTCTATAAAAGATAAGTCAAACAGTTGTATGTGTGTATAAACCTCAACAACAGCAAATTTTACAAGAGAAAAAACTAGTCAAGCAAAATACAAAGTAAATAGACAGTAATATTAATTAGTAATAATGATAAGAAGAACAGTTTAACATTTAAAGATAGGGAACCTGAAGAAATTCATACAAATTATAAAAAATTTTGATAGTATCAATAGCTTATTTTCAAAGGAAAATTGTGGTAAAGATATTTAATAAGATAAATAACCTACAAAATGAAAGAAAGACAAACTTCCTGTTATTTAAGTAAGAGCTCCAGCGGAAATAACAACTTGACAATTAATTTGTTTGTTTTGCTACATCACACTATAACATAGGTCTAAAAAACTATATATTACACTAAAATATGCGTAAAAATAACAAATTTAATAATATAATGTATAACAGTGCATAGGACAATAAAAAAAATCTAAGCATCGTCAAATAATTTTACAATAAGCTTCTATAATATGAACAGCAAGTAAGATAAGACATTTTTCAGTCATATCTTGAAAAACGATAAAATAAAATCTTTTAACTGTGAGTTATTTATAATTATCTTATTTAGACGAACAATATCGTCTAAAGTAACCTGTAGACGATACAAAATATTCTTCAAAACCTTTTTACTGTATATCTTATACTAAAATATACACAATTATAAAACTATGTATGGTAAATACAACTGTTATATAAGACCTATTAGGATTTCAGTTTACATTTTATAACTTTTTCTATTAAACATAAAACTGTAGCTCGTTGTACTATTTCATTTTTAACTAGGTTAATAATATTATAAACTCTACTTTAATTAACAGTTTTCCAGTACAAATAAACGTCACATAACACAAATATATTAAAATACAAGTACAAAATGCACAAATATTATGGTGATCGATTTCGGTGAGCCACGCTCACCTTCCTCAGACCAGAGGGATACACAAAAGAATCACCTCATCATGTATTATGGTATATTTCTGCATTTTGTACTTGTATTGTAATATATTTGTGCATTTTATACTTGTATTCTAATATATTTGTGTTGTGTGAAGTTTACATGTATAGTATATGTACTAACACGTATTATACAATTAAAAAATACTATAAAACTATTTACAATTTTGTGCAGAAAATCTGAAAGATGATACTATTGATACTGCACACTAGTAATATATTTCACAATAGGTTCGTCACATATTTGAACCAATTTTATTATACATTAAATTGATGTTCATCATAATTTCTTGGAACTTTGATTCTCTTATGTACAATGTTGCACGGTAAAAAATACAATGGATACTGTAGACTATAATAATGCACTCACTACCAGTCTACAGTGTATACTACATACAAGTTAACAATGGTACATTTTACTTGGAACTATTGAGGAAAAGAATGTTTGGATTATGATGAATGAAACCTGTTCCCCGTCACTAAAATATCCAAGCAATACAATAGTTTTCTTTATAAACAGTTAACAAATCGTCATAAACTATTTAAATCGAAGTAAAAACTAATTATTGTAACACAAAATAAAGACTGCTGACAGTTGCAAAAGAGCTTATTAATTGTTGACAGTAATATTAATTTTAAATATTATATAAATTTATTTGAAAAATTACATTTATCCAAATTTTTATTTTGAATAAAACTATCAGTAATTGTCTTTGGTACAGCATAGATTCCCCATTGTTGAGTGTCAAACATGTATAAACCAAATTTCTCAATTCAATTGTATAGTTCTAAAAAAAAAAAAAAAAACGCAACATAATAACCTAAAGATTTTTATTAAATGATAAAATATACAGTTCTAGGAAGATTATTTAGTATATTTATGTGGATAACATTTATATATTTATATTTATAAGATATGAAACCCTGTACAATTTTAATATGAAAAAAGAAACGTTTAAACATACGTTTTCTTGATATTAAATTTGTATTTTATATTTTTATTCATTAAAATAAATTACTGTTAGTTAGAAATAATAATAATCACTAACATCCAATAACTATCACGTTTTCTGGAAAAAATAATTTCCAATTACACTTTGATTGACAGAGCTAAACAAATTATTCTCAGTGAGTAATTATTTTAATGCAGTTAACTGACGACTGTATGAAAAGGACTTCTAGAAAATTAAAATAATGAAATTCCCACGTCACATTTCCACTTTCATCGATAAATCTTAACGAAGGGCTGTCGCAATCAAAGGAAAACATAATAGGATTAAAAGGGAAGGGTTTAATATTAATGAAGAGACTTGAGTGAGAGGTATTTGTAAAGACTGGGTAATCACCAACGAACTGTTCATTAGGCAGAACGAGTGCCAGCAATATCTTGACAGCCCATTATTCACCGCCTGATTGATCGGGGAATGCATGCAAACTAAACAATCAATTATACGTTACATTTCTACCCCTGCACACCCGACCCGGCACTGCCAACCCGATTGTTTCCTGAGGATTAGTTATGCAATCAAACAACCCCTCATTGTGGTTTGAATTAAAATAATAACCCCAGCCCGCCGCAGCCAAATTGCCCATTAATCCAGGCTTTGTATTTATTTTTGGCGCCAGTGTTTGCACTTGTTAAGCACAGTTTCCTGTTAAGCTCTTTACTTATAATAAAAATAGTTTACATAAAAGGGCGTAGTCAGAGGGATGGATTAACACAAGTAGAATGCTGTACAGTTTAAAGGGTTCCATTTGCTACAGGAATCTTAAACTTATCACAATAATAACACAATGACTACCGATAAAATCATTACAGCCTATCCCTTCAGATATGTCCCCTAGTGGATTATACGAGTAGACGCCTACTACTACGTAGGCAAGATGGCAGAGGCTGTTTAATTCCGCTCCCAGCTACCTTTAAAGTAAACAAGTGGAGGTTCTGCTACAATTTGGAAAACATAAGCTTTTCAAATTAAATCTTTTAAAATAGTACTTTTATATTATACTGAATATTGTCAGGAAAATGAGTTCAAACACAAAAATAACTAATAAATCTATATATTTTGATGTACATTTCTTTTTGTTTTTATATTTTCTAGTTTATTTCACTTTCCATTCACTTTTTAACTCATTTTCCTTATATTTCATAGTAGCTTATAAAAAAAGAACTCATTCTGAAGGGACAAAAGTTGCCAAAATGTAGCGGAACTCAACATGTTCACTGATCAAAGATGTCCGGATTGAGATACGTGTTCTACCATCATGCGTGTGTAAGGGCAAAGATCATAGAGCTTAAGACCCCAAGTATATTAGAACTAACTGGTCCATGAATACCACCTAACATGGACACACTTGACTTCTCTAGCAGTGTCCACGTCGATGGCAACCATTGAATGAAATCCACGTCAGTTTCAAAGGGTTGAACATAGAACCTATCGTCTACAAATCCTACAACAATTTGGTTACAGTACTGCACCACTAATGCCAACTTTATGTTTCAAACATGACATATGCTACCTTTTAAAGAGGTAATGCTGTTAAACAACTTTTAAGGAGTTGTTAGGTGTCCAAATGAAAACAACAAGTATAAAAAGTATAACACAAGTATGCTCATTTAAAATTAAAGCGTTTGATACGTTAATTATATATTTATTCATCAGGTGTTCTCTTGAATTAATTTAGGTATATCTGAATTATATCTTTCTAATAGATGTTATTTTTTAGCATATTTTAAAATGTTTTATATGTTATTTAGTATTTATATTTCTCTCAAAATTGTTTATAACATTTTGTTTATAAAATTTATGTAAAAATTTAAAAAATCTGTAATTTACTTTATCAAATGATAATATTAATAATAATTTATTTCCTTATATTACAAAATATTTACAAAAAAAAACTGATTTTGGTGTTAGAAGGCAAGCTACAAAACAAAAATATTTTAATTGCAAATAAACTATACAAAATCTTATTCCTATAAAAACACAATAATTAATACCTCCAGTTCAGACCATATTATTATTATTATTATTTTTAAGTCAGTGCTCTCTGCAGCATCTTTTTAGTTAACTAATGTACTACTGTAAAACAAAAAATCACAGAACACTATGACAAACTTAAAACTTAAAAATAACATTCAAAACCATGACTATAGATATTAACATGAACATAGTTAAATATTAATAAGTAATTCAAATACGTAAATAGATACACGTACATGTAATATAAATATTTAATATATAGTAAGCAGTCAACAAGCAGTAATTTAAACCAGGATAACATTTTTTAAATACTAAATTTTGTTTGCAAAAACACCAACTTCGAATAGCTTATAAGAATCTCCTGAGGTTCTGACCGTCTCACATCAAATGGCAACTGGTTTAAATACTTTAAGCCTAAATATTTAATGGATCGTTTGAATACTAACTTAACAATTTTTGGCTGCCAAAAAGGTCTTTGTTAATTACTTCTGGTGTTATAGTAAACATTTTAAGTGCCTTCATTAGCACTTCTAACTAAAACAGTCACAAAACATTGAAAACAAACAATGTTGGATTGGAAATATTTTTAGATTTACGTAAATTGGGAAAGAGCTGTCTCTTATCCTTTTATTTAAAATTATTCATAAAAAGTGGTTCTGATTCACCCTGAATTTATCAATTACATATTTGTAAGTACCTCTCCAACACTGAACAGCATATTGTAACCTGGAATGAACAAGGGCAAATACAAATATTGCATGTTGGTTGGATTACACATGTTTCTTAGGAAGTAACATTTTCTTATTGCAGACTTTACAATATTATGGAGTCAAGTTATGTGCATTAATTTGTATGCCTAAATACGTAAAATGAAAACTGTTTCGATACAAGGACATAGATAGTTTTCATTACTACAATATACGTTATGATATTTTATGTAACTCAGTGTGGAAACTCATTGCGGTCTTTTCCATATTTTTTTCAGTAATTAATTGTACTTGACAACCTCTAGTCGTTACAGGGTGTGGTGATAGATATAATTACCAACTAATGGATTCCGCATAACCACCTACAAGAAAGAAACTGATTTCGAATCCAAAATTGAGTTGAAGATGTGTCTAGTCTAGTCAGTGTACAAGGACTGATTTCTCCAGTTTTCCACACAATAGCAGTGTCATCACGGTGTTAGTCCCCCCCCCCCCTTATTACCCCCAAACCCTCAAGGACAAACAGGATGTTAATATATACACGATGTTACCAAAAGGTGGGGTTGAATAAACATTTTCAGATTATATTTGTGATTATAAGCTAAAAATGAAGGATAATATTTTTTTTCAATATCCGCTTCGTTTAGCAGATAGACACCATTTTGTTTTCTTTATAAAAAAATTAATTATTTTTTGTCATCTTTACTATTGTTACAAAATTAGGTAAATGGTTTCATGCTAGAAGTTAGTATTTGATAAGATTTTTTTATTATCTTGATTAGTTTCTTAATTGATCTTAATTATTTTCACAATTGCAACCGTTTTCTTTTTATTCAAAATAAAATATCTAAATACCACTGGTTTTATAAACATGTTGTAAGACACAAAACAGTTTTTTTAGTATAAATAAATAATCATAGATAAGTTTTGAAAATATTCAAGATAATTAAAAAATATTTTTTTATCAAATACTACCTTCTAACATGAACCCATTTACCGAGTTTTGTAACAATCTTAAAGATAAAAACAAAGATTTTTTTCATAAATTGTTTAATTAATAAAACAAAATGGCGTCTAGCTGCTAAACAAAGCGGAAATTGAAAAATATCATTCTTCATTTTTAAATTATAATTACACATAAAATCTGAAAATGCATATCCAGCCCCACCTTTTTGTAATATCCTGTATATCTATAAAGATGTACATTAGCTGTTTTATATTTAAAACTGCCTTTGAGGTGTTCCCTGCGCCCATCGTAAAATAAATTCTGTTTCGCTCTCTCTTTTAAATAACACGTAACTAAATATGGATGTAATTAGTGATAACAATGTGGAGATTTATATCAGTAAACCTTGTTTCTGCTAACATCAGACGTACATTATTGACAGAAGGAACACACAATGTAAGACGTTTTTACATTTACAATTACCTTATTGTAATTGTATTAAATGTTTAATGTTTTTATTATTTATTTAGAAACGTAAACGTTTTACTAAAAATCACTTTTAAACTATCAAATACTGAAACCAATGCAAGTTGATATCATTATACGTATTTGGATAACAGAGCTCATAATAGCTCAGTATTTATGCATGAACATTATTTTATAGAGTCAAAAATATAGTGCACAATTTTAAAAGTGCAATTTATTTAGGAAAATTACATTAATTATTTATGAAGTAAAATAAGTTGTTCCTAGATCTTTCCAAAACAAATGGTTTATCATAAATTAAATCACGAGCATTGCCAATTGTAATATGAATCTTTATCTAAAATGTAACATTTATATCCTCCTTTTAAATAATGATTATTATTTAAATGTTCAACTAATTCCTAAATGTACGAGTCCAAGATACTAAAATGATTCATGATATTTGTCGACACATTGAAACAAAGATATTTCAGAAGCCGAGTCCAACTGAGATCTTAATTGAACTGTCGCTGTCGACTCCAAGACAAAGCAGAGTAATTACAAAGCAAAATACAAAACCGACAGCCGTCATGGCTCTCACGACGACTTGAATACCAAGGTCCTACAACACCGGATCGAGTTGGATAAAAATACAACCCTTGATTGTGTTTTTCGTTTTAATGTGTTTACTTATACATTGTTCTAGCCAACAGCCCTCGGTTTACTATGGAATTGTTCTCTACGCTTACTTATCCTTCCTTCCGTAGTGCTTTCAACATTATTTCATCAATATACAATGTCATCCTGCAGCCGTTCTCCTAGAAATCAATGTTTAATAGCCTAAAAACCCTTACTAAGTCTCCTTCATGGGGATGCAAAGTAGTACAATCATATCACGATTGATAGAATCTACCTTATTCGTTTTACAACAAATAATAAATTAACCACAAGCTTTTGTGATATATTTATGTTTTGAGAATCAGTTGTTTGAAATAATTTATAAATTAAACTAGTTTCTATCTTCGTCATGCAGAAAAACATAATGTTGTGGGGCTGTTTCTACACCTCAGAAATAGCATTTGGAGATAAAATTCCTAGTGGATACTGGGCGTGTCCAAATTGATATATGATACAAAACTATCTTTCCTCCAAATTGCAACAAAACTTTTTCAATATATCCAAAGATTTCGTAGTGTGTAAGTACATTGTTATTGGATTTGAAATATTATGATTTAATAGAATAAGGTTAATAATAAAGAAATCTGAAATTTCCTTGTCTTATGGTAATGTTAAATGAAACGTTGAGTTTTCCTTTTTACAAAAAAAAAAAAAAAAAAAAAAAAAAAAAAAAAAAACAGTATTATTTATAGAATTAATTTTCTTTTGAAATACACATTTACAATATGGTTTTGCCTAGTTTAAGATTCTTTACTTTTCTTATACGGTAATGAGGTATATTCAAAGCCATATTCTAAATTTATATGTCTGAAAAACAATTCTAAGCAGAATATAATATTGTATTTTATAAACACTATACAATTTCATGAATTTTACCTTAAGACAGAGATCTTTCAGATTTTCCTATAAAAGCCCTACCACATTAAAGCTTAATATTTACCATCCAATCAAAACTTACTCATCACGAACTATTAATAACAAATCTACATGAGCGTGGTAAATCGAGGGTATTGAGTGACGAGGCTAACATGCGAAGCGTGCTGGGATGTCCCCTATTAAATACTTAACATTTTACTCTATACATGAATATTGTCTTTAATGACAAAATACGCATATTGCAAACTGAAAAACATATGAAGTGTCATAATGTATTTAAATAGAATAAAATGTATTAGGACAAGAGGATCGTTTATTTATGTATGCTTAAGATGGTGATCGTCAAAAGTATATGAGGCCTGCTACAAACTAATGCCAACTTCTTTGTCAGCAGAAAAAGTAGTTGGTTTAGGCTTCGCTAGGAATAGCCCAGTTATAAACAATGATTTGGTGCTTATCAGCTGATCCCTTTCAATATTTGTTGATATAATGGAACTAAACTGAGATTGTTTATTTAGCTTATAAGATTGAACTCTAACCTACTATGCAGTGGACTCGGGTTTTTTTACTGTATTTATCTTTGGATTTGTTTTACATTGACCTTTAATGTGCATAATGAGGACTACGTTGCTCTATAATGTGACGAAGCTATCATATTAAAACTTGAAAAGGTTTTTTTTAATATTATTTTTGGACCAGACAAGAAAATAACGCTTGGTAAATGGTATTCCTTTACGCAAATATTATATGATACACAAGGTGTAGTAGATATAATAAAGGTATAAATATTTATAGGCTTATTAAGCTTTGACTCTCATTGTAAGACTACTTAGTGCGCTGATAGCTATCTACCTCACTTTATTCGTGATCAGCATTCGTGTCCAACCATTATCGTACCACCCTAATGGGGGCAAACAACGCACTGTAAATATAGCAGGCCATGCCTGCAGTAATTTCTGACTCTCACAATTTATATCTTGGTAATATTGGGTTTTTACACGAAATCCTAAGTTTTGAGTTTATTTTAAAATTTTCAAATTTATATATTTGTAGAAGAATGAAACGTTTAACATAGTTTTTATTGAATCAACAGATATATGTTTTAGATAAAAATAGCATAACTGCAATGAAAAGGTTTTTTCACTATGGAATTTACTTAACGAAATAGTTTTATTGTTAAGTGACTATTACATTTATGGATAGATAATGTTTATACTTTTAAAATTTGTATATTTATTTATTCAATAGGTGAGTTAAAACTCTTAAGTTGGGGAAGTGTGTTTTAGTTATCATTTTCTCGTGTACGTGCAAAAACAAAATTATCAATAACCTTTATTCCTTTAATTTTAACTAGAACGAATTCAAAACAGAAGTCATTTTGATTTGATGGGAGATAACAACATCTTTAAATCTATTTATAGGCCTATCAACTAATTTAGCAAAAAATAATTTTATAAGTAACTTATATAGCAACTAAATTACTACAAAAGTTGAAAACATTCATGAATGTTGATTTTGAAAGAAAAATCTTTTAATATTCATAAAATGTAATTCAATGTACTATTTTGTACTGAAAGTACTGGAAAATGTACTTTCTTTATATTTTACAATTAAAAATAAATAATTTACCTGAAAGTGTTTTTATTATTGTTGATACATTTTTAAAATATTAAATAACATTTTATTTCAGTCAGATACAGTATTTAGTAAAGTTACATTCATGTTACATTAACCTAGGAATACCACATTACAAACCAGCTTACGTATACAGCAGCCTTATGTGTCCCGTATTTGTCTGCAACAATCGGATGTAATGATTTAAATCAACAATCCCATTAGCGTGTTTCAACATGTCATGTGTGAGGTAATGACAGTAAATACAAATGTATAAAAGTATTTCTACCTTTACCACATTTTATTTCCAACAGTAACAAAGGTAATAAAATATACTTTAAAATTTTTACTTCATACAAATAATTTAATACTTTTTTTAAAATTAAAAATTTTATAACTGACGGTCAATTTTTTCAGAAGTCAGTTTAATTAAGTGCCGATTAGTATACTTTACTATTTGAAACATATATAGAATTTAGTCTAATATGAGTCAGAAACTCCTACATTTATCATACAATCAGCGATTTGCATTTGAGTGCAAACACCACACAAAATTTTATTTACAAAACTAGCTACTGTATAGTACAATTTTGTTACGATGAAAACTCACTTTTAACTTGTTACATAGTTAATAATATAAACCGAAACAACTATCTTTGTATGTTGTATAGCACAAAAATCAGGTTGTATATCTTAAAATACATTCAATAATGTATTTAGCTTCTTTACGTGTTTATTCATTTGACAAATTGATTATAAATAACTTATATTTATAAGGCAATATTAACACATTGTTGTTGATGTAGCCATACTGTACTAAAACTGAGAACAAAAATAGTTGTTAAAATATGTATTATACTACCCGATCTTACCAATTGGGTAGTATAATATAAATCTGGTTAGGCTCTCTCCTACCCGATGTCCAGATAACATTTTTACATTTAAATATTGGCAGGTGTATACAACAGCTCTTACAAGACATTAATTTGTCAGGTTATTTTGCAACATATAATTATGTTTTAGACTAAGAACAATGGTATAGTTCATATTTCATTTCAATTACCGATTAATTTCTCTTAAAAAATTTAAAGAGCTGGAAATAGTACACCTTTATGATAAAAGTGTAATTGGATTCTTATCCATTTACTAAACAGGCATGACAAATATAGATACCATTTCAAAATTATTTTTTGCACGAAATAGTGTAAATTAGCATTTAATATTACGTCTTTTCTAAATCTAAGAGGGTAATTTTTATAGAATATTTACTCAAACTCAACATAAACAAAATATTAGTTATTGAGGATTTTGGCAGCTGAAGTATAGCATGAGGCTTTGAGACACTAATGTTTTTTATACAGAAGTAATATTACCCGATCTTACTACTCGCCAGCCTATCCCCCAGTCGTTACTTGTGGACAAAATTTGTAATAATTGGTATCCGTTTCTTGACAGGAAATGTATGCTTTCAGTAAAGCTTCAATACATTTCGAAAGAAGATACATTTGTCTCTTACATATTTTACAGTAAGTAGTTTTTAAATAATATAACCAAAATATCTGATAAAAAATGAAAACATCTATGTTCAAAACTATATTTTATTATTAACAATGAGTGAATTTGATTTGATTGCACAACTATTCACCTAAAGTGCATCTTATTATTTTAATGTACTTCATATAGTATTTTAGTTTTATTTTTCCTTTTAAAAGCTGTATCTATCAAACAAGTGACAGTTGTATCAGTAAATCAGTAGGATGTTATATATATATAAATTAGTATGTATTATACACGTGTATATGTCATATATACGAAATTGTGTCAATAATTTAGAGCAATTAATAAATTGTGTTTTAGATGTAACATCAAAAAGAATATTAAACTTTTTACTTAGGTTTTTAGATCGTGAATTAGCGAGTGAGTGATTATAAAATCTGGAAAATCAAGGGTTTCAAAGGATACACACGTAGCCGAGGAAATTGCAACGATGTACTATTTATTGGTGCCATTTAAGACCTTCCTATTCAGGTTTTTTTTTTTTTTTTTTTTTTTTTTTTTTTTTTTTGTAAATCAATAATAGAGGGGAGTGTAGTTTATAAAATGTAGGTATAATTTGATGGACACCATTTGGAAAAACATATTTTGCTAAGCAACATAGACAAAATTTAATAATGTTAAAAGAGTTAATACAAAAATGAAGACCTGCCAGTACCAAACATTTTTTGGAATAGTACAGTGAAAATATTAGTAGGATCATGTAGCATAGTGCCTATTTTTATTGCCTAGTAATATTGTACAAAAAGGAGGATATTTTCCAACTATCTTTTATACTGTGTAAGATTAAACTTTAAAATCAGTGTATAGTTTGTCAAATTATCCATTATATACGCACCTGAAATGTTGATTTGTTTTCTAACTATATAGTAATTATTAGTTTTATATTAGGAAGTCAATAACTAACCGTAATGTTCATTCCCATTTAGGACCTTTTCCGTTAATTCACTACAACTACTTCTACGGTTAGGTTAGGTTAGGTTAGGTCAGGTCAGGTAAGGTAAGGTTAGGTTAGGTTAGATCAGGTCAGGTCAGGTTAGGTTAGGTTAGGTTAGCTTAGGTCAGGTCAGGTAAGGTTAGGTGGCTACCAAAGTTGATCACAAACTGGTAAATCCAATCGACTTAACGCCGAATGCCCTCTCCGTGTGTAAGTTCTTGGAAAGCGATAAGATAAGGCCAACGATATTGAATTCCTAGCGGTTAGGAATGGCACAGTGGACGCAAAAATTATTGAGGGACAGTTTTTATAGTAATAGAATGTTTATAAAATGGTAGTAAATTAACGGAAATATCCGCCATTCATTACAAGATAAATCAATAATATGGAGTGTTGATTGATTTCAAGTGCATTTAAACTAAAATAACAAACCAACATTATAATTCTTAAAACACTACATTATGTACGATTGTAGAAGGAGGAAAGAGTTATGTTTGATAACACTCAGTTTGCTTTCATTCAATCAATACAGATCGTTCCGCCCAGCTGTGAGTGGTGTACAAATGGATTGGCATTACAAATCGCGTCAGTTGGCCGCTATAGGCCCACCACCGGCTGTGATCGATACGTTACCTCAGCACAGCTAGGAACCGTTTAGTTTTCACTTGCTTGTCAGTGTTCTATACCGATTGAATTCCTGATCACTAATCATCGAATATTATATTTTTCTGAATTATAATGAAGAATGACTATTAATAGTCAGGCAAAATTATGACTAGCAAGTCCGTTAAATCACTTAACATGATGATACAAGTGAAAAAAAAAAAAATTGAATACATTAGTATAAAAATATAAAATATATATTTGTAATTAGACCTAAGATGTACTATCATTTTCATCAAATTTATAAAAAATAATAAGCATAAAATAATGAATAATTTTAAACAACCATAATTATAAATCATACATCCTCCATTTAACGACTCAAACTCACGCCCATTAATTCTTTAATGAAGTACACTCTCTGCTCAGTGGTGAAAACTCACTTACACTAAACACAACAATCTCCTATACAAGCTACAACCCCGACCCGCCCTTAACAAACCTGCTGGCCTCGCAGTAGAAACATTTTGGTATAAACCCTGAAATTTGCATGTTGATCAATATTTCGGATATTGTCAGCAAGAGAATTCCACACTCAACAGAAATTTACTAATAATGAATTTCTTTGAGTGTAAATATGAAGGAGAGAAGCACCCCTGCATGGTTTAACTGAAAACGTTTAATTCGATAAAATTTATTTGTTAGGTTAGCCTAACATAACAGCTCACTGTTTAAGAAAGATAATAAATGGGATCTTGATATTATATCAAAACGTGAGCTTATTGAAATATTAGTATTCAACACTGCAACTAGGGTTTATTATCAACATTATGGGACAACAAACTCACATTAGGGCTACATAAATATAATTCCAAAAATTATTTTTCTATTATAATTCAACTAAATGTCTACTTACATACTTATCTAAATATAGGTACTTAGAATACATAACATTTACTAAAATTAATATCTAAAAGAGATAAATTGAATGACGTATGAGGCAAAAAAATACACGTAATCAAATAATGTTATTATTAAAATTTTTTAGGATATTTTTTAAACGACACAGATTTACTCTAAGAAACATATAGTGGTATTTTTACGATAGTTGTACTACGAAATTGATTTTAAGTAAAATTACCTACAAATCCCACTAAATAGGAATATTACAACTATTTTAGTTTGTTCAGTTAACATTTAAAAAGTTATTGTACTTATAGCCTTCAGAAGCTCAGGGCTTGATATCAATCACACTTAACTTATCATGAACCGAAATAAGAATGTTTTTATTAAGAATGATCGTCTGGTCTTATGGACATACATTTATTTAAGAAAAGAGTATTCAACAAAGAAACATATACTTTTCAGACATTAAAGTAACAACAAGACGATGTTGCCAACCTGACATAGTTACATTTTACAGCGCACAATATTAAGTATAGCGAGAGAAGCATTGTGGGTTGGAGTACCCTAATGACAAAATTGGCAGCACTTGCTACTCCATCCAGGAAATGAACTTTGAGATTAGATTATCCATCGCGCTCCACAATATTTTCACATCGTATAAATTTACTGCAACGTATAATCCAATAAATTAACCATAATTTATTTTCAGTGCTCGTCAATCTTAATATATTATGTGTAGATGATGTATATTAATTGTACTTTAAGATTAATAAATACATGGTTATATTTTATGTATTGTATAAGATATTATATGTAAAGATTCAACTACCTAAACAACTTTTATGGACGAAGGTCTAAGTGGTGTTATCTAAGTTATTGGCACTTTATCTTACAATATGAGTATAGAAAATTTTGGAAACCAAAATACAATTTTCCAGGGCTATGTTATTAAATTTCTTTAAATCCAAATGCTGTTTATTTAATTTATTTATATTAAATATTCAGCTTTTATTTATTAAAAGCCTGAGCTTTTATTTATTAAATATTCAGATTAATTTAAATAAATAATAATAACATCAAGGAAAGACGCTTAGAGGAGGAAATTACGCATTGAACTGCTGTTTAAGAACTATGAAATGGGTCATGTTAATAAAGTAATTTACGTCAAAAATAATAAACAGAACAAATTAAGTGCCTTAAGTTTACGAAATTACAAATACAGTAATAAAGTTATTATAAGTTAATATAAATAAGTAATATTAAATTATGTATACTTAATGATTACAAATTTAGGGGAAACAAAGTTTTGCCGTGAGCTGTCAAGGACTATGTATGGGATCGTATGATCAAAGCACTGCTCCAAATACGAAACAAACAAACTCTATGTATAGTTAGCAACAAAACTAATGGTTTAGGACATATTGTTAAACGCCTGTGTATTTGAAATGTGTAACTCAAGATACATTCAGAGTTTCTGGCTACCATTGATGACTGTTAGTTTTTTTCTTTTCTTCAAAACCCACTGGCCATAAAACTGACCAGTTGAACTCTCAACTGTTCAAAACAGACTTCATACCACAACATGCAACACTTGAGAAACGTGGGTTCGTGTATCAATTGTTTAAAATAATAATAATATATAAAAAATATAGATATGTTATAATTCTTCATGCCATAGAATGGCAAACGTGATTGACTGACTGCTCTATAGTATGGGGTGTGATAGAGAATGTGTGAGTTGAACTGCATATAGAAGACAGATAACGTGGAAGTAGAAAGGAAAAAGTATTGAAATCAATATTTAAATATTTCTAGATGAAAGAATTACTATGTTTTGGGTGGATAGTGATTTTTCCTTAATCAACAAGCACTGTTTTATTTATAGTCATTAAGCATCTGTTAGCTCCAATCCAAAATCGACTCTGATGAAGCTAAGTAAATGCTGTGAATGCTACAGACTCGCCCCTTGTATTACAATTAGTTCCATTTTCGAGGGGTCTAGAGGAGGGGGGATTCTTTTCAGGGAAACTGGGAATAGATTCTGATAAATTCCCCCCCACCACCCTCTTTACACTGAAGTCGGCTTCACTGGACTGCGTATTGAACGATCTGGTCTCATTTAACGATGTAGCTCCGAGGCTCGGTCCATTTGAAGGAAAATGGATTTGGGTTTGCTTTGCTTGTGTTTGAGTTTATGTTTTAGATTACATTCGTAAATGATGGAATTTAGTAAATGTTAAGTGATTTATAAATAATGAAGCCTTTCTAAAGGAAAGTTTTACGAAATATTAGGTGAGGTTACAATGACAAGAATATAAATACAGTGCTATATGATTTCAGTAGCCATTATCGACTCTACGGCCAAAATCAGGGCTATATGATTTCAATTGCTATTATTGACTCTACGGCCAAAACCAGGGCTATATGATTTCAGTAGCCATTATCGAATCTACGGCCAAAACCAGGGTTATATGATTTCAATTGCTATTATCGACTCTACGGCCAAAACCAGGGCTATATGATTTCAGTAGCCATTATCGACTCTACGACCAAAACCAGGACTATATGATTTTAGTAGCCATTATCGACTACGGCCAAAACCAGGGCTATATGATATCAATTGCTATTATTGACTCTACGGCCAAAACCAGGGCTATATGATATCAATTGCTATTATTGACTCTACGGCCAAAACCAGGGCTATATGATATCAACTGCTATTATTGACTCTACGGCCAAAACCAGGGCTATATGATATCAATTGCTATTATTGACTCTACGGCTAGAACCAGGGCTGTATGATTTCAGTGGTCATTATCGACTATCCGGCCAAAAACAGCTGACGGACTTTTTAGAGGGCCTAAGTATATAATTTGTTTGTTATCTGTCCATAAATTAAAATAACTTTTATGGTGCACTAAGTTAAAGATTAAATATACAAGAGGTTCATAATTGGTGATTTATTAAGTTATCCACTCCCCCACCCTCTTTTATACAGCACATTCCTCAAGAAATACTGTCATACAAACATAGTTTTAAGAATATTTTGTTTAGCGAGTTACAGCTAGCAACGTATTTCAACATGATCCCTGGGATATGATTGCGTTAAAGCCATATTGAACCTATGAAAATTTAATTAAGTAAACCCTGATTTTATGCATTGATTTAATTTAGGACTGTAACATTTTTGAAAATAAGTAATAAGGTTTAATCGTTGCAAAAACCCAATATTTCTAATTATACCTTTGAGTATGAATGTAAATATTGAGAACTACTTTTTAATCCATTAATTCGAGCTTATAGTGATAAAAAATTATATTTTGAAATTCACGCTATATTAATAATTTTTAGGACTAAATATTTAAGAGTTTATCATCAAATTATTCCTAAACATTATAGAGAGAACGTTTCCAGCTTAAATGATTTTTCGTAAATTATACGAGTATTTTAAGCGTTGCCAACTGATATTTATAATTAAAATATGCAACAAGACCCTGTTTCTTAAAGTTGAATTAGATCGTGCACTGAATTTTCAAATCATAAATTAATGGTTTTCTACTGAGCTACTATATTTGTCGACACATTGAAACAAAGGTATTTCAGAAGCGAGTCCGAATGAGATCTTAATTGAACTGTCGCTGTCGACTCCAAGACAAAGCAAAGTAATTACAAAGCAAATACAAGACCGACAGCCGTCATGGCTCTGACGAAGACTTGAATATCAAGGTCCTTCAACCCCGGATCGATTTGGACAAAAATATGACCTTCAAATATGAATGCTTTTATAATATGTTTACAGAACTTCGAATTTTGCATTTAAATTGCTTAAAATAACACATTTTGCTATTGAATACTTGTACGTTTAATACGTTATAATGTATTAAAAATAACTTTATTTTTTAACCGTGTTCATGTCACTTGTGCTTATTTTCATGTATTTATTCTTTTTAGGGGTGGAGAATTTCCGTTTTTTATTTATGCTTTTTTATCCATGTATTTGTGTTTTAGTACTTCCATGCACTTGAATTTGTACTATACTTGAAGCTGTTATACCTATAGTGACAAAACGACTTAGCAAAACCAGCAACAATGCGATTATTGTACTAACATACTATTTCAATTGTCGTAGGAATTTAATGTTCTTAAGTGTATGCCTTGTTAGCATTGTTTTTTATATTGGTTTGAAGGCTATGGAATATTGGTGTTTTTTAATTCATATTTCAGATACATCCCCTACGTCTCCAATTTTACAAATTTTACATTGCTACTTTGGCACTTTCACGGTCAATATATCAATGTGTTAGGTTATATACATTTAGCAAATTAGTTATTCGATCCATTTTCCTTCCACCCAATATTAGATGTGAGCAAACTTAAAATTTTCTTTGTGTACAGAATCGGATAAATTCATGTAGGTGTTATCTAAAAATGTAAGTATAGGCCAACAGCTAGACCAAAGATTTAATTTGAATTTGAACCACTATTGTTCTGATATTGAAGTTAGATACTCACTTCTCTTCCCTATACAACGACCGTACCCTGAATACGACCCAACACGGATACTCCATGCTACTCTAGTAGTGTCCACGCCGATGGAAACCATTGAGCTAACGCTAATTCAGTATTATGGGGACAAATCATATAAATTATCGCCTAAAACCTCCTCAACAGTATGTTACCAAGTAGCCAATTACTGTGCTTTGCCACTAGTGCCAAATAGTAGAGTATTGTTAAAAATATAAAACATAACTGTAGTAAGATATTTAAAATGATATGATAAACTCAATTTTACACCAATAATAAAACAAATATAGTTTTTAGTGTAAGTTATTGAACGCCTGTATGCCTAAATAGGTCAGTGTCAAGAAGGTCATTTAGCTTAATAAAAAAACGCTAAAACGTAGATTTCTAATCAAGGATTCATTGAGTCGAATCCTTAACCGTAATATTGATCGTACACGACACTTGAAGTTTCCTTGATCGGGGAATATTTATTGTATCGCTTCCTGATGGTTGAATTTGTGAATTTTTAAATATCATTCTTAGAGGTTTGTGTAAATTTAAACATGCATAATATTAACTTACGGCCACTGGAAAAGACCTTTGAAATTCACATCGTGTTAACACAAATTTATTATAATTGTGAAAATTTACCTTACAGTAGAGATAGAACAGCATATTTTAGTCCACTGACGATAAGTTTGCATTGATACTATAGGGCTATTAGCTTTCCAGTGGTGACTTCTCAGTGGTGACTTCCTAGTGGTAACTTCCCAGTGGTGACTTTGCAGTGGTGACTTCCCTGTTGTGACTTCCCAGTGGTGACTTAGCAGTGGTGACTTGGCAGTAATGACTTCCTAGTGGTGACTTCCCAGTGGTGACTTGGCAGTAGGGACTTCCCTTTGGTGACTTCCTAGAGGTGACTTTCCAATGGTGACTTCTCAGTGGTAACTTCCCATTGGTGACTTGGCAGTGGTAACTTCCAAGTGGTGACTTACCAATGGTGACTTCCCAGTCGTAACTTCCCAGTGGTGATATCTCAGTGGTCACTTGGCAGTTATGGAAACGGCCACCTAATTTAAAAATTTTATTATTTAAGTTACCATATTATTCACTTCTTGCAGCAATATTAAACATAAGTATTTCATGTAAAATTCATTGTTAGTTAAGTGGAGCATAATTTAGTCTTGATCATTTTTATTTAGCCTATAGAATTATGTTTATGTTTCACTTTAAAATTTGAACATAACAATATATTTGGTTGTCTAGGCCACGAATAAACTGAAATGTCAAAACTATGCTTTGTTACTATCGTACTACGTACCAAATTAAAATTATGCTAGAGTTTAAAATGGTTTTGAAAAACTTTACATTGAGGGGTGCTTTTGCAGAAAACATTGTATGTATTGCATTAGTATTAATCTAAAAGACCATAGATTTTAATTTTAGGGTATAAGACAAATAATATTATTAAGGCATGTTGTTGTTAAAACACGTTCATCTCTTCTACCTATTCCTGTAACTCCCCAAACAGAGTTCTTTTGGTACACAATCGTTCTGTTGTAACACATAATTAACTCATATTATTGTTGGATGACCTAATATTAGCTCAACTACAAAGTCGGTACCATATACGATTAGATATATCACTCATTCTGATAATTCGGTTGAAATTAAAAGTTTGCACAGAAACGGTGTTATCTGATCTTTCTGTTCTATTGTCAATGATATCCAATGAGCAATTAATTACGTCGTACACTTTTTCCTTATTTTATTGCCTATAGTTTAACATTAAACCTTTCATAAATCGGCTACTTACCTTCAAATCTCCATCCATGATATCTCTATAATCCAACATTTATATTAAATAATCAACAGAATTCCTTTTGGTGTTTCCATATATTTTATTAGTCTACTGCTGTCAGGGAAAATCAATATATACTGACTCATATGTATTTTATTTTTTATTTTGTTAAAATAGGTGCCTGCCCTAAGCCGCCAATAATTACTAATAAAAAATACTATAAAATATTTATAAGTATATATGCATGTATTTTTTTGTGCTAAGTTTTTTTTCTTTCTTATTTACTATAGGACCTCACCGACAAGTTTTGCGTAACTTGGTGAGGCCTTGATTTTTTACTCATTTTAAAGTAATAAATAAATAAATAAATAAATTCTTGCTATGCATATATATATATATGCATGATAAATTTAAAGCAAGATAAATCTGTCTTACTATTATCGAAGCATTAATGTAAACCACTAAAAAACCTGCAAAAAATCTTGTTAATTAAAGCTGATAAGATTGCTGGAAAGTTTTTTTTTTTTTGTATTTTGCTTTTTAATAACACTATTTTGTCTTTTAGTTGCAATAACAGTTTCATATGATTAATAGACTTTACTTATATCATCTTAGTGTTTGTATTTTAATACTGTATAAGTACAATATATATACACTTATAATAACAAATAATATTTTTCTTCAATGTTTCACTTCTAACATGTTTGTTGAAGCTATAAACCAGAACGAATATGATCATGATGTATTTGAAAAACCGATAGTTATTAAGTTTAACACGTTAATCAGTATATTTAAGGGGAAAGATAAAGCATAGCACTTAATAAATAATCTTTTAAACTGAGCTCTACAACTTTGATGTGTGATAAAAATTGGTTAATATATAAATATTTGTAGGCTTATTAAGCTTTGACTCTCATAGTATGACTACTCAGTTCGCTGATAGCTATCTACCTCACTTTATTCGTGATCAGCATTCGTGTCCAACCATTATCGTACCACCCTAATGGGGGCAAACAACGCAGTGAAAATATAGCAGGCCATGCCTGCAGTAATTTCTGACTCTCACAATTTCTATCTTGGTAATATTGGGTTTGTACGAGAAATACTTCTTAGGTTTTGAGTTATTTTTCAGAGTTATGTAGTTATTGTGTGGGTTGTGTCTGAGTAGAAACCGAGAAGTATTGTTATACAATTTGGACACATGTAACACTAGATCAGTTAAGCCCACTAAGAAGACGTTTTTATCCAGTATAATCAAAATATAATTAATCGATTATAATGCAAGATTACATTTAGTAGTTTATTGTCTAAAGCATTTTGTAAGTAAAAAATTATTTTGTTTTGCATAAAAAATTTATATTGTATAGGTAAATTTTAATGTCAAACATTCATCAATTATATCAACTTAATATTTAATGCAAACTAACTTATGATACGGTGGGAAAAGAAATATACTCTTATCCATCATATGTTAATGTTAAAAAAAAAAATAAAAACATTTGTATTCCATGATCAAGGATCAGTTTGATTTTTTATGAGTTGGTATGAGATTTTTTGGATAGGTAAGATCTGAAAAGCCTACTTAATATGTAAGTTGAGAAACATGATATGAAGGAGAAGGCTTGTTTAAACACAATGCGTGAAAGTGATTAGTTCACGTACCTCAATCAGCAGTTACAGGTTTGATGACTGTGCATGTCTCTCACTCAGCAGTTAGTGGTGTGTTGACTGTGCATTCTCTAAATCAGAATTTATAGGTTTTTGGACTGTGTATGTCCCTCAATCATCAGTTACAAGTTTGTTGACTGTGCATGACTCTCACTCAGCAGTTAGTGGTGTGTTGACTGTGCAATCTATACATCAGAATTTATAGGTTTTTGGACTGTGTATGTCCCTCAATCATCAGTTACAAATTTGTTGACTGTGCATGTCTCTCACTTAGCAGTTAGTGGTGTGTTGACTGTGTAATCTCTAAATCAGAATTTATAGGTTTTTGGACTGTGTATGTCCCTCAATCATCAGTTACAAGTTTGTTGACTGTGCATGTCTCTCACTCAGCAGTTAGTGGTGTGTTGACTGTGCATGTCCTTCAATCAGCAGTTATAAGTTTGTTGACTGTGTTTGTCCCTCAATCATCAGTTACAAGTTTGTTGACTGTGCATGTCCTTCAATCAGCAGTTAGAGGTTTGTTGACTGTGCATGTCCTTCAATCAGCAGTGAGAGGTTTGTTAACTGGGAATGCCCCTAAATAAGCAGTTATAAGTTGGTTGACTGTGTTTGTCCCTCAATCAGCAGTAAGATGTTTGTTAACTGGGCATGCCCCTAAATAAGCAGTTATAAGTTGGTTGACTGTGTTTGTCCCTCAATCATCAGTTAGAAGTTTGTTGACTGTGTATGTCTCTCAATCATCAGTAAGAGGTTTGTTAACTGGGTATGCCCCTAAATAAGCAGTTACAAGTTTGTTGACTGTATATGTCCCTCAATCATCAGTTAGAGGTTTGTTGACTGTATATGTCCCTCAATCAGCAGTAAGAGGTTTGTTAACTGGGCATGCCCGTAAATAAGCAGTTACAAGTTTGTTGACTGTATATGTCTCTCAATCAGCAGTAAGAGGTTTGTTAACTGGGCATGCCCCTAAATAAGCAGTTACAAGTTTGTTGACTGTATATGTCTCTCAATCAGCAGTAAGAGGTTTGTTAACTGGGCATGCCCCTAAATAAGCAGTTACAAGTTTGTTGACTGTATATGTCTCTCAATCAGCAGTAAGAGGTTTGTTAACTGGGCTTGCCCCTAAATAAGCAGTTATCAGTTGGTTGACTGTGTTTGTCCCTCAATCAGCAGTAAGAGGTTTGTTAACTGGGCATGCCCCTAAATAAGCAGTTACAAGTTTTTTGACTGTGTATGTCCCTCAATCAGCAGTTAGAAGTTTGTTGACTGTAATGTCTCTCAATCATGAGTTAGAGGTTTGTTGACTGTATATGTCTCTCAATCAGCAGTTAGAGGTTTGTTGACTGTGTATGTCCCTCAATCAGCAGTTAGAGGTTTGTTGACGGTGTATGTCCCTCAATCAGCAGTTAGAGGTTTTTTGACTGTGCATGTCCCTCAATCAGCAGTTAGAGGTTTGTTGACTGTGCAATGTGCATATCCCTCAATCAGCAGTTAGAGGTTTGTTGGTTGTGTATGTACCTTAATCAGCAATTAGAGGTTTGTTGACTGTGCGTGTCCCTCAATCAATACTCCGTGTTATTTCTGATCTATAATATATGTGACTTTTAATGAAACACTACAAATAAGTCGGAACGAAATAAATAAAGTTAATGTTACAATTTCGACTCTTTTTGTCATAATTATTAGAGTTTTGTAAAGGTTTTTGAGACGGTGCGATTCTTTTCAAGAAAATGGGAAGTGGATACTGCTGGAATTCTCCCCCACCACCCTCTTTCGCTGAAGTCGGCTTCACCGGACTGGTTATTGAACGATCTGTTCTCCGTTTAACGATATTGCTCGGAGGCTCAGTCCATTTCCGAGACACTTATTTACGTTGACTTTAACATTTTTTTTTTTTTAATTATGTTTGTGATTACATTTGTATATAGGATTAAGTGATTAATACATATTTATATATAATACATAGGTTTGAATATTAAGGCCTGCCAAAGTTTAAGTAAGGTCACAAACTTATTTGCAAAAGCTTATTTACAAAGTTATTTACGTTCAGAAACAAAGTGTTAGGTTTTCAAACTTGCTGATTTATATTTCTAAAATGTAATTACTAACCTCTTACATCTGATGTCATATCTTAATGTACCATAATTTGAAGGTATGTTAGTGATGTTTAGGTATTAGTTTAGACTTGTAGTTAGGGTGACTAGTTAAATTATAATATATGATTTAAAAAAAAAAATAATAAATTCAAGTTTAGTTACTATAGCCTTGCAATTTTTCCATTAAATAAGATTTAATGTAATTCATGCCACCTAAATATAGCAGAAGCACAGCATCTGAAAGCAATTACAAAACAAATTATATTTTCATAAATCAACCCTTCCAATGTTACCTACGATACACCTCTCACATTACTATTTGTATGATTAAAATTGTAGATACAGTTTATCTATTATCCCTCGATAAAGCCAAATTTCTTCTTAAACCTTTTTTGAATGTACAATAAAACAATAAAGAAACAGAGGGCACATCTAAAGTGCACTAAATGGTTGTCAAGCTATGGGCAATTGACGTGTCGAGTAGTTTAGTTCACCGTCCTCTGTGCAGATAGCATTACCAGCATCGTTTTCAATTCCTTCCCTTATTCTTCTCCAAACCTGAAAGGACAGACGTTGTAATTATTAATTAAGATTTGTCTAAATATTAACATTAGTGGTAATCTATTTATAACTGCATTTAATATATTATAAAATAATATTAAGTCAAATAATGTTTTTAATCAGATTAAGTAAAGAATAAAGCAGTTTTAGCAAATACTAACCTGGGACAATGATTTATTTCTGAACCCCAGAAGTGGCAATGTAGAAAAACTATTCAGAGACTCACAGGGAATCGCAACCAGTTAGGTTGATTTTCAATCTAGCATGTTATTCATCTCATTAAATACATCCTCAACTAATTGTTTACTTATCACATGTACAAAATTTATCTATATGATATCAACTTGTTTTAGATGTCATCAAAAAAGCATAAAATGGTAATGCCAGATCATTTCTATACTAGTTAACTTGCTATTTTTTATAATTTGTAATAAGATAAAACATAACATTGTCAGACTATAATTATACTAACTTTTATCAGTTAATGATATCTTTTTAGTGTTCTCCTTTTTATATTGTATTGTTTTAATTTGAAATCAGGTTGACTAATCAACCAATATAATAAAAAATAAACCTTAAAATTAGCTATGGAATTAAAATATTGTATTCAAGAAAATAATTTTATTACTGTATGATTACGTGAATTTTCCTATTCAACAATTTACTAATATATTTCAAACCGATATACTGTATTATAAGTTCACCCATATTCTATTCAATCATGTTTATATTAGTTAAAATAATTTTAATCAAAGTTTAAATCAAAGTGAAAAGCCTTCTTTCATGTTATACCTTAGTTCAACATCCTGTTTTAAATTTGTTTCAATTTGTTCTAGGTAACGATGAACTCATAAAACTTGGCTTTTCTTCCAAATGTAAAGTGAGTTTAATAGAAGTAAGCAAAATAATCAAATCTCCAAACTCTCAGACGTGTCATTTCATGGCATTTTTATGGTTTGATAATTTCATTATAAGTTGATCTTAGAACTTAGGCTTAAGCGGCTGGTGTAATAAATATAATCTATATGTTACCAGAGACTCTCTGAGATACCACTGAGGATGCCACATCACAGTACGGGCGAAACGTGTGTTTAATTTGTAAATAATGTACATATCACTTTGACGCGGTTGTCACCGGAAAATATATATTTTAGTCATTATAAATTCTTTTTACATTTTGAGGCTCTGTAAAAATTAATCATATTCAAAATCATACTTAGGTTTTCAACAGTTGACCAATGTACATTTAAGTTCCTTATAACTTAGGAATTTATATTTGTAATAAATTTTTATATATTATAAGGATTCAATATAATTTTCTTGGATACATTATTTTATAACATTATAAATATTTTTTAGATTTCTTAAAATGATTTTAAAACAACATCCACATAAAAATACCAAAGTATACGTGACTAAAGTAATTCTAAACTATCCAGCGTCATTCAAAAGTTGTTAGCTTATGTCATATGGTATTAGTTGGAAGCAGTTTAAAATAGAAATATTAGTGACAAGGTTGAATTTTAAGACTTGGAAACAAAATGTAATATGAACACAATGACATTTAACTATCACTAACATAAAAAAAGTCAAACCTACATTGAACTTAGGAAATTTTTGTAATTTTATTGAGAATGATCACCTGATAATCACCGGCTATTCATTTGTCATTGTGCTATTAATTAATGACACTTTCTAAGGAATAGTTGGCCTTAGTTTTTAACAATGACTACATTCGCTCATCTACACTCATCACACTCATTCGAAATCCATATTCGCCCATATCTTGACGATCGGCGTCTTATGAATAAATAAGAAAATTAAAAAAATACATTTAAATGGGTTTTATATTTAGAAAATGTAATTATTTATCTGTATCATTAAAACGCCGATCGTAGATATATGGGCAAATTTAAAGAAGTAATGATTGCAATGAGTGCAGATAAACTAGTGTAGTTATTGTTACTAACTAAGCTTGACTGTTGCTTAGAAAGAGCCATAATTCTGGGCATCTGAGGGACCTGCATATTAACGTGGAATCTGAACCACGTAGTATTAGACTGATTTTAAGCCAACTGACTAACATAATTCAGAGTTCTCTTCCCTACATAATATTCGTAGCATGCCTGCCACCCAACACGGACACCAAACTTATCTACTAGTATCACGTCAACGGCAATCATTGATTGTACCTGTGTCAGGATTAAGTTAAGTAAGTATAGAACCTATCGCCTATAATCTCCATATCACTTTGCCCCCAAGTAGCTGTGTTACAGCACTACGTTTGATCGTTTTAAGGCTTGAAGATATATTAGCCACTTTGAATTTTCAAGGCATGATTACACCATGACTGACTGAGTGCTGTGTTATAAATCTCACCACACAAAAATACCGTAATGTAATTATTACTAACAAAGTGTTTGGTGGACAAAAAAGTCATCTTCTTAAAGAGGAGTTATGCTGACCGTAAATCTTTCTAATTTATCAGCTGTGAACCCTGGTTCATTTTTTCGGAACTGACTTTGACAAGTCATCTCCGCATCCCACTCATCACCCTTAACCCCCGCCTTCCATATTTAATATCTACCATAGTATCCCACAGGACGTCCTTCCACGCCTCTTTTTCTACAAACGTAATTGCTACATATAGTTTCACTATAGTATTTTTAAAAATCCGTTGTAAAAAATCTATCCTTTTTCACAGACAACATGTGTCAAAGTAAGAAGTTACATATTATATTATCACAATAATTTTGGCTATAAATACATTTATATTCCTCATAAAGTGAGCACTCTATTCTGTGTTCACTTTTATATTCAAATATACAGGGGGGGAAATAAAATATGGAAACTTTTTCACAACAACGTTATTTTTCCTAAAAAATTTGATAATTTCAGTTTTTGAATAATTGTGCTCCATAAATTTTTATTTTTCATCTCCATAACTTACTTGAAACCGTTCAATACTGAAAAAATAATATTGTTAAAAGTCGTTACTTTGAAATTCAAATGACAGCTACTCCGGAAA
This sequence comes from Stictocephala bisonia, assembly GCA_035578905.1. NCBI lineage: Eukaryota > Metazoa > Arthropoda > Insecta > Hemiptera > Membracidae > Stictocephala > Stictocephala bisonia. The sequence goes on along the minus strand of JAQJVL010000137.1, from coordinate 1,542,684 downwards.
GAATAAACCTTACGAATTCGCTTACTAACCGTACTAATTCCCGATTTGTGGCAATTAACTTTTCTTGAATAGACCATCCATTTGATACCAAATTCGACCTAGTGAATTAATTTGAAGAATTTCGTTGAACTGCTCGTGGTCCATCCCCCTGAAAAAATGAAATTCCCCTGATGGCATCAAAAAGTATGTTTTTTGTAACCATGATGATGGACAAGATTTCACTTTTTCACAAGAAGTTATTAAAAAGCTGTGAAAGCTTATCCGTATTTTTTCCACATCCAAATATACACATAAACCATTTTAAAAACATATTTATTTGTTATAAAAAAGTGCTTCTAAATGTGTAGGTATAATATATTGATTATGCATACTATTATGTTTAAAAATCCAATAGGTGCTGAATGTTTCTTATACATTGAAAAAAAACTCAATAATGATTCAAAAGTTCTTTTCATACAATGTATGATAAGCCCGTCACTATCTTTTGAAGTCTGTGGCTGTTGACACATTTGCTCGATTTATAATTTAATGTCAGCTGATCAATGCTTGTTTATTACCATCATTAATGAAAACAAACAATCTATGATTTGAGGTTATTTTCGCAGAAGTGTCTAAAAAGGAATACAATAGCCTCAAGGTACGATATTTGACAGAATTCTGTAGGAATGGCTGATTTAACTTTAATTTTAATCAACATTATAATTTAATTTAAATCTGACAATTGCGATACATTTACTGTAAATGTCCATGTAATAAAATTTATAATATTCTATTCTAAACATAGCACAAAAAAGAGGACATAAAATTGTACTTATAGCCATAATTTTATCATTTATATCCCTTCCTGAGGACGGCCTACTAGTACAACGAACATGTTTAATACAAGCACAGGTAATAATGCACATTACAATAAATGTCTTTATTAATATAACACAATGCTACAAATCTCTTCTCCAATGGACGACAGCCATTCAAAGCGTGTATTAGATTGTCATTGGCTAAGCATTGTAAAATTTTGGAATAAATATGATTCCAGCCACTTTAGATACCGAATCGAAAAGCTTTATAATGTTTACAAGTGACAAAAATATATATCAAGGGGTTGTTGCAATTCCTGGTGGGTGGTCAATTATGATAAAAAGAAACGTTTTAATTAATCGAACAGTAAAAATTGCATCAGCTTATATGAGCTTATTATTAGGACATAATTCCGCAAATGTAACGACAAAAGGTTTATCTGCAAAATTACAGCAAATGAATCTCAGATTGTTAAATTTCAAACGGCTACCATGTTTGATCTAGTTATTCATTAGAGGTCAATTTTGAGGCATTATGTTCTAAGTATTAAGACCTTCAGCTTAATATACACGTTAACATAACATGCTTGTTGTAAAGAATTTTTGGGACTCCAAGTGGGCCGTCCCCAGAAAGAAATATGTTCAGTTACGACAAAAAGTACAATTTTATATCATGTTTATGTGCATTGAGTTTTATTGCTTTATTTTGAGAAAAATTGAGAAAATTTTAAGCTTTACCAGGACTTATTTTCCTCTATGTAAAATCAAACACATATTATCCATACATATCTGTGGCTAGAAGCATGCCGAATTTTCTGGTTAGAAGCAGATTTTTATCCGAATCAAGATGGATTGCTTCGACCACCCAACCATCATTTCTCATCAGATCGATACGATACATCGCTGAAACAATCAATCGTGCCAGTCCCTTACAACCCTTTCCCCTTCAGATTTCATCGCTTAGTTTTTACCCCGCCATCCCATGGGTCTCCCAATCGCCTTCAAACGGTCACATACCTGGGAACCGATATATCTGAACAAAGGGAGTATCGTCTTTTTAGAACGTTAAAATGTGATATGCTTTATTTTCATTACTCCTCAATACGTCACGTTTAACTACATCTTATATACATTAAAAACTAGCTCAAACTACATGTTACAGATTACTTTTATTATTATTTTTAAAACATGTATAATCAAGAATAGAATAAGTGATGGAACATTATCGATAAATTCCATTTGTATATCCTGAAATGGTATTTCTGTACATTAAAACAGTTTAAACATTAAATAAAAAATAATTTATAGATAAAAATGGACAGTCATAGTTTATTAAAAGCAACAGTAAATGAATTTTTCAAAGCTATTGTTTAGAATATTGTATACTTTCTTTATTTCACACAATCCCTAGTATTGAATATACTATAAGGAGAATATAATAGTATTTGCTAAAAAACTACATAAATAAAAGTGTTACACACAAGATAAGATAGTAAAATTAATAGATTAATATACAGAATTATTATTGAACCTCCTTAGCTGCAATAACGACCACGTTGCAACATAAATAGCTCGTAATCAAAACTGACAAAATTAAAACACAATTTAAAAGTGCTACAAATAATATAATAAACCACTTAAACATTTTATTTACAAAACTTTTAAACAATATGTTTATGTTGCCAGTTAAAGCATGTGGCCCTTATTGCAGCTAACGAAAATGTATCCCGATATAATTATTTATTTAGTTAGGGTCTAATTTTCTATACGGTATCTATTATTTAGTTTTCTTATATGGAATGTTTTATTACCCCCCTTTTAGTAATTTTAATACTTAAGATTCTACGTATAAAGACAGACAGCTTTAAGAATCACAAAATATTGTTCCAAACGACATATAATCTGAACTAATGCATTTGAAATATTTTAATTGATCTTCAAATTTAAAATCAAAAGAAACTTTATTCCACATATATCGATTACACATATATGTACACTGTACAGTTTAGATAACCAAATGTCTTAGTTTCTAAAATAATATAAATAATTACATCAAAATTGATAATAACTAAATAAGATAATTTAATGATATTAATTAATCAAACTTAATGGTTGTGGAATAAGAAAGTCATTCTTTCATTTAATGCACACCATAGTACATAGATCATGTTGGTATACCCTTACACTTACACTGGTATAAACCCACCCACCCATATAATACAGTGGTTAAACTACCCACCCACCCATAAACTTCAGTGCTATTAACCTACCCACCCACCCATTCACTACACTAGTATAAACCTACTCACCCACCCATACAATACAGTGGTATAAACCTACCACCCACCCATTCACTACACTAGTATAAACCTACTCACCCACCAATACAAGTATAGTGGTATAAACCTACTCACCCACCCATACACTACAGAGGTATAAAACCACCCGCCCACCCATACACTATAGTGTTATAAACCCGCCTGCCCACCCATACACTGCAGTGTTATAAACCCACTCCCTAGGTATAACAACCAGTTTTGAATGGCTATCAAAACATTTGATTTCATATAAAAAAAAGAAACTGAAATAGTGGTATATCGGTATATTTTTAAATAACTTCTACAAATAATTAATGTAAAAAAGCATGTTTTGAGAGATAACTAAACACAAAATAATATATTATAAAATTAAAATGAGATTGGATATTTTTTTAAAGCAAACGAAGCAAGAAATTATATATTTACACTATCTAGTATGATTGAAATAGGCTATGACATAAGAAATCTTAATGACATAAAAAGTAACATAGTTCTTATGAATAAAAAAAAAAAAAAAAACATAAGGGAAAAATAACAGTGCAAAAGAATAACTAATATATATATATATATATATATATATATATATATATATATATATATATATATATATATATATATATATAATATTTAATTAAATTAAGTAATCAATGTTGCAAGAAAATAACAACATTAATTGCAAGTAAGATAAAATTTTTAATCCAAAATAAATGATCTTTTGTTAAAGTTTACAAATATTGCATTATGATATTCAACAATAAAACACTATATATATCAAATATTGTGTTACCTCGTATTTAATTGTATTAAATAAACGATGTTTTGAAAAAGGTAGTAAACAAAATGCTTTATTTAATGTTTAGTCATAACAAATTTTACTTTAAACGACACTTATCAACTAGTAGAAATAACAGTTAATGTAACTTAAAATTAAATCAACTATTTTCATTAATTTACTTTATTTATTGAATTATCAGTCATATTAACCTTCATTTTAAATGGTATTATCTAACAAGATTTAAGTAACAGTTAATGTGGTAAAAATCAATAAAATATGTACAATTATAATTGAATTTTCAATGTTATATTAATTAATCGTTTTATTTTTTGTAACACTGCCACATTACTTGCAACGTGGCAGTGCATTTCCAAGTCTATGAATTGTTTATGTATTGTACTCATTTTGCGGAAATAAAAATTCTTATATTCTTTTTATTAAACTGAGTTTTCTTTTTTTAACAGAAATGATGGCATCCATTACTCCAAAAGTCGATCCGGCACAACCCTAAACAATAAATTAGGGCATACCTTTTGAGCCCATTACATTAGTGATTGTATCGCCTATTGTCTGCCAGTCACCCCTCGGACTTGCTCGATCACCGTCTGACGGTCGCATACGTCAGTCGCCTCGTCAACAAAGAGGGCTAAAACAATGCCTATACAACAAAGGGGGCAGAACAAAGAATGTCGCACGTGTTGAAATGTTTTATTTATATTTGGGCAGCTTATTATATTAGTTAAATTGATTTCTTGCAATGCGAAAGTAATAACCGTGTCACTTCTTACATATAATCATGAGTAAACGTTAATAGAAAATACAAATAAATTACGTATTTATAGCCATAATACATCTTATATTAAGTCAGTTATATTACTTTTATATTAATGTAGGATTTAATAAATGTTGGAAAAAAATTTTTTTTCTATATCATAGATTTACATGATAACATAATAATATTCTTAAAAAACAACCAATCGTTTGTTGCTGACAAAATAATCAGCGGTGCCATTAAATAGGCTTAACTACGAACTTATAACCTCTTAATTTACGAATAGTAAACATCAATCTGCTGATGTGGTCTGCTAAGTGACTATGGTATTTTCGAATCCTCAACTGATCTAGCGGTAACTACTTCACTCGCAAATCAAAGTAAATACACGTACCTGAATACGCGTGTGAGCTGGTTAGTGAATTTACAAAATATATGTCTAACGTTCAATCAAGTAAAAAGTATATAGCAATTTGTAACGTATCCTACCCAGATCAATAAACGAATATCATACGCATTTTTTTTATACTTATGCTTTTCGACATGTTTAAACAGTTTTTAGTTAAAGATTCAAAATTTAGAGTTACTGTTACTCATAGATCCCATAAAACATTTTTCTAATAAATTTTGTTATTACTTTTGAATTAGCTAAAAATTCTAAAAATTACTTACTGTCCTATTTGTAAAATTTATTAGCTGAAATTGATCGTTGGTCTATTAATAGAAAAGTATTGCACTTCTTTTAATTTAATGGACTAAAAATGTAAATATTGAAACCAGAATTACAAAGTTAAATAAAATGTATACTGATCCTGCATATTAAAATAGTTGATACAACAAAACAGTCGTAGTTTGTCTCCATTATATATTATTAGTGTTAAAACATTAACAAAATAAATGTAATACTATCACGATACAAAACTTCATCATATGAAATGGTTACTAACACGTTGTATATTTACACACGCTGATGAAGTAAACTATACAATACGTGATATTTGCAAATACATATTACTAGACATTATTCAAGCACTTTACATTAAAGTACAATTAATGTAGTAATTAGTGTCAATTAACACCTACGGGTCTTCTTTCACTATCTGCTATTGATTATTAACTGTCGCTGCTTCACACTCATTACTTTACTGTCACATTCACTCTGACGGGAAATACACTGCCACTTGCCCTAACTCTAACACTTTAAACTGCAACTGTGATAGTGTAAACTATACTGACAAACAGTAACTTGTCAACCGGGGGGGGTTATGAGGCACTACTGAAATCTAGGATGTTCTGAAATTGTTATCTAGATATATCCAGACGCCATGATAGTATCTTCTGGCTCTACCTATAGGCAAATTAACAGCCATTCTTTTGTAATCTAAGGGTTCCTAGATTGACTGTGAAACCGGAAGCAATTTTGAGCGCAGAGAAGAAGGTGGCGTTCTCAATAATTGTACAGGCCCCTAACAATACATAATTCAACTATAACAAACTCATACTATGCAGTTTCTAATGAAGTATCGAGTAGCTACTGTCAGGTAAAAGGCACAAAGGAATATAAAGGGCCCGAGTTCACGTACAAAGGAAAAGCTCAAATTAATGAATTCCAATTAGAGCAGTTCATTGAGCCAGACCAGTTCTTTACTTGAATTCATATATAAAGCATTATTTAACCTCCGTAACATCTCTTAGTTTTAACTAAGCTTCAAACAAAAAGGAAAATAATTGGTGTTAATTTCTCACTTCTTTGACTAAAATCGATAATCCATATTGAATGCTTGTTAGGTTTAAATTATATAAGACGACTAAACTGGCAATATTAATGATGTCAGGGGTCAATATCGACTAACCATTATTCACTTGTGACCCTTTTGCTGTAGTAGCTTATTCATATTTCATTTTGTCTATATTTCCTGACATAAGATAGGGTGTTCTATAAGATATTGATAATATGCTCTCGCTATAAATCAGCATTACTATAAAATTAATGAATGTATATTATATATAATTCTATAGTAAAATATAAGCTATAACTATTAATTTCAATAAAGCTCGTTTTATTGAAAAAGTATACAGTTTAAAAATTAATTGTCTTCAAAATGTAAAAGATTTATACTTATTTGACAAGGTTTTTTGTTATTTAAGAAATCAGTTCAATGTTATCCTATAGGACCAAAACATAACTGATTTTTGTAATTGTTTGTATCCCTTTGGTTAAAATCTTATTATTTTACTATGTATTATATTGGATAAAAAAAGGGTTCGTGAAATAAAAAAATTTTTTAGTGGAATTATAAGAACAAATATTTTAAAATTAATATTGTTGTAAATTATTTACTATGAGTTACATATGGACGTTTCTTCTGCTGAATCCATTAAATAAATAAAGTGGATCCAATAACAATGCTTTTAAATGCTTTACCTGGCAATGACTGCATGCAAGTTATTTTGTTTTCCTTTAAATAATATTATATTTTTACAGTCTAAGTACAACTGAGCTCCTGCATGCAGACAGGGGACATTTCTGATCCCCTTGCATGTCAGTATATTTCCCTGCAGCAGTTCTGGTAGTTTTTAGTTTAGTTAAGATAAATTGCAATGGTACATATATATAGTTTTTATTTTGAGCGTCTTTTTTTTATACTGTTAAAATAAGGAAAACATGTACATTTTGTATGCTGTATGGGAAAATAAACAATTTTCAATTTTAAACTTTGAAGGGAAATGTGGGGGACTCTGTAATCAGAGGTGAATAAAACTACCTTTCTGAATAAAACCTTTTTACGGCAAAAATATATAAATAACATTGTATTTACGTGATTACGTGTTGCGCTTTAAACGTGATGGCCAGACGTTGCAGATATATATATCTGCAATTATCAAGAACGCTACCTTCTTATCTGCGCTCAAAATTGCTTCCGGTTTCTCATCCAATCTAGGAACCCTTAGATTACACGAGAATGGCTGTTAATTAGCAGATATAGATATCTGCTAATAAAAAATATTCTATCTAAACCAGCCCACGCTTTAATCTAGATTAGTCTGATATTAACTATTATTTATTATGTTGGCCTTTAGTTGTTTATTGCTTACTTCATTTTATTTGATTGTTTGTTTTCATAAATAATAATATTGTTATATGGTCTCATGAATAAACTTACAAGGTATGATTTTGATATAATATGCTTATAAATTAACTGGTCATAGTATCCCACTTTCAATACTAACATTTACTTTCATTTTGTAAATGTAGTTATGTCATTTTTGAATATATGGGAAATATTTCAAATGTCCTCTTTCCGTTTAAAAATTGTACGAACTAAATAAATAAAAATACTCTTGTGGATGTAGGGACTATAGGAACAATATAATAATAATACAACACATTATAATAGATATAAATAATAAATTAATAGATTACCTAAATAATTACATTATAATGTGTATAGGGAAATACGTAATTGACCAATACTATTTGTTTGATTAAATTACAATATACCAATATCATACCAGTACCCGGACAGTGGTAGTGATACTGGCAGGTCTATAAGTAACACAGTTTTTATTTTACTAGCTGAACGGAAAAAAATGTAGATGAATGTTTATTTCTGTCAGACCCATGTCAGATTTCAGTCGAAGGGTGAAGTTCTTTATTGAACTGAAGAGGCCTTTGTTTGAATTCAACGGGTCAAATCGATTAGATCCAAAGAGAAGTAATTAGAACTGGGTAGGCTGGGCTCCTCTTTCAATGAACAGACACTCAGCGTTATTTCTACTCATTAACATCTGTTAGCTCCAATCAAACATCAAAAGTAAGACGGAACAAAGTAAATGAAGTGAGAGACTACAGACTTGCTCCTTGTATTTTAATTATTTCCGCTTGCAAAGGGCTTTGAGGAAGAGGGGAAGTTCTTTTCATTGAAAATGGAAAATAGATTCTGCTGCGAGTCACTTCCCCTCTGACCTTTCATACCGACGCTCGGTGTTACCGGACAAGTTGTTCATCGGTCTCTGCTTCGTTTACAACTATCGATATCATACTTAATCCTTTATAGATGCCTATTCGTGGAATAATTTTCTTTTAAAGTCAAATGTTTACCGTACTGTTCAGTCGAATGTTAGTGCCTTTATATTGGTAGCTTTTTCATTCGAATCTTGTGGAAAATATAACTACCTTAATAAATACTATATATGACTCTCTAGTTTACCTAAAATGAGACATAGTTTAAAGAATATTTAAAGAATAGGTTTTTATAGGTTTTAAATATGGATTCTGTGAATAACTTTGGGATTACGCGTAAAACTAGATGAGGATTAACAAATTACTGGTCTTATTTATGTTCCTTCATCTTACATGAATTAAGAAGTTATTGTAGTGCTTTCAGCACTTATTTATCGTTTTGTTGAACTATGTTTATTTCACTCTTAAAATATTGTGAGTAAAATTTTTGTTTTTAATATAAACGGAACATCGCTGATGATATTTTAGGAAAATGATGGCAAATATGGAAATTTTTCACCGATCTTATCAAAAAGAAAGAACATTGTTTACATTAAAGTGCAAATATAAAATGTGTTGCGAAATAAAACCTGCTTTTCCATACCTGGAATTACATGTGTTAGTTCATAAAAAATAACATTTTACAAAGAGTAATTTCTATACATATATATTTTAAACATTTAACATGATTATTTTTGGTGTAATTATTCCCCAAGTGTCAAAACAGCAAATATAATAAACATTTTCGTATATTTTATGTACTGACATATTATATAAAATATTTATTACTTTACCATGTTAAATGTCCATTTAGAAAACAAAAAATAAATAAATAAAACAAAAAGAGATACCAGTTCATTCATATTTTTTGGTAAACGATTACTAACCTGAACTTTTTACATGTTGAATGCAAAAAGCTAAGAGAAAGCAATAACAAAAGTCACAGATTGTCTCTGAACCTGTTATTAAAAAGTCAGATTGATTTGGTTGGAAGTGCTACTCTACTTGAAATATGCGACACACAAATTTATTCACGCCAAATATTGAGCAGAGACAAAAAAGCTGAGATTAAAAAAGTTTGTTTTAAAGTTGATATTCAGTAAAATATATTCTTGGGATTAGAAGAAGTAATCTTTACAAACTAGTTTATGTCTTTACTTTCCGAGAAATAACTGAGATTACTTTTTTTCCCTGAAATTTTTTCTTTAATATGTGGGAACAATTTTTATTTATAGAAAGTATCTTTAATATTAATATTCATTATTCATAATTAAGAGCCAATCGTAAAGACAAGGAAGAAGATGAGAAACGGATGAGTTTGTAGATAAACGAGTGTAGTCATTTTTACCAATTCTGAATATTTCATTGAAAGAGTAATTTATTAATAACGCAAGAGCCAGATAATCAAAGGGACCAACAGCTTTACGTAGAATCCGAAAAACATACTATTTGTCTAATTTTCAGCAAACTGTCAATTCTTTTACTTAGTTCCCTCCCAACACAACATGCAAATCCAGACTATCATCAAACGTGAGCACATGATGTTGTATACCTAGAAGTATCCACGTCGATGGAACCCATTGATTTGACATCATGTTGGTATCTATAGTTCACAAAAATATCGCTGGGAGTAGCAAAGATCCTGCCTCACCAACACACATACAATGAGTTTCCATCCCTCTAACTCCCCACTGTCCGAAGGAACAGTACAAAAGTATATAACTCCTTCATATACATTAAAATCTTATCAATGCATTTTTTTATATTTTGATCCACCCTTACAAAGATAATTGTACAAATTCCAACTCAACATTTGTAAAGATGTCATTTATTTAACAATAATTGTTTGCATCTAAAAATATATATATTTTATTGTAATTTTGATTTACACTAGGTTAGTCTACTTACACTACATGGTTAGTACATTTTATTCATTATATTCTCTCGAAATGTTATTAACTTTATTACACATTTTCCTAATGGTATTTCGAAAATTCAAATTGGTGACTTTAGGTCACATATCCATAAAAATGTTTTTGAACGTTTTTCCCTCAACACCTTTATTACTTATATTTTACATAAGTAATCTTTAACTCTTATCAAAACAGATTGAAAAGTAAATATTGTCATGCAGCCTTAATGTGTTAATGAGTTGATAAACAAGACTTCCCTCAATTAGTTCTCCCCCAATGATCACAGTGAACAATTGAAATTTATGGGAAATTCATGAATTTCTGTAATGATAGAATTGTAATGTAATGTGAATCAGCAACTATAAAATGTAACAGTATTGAATATTCATCAGTATTGAACCTCATCTAACAGCCACCGGCACGCTTCAACCTCTCTACGTTAATCATTGTCTGACAATCGATATTATTTTATCGATGTAGCATCCTAATTTCTATCATATTAAATTAATTCACATGATTATTGATTCAAGTCATACATCCATTTAATGTAAAAAAAATTAAAAAATAACAAGAGAAGTTATATTTAATCTAAGATCGTCTTTTTTAGTCATGTATGTTTTATGTTTACTGTAAACAATTTTGTACCGTTATATAATACCTCTATTGTAAATTATTTCTTGTAATTACACTAATTCCCAGAATACTTTACTACTGAACTTAGCTATAAAAGTGTTCTTGAATTACACATTTTAAGATACGTGTTTTTATTCCTATGGTATTAATATTTTATCACCATTCAATGTTCCTTTCAAGTTATAGTTAAAGTAAAAAAGACGCTAAAACTAAAAATATAATGTGGCCTACCCAAGCCTTTTTTCAGGTAAATGACGCTTAATTTACCACCAACTCCACATTTACACACATGTCTTCATTTCACTAAGAAGAAGACGTGTGTGAATTAAGACGCTCATTCCTTCGTATGCGTCTTTAATTTCCCATCCACATTCCTTCCATCGACAAGGTTTCATATTCCACAAACAATCCCTTCAAACACTGGGTTTCATTCCCCACCAACCATCCCGTCACACTCGAGGTTTCATTTCTCGTCCAGCAACAATTCAAGGCCGAGGCTTCATTTTCCACTCGCCCACCACGGACACCCGACGGTTAATTTCACAATTATCCTTAAACGAGGCTGTATTTTCACCAACAATTTCTTCACAAATTAGACATAATTCCCACTGACCCTTCCCTGACACAAAAGGCTTAAATTTTCACTCACTATCCCTTCACGGTTAAGCCATAATTTCCCACCAAACACGAAAACCCCTTTAAACACGATACTTCAATTCCCATTTTTGTTCCCTTCACGGAGGAGCCACCATTTATCACCCACAATTCCCTCACACACGAAACAAATTCTTTCATCCCTCCCTTCTAGGACGAGGCTTCATTTCCCAACTATCCAATATTCATCTACGAGGTGTAATTTCCTCCCTACCCTTCCTTCATATATGCATCTTAATTTTCCATCCATCCTCGCTTCACGTAAAGAATTTCATATCCCACCCTCTCCACCATCACTCACAAAGGTTAATTCCCCACACTGCCCTTTCTTCCCACACTTAGCCAAATTTCCTATCCACCCACTCTACCTTTATGCAAAAGACTTCATCACAAGGGTTGTATGCTTTGTATACATAATTCCTTAGACAAATAAAATTGCTAATCAAACAACGTATAATTTCTACTGAATAAAATGTATCAAGGGGTTTGTAAAGGTCGCGTTCACGTTCTAAGACAAAGCATTTAATTGATAGATCTCAATTAGAGCTGTTCATTGGTCAAGCTTAATTCATTTCTAGAATGCTCCTCTAAGGTAGTGTTTTATCCATTTAATATTTATTTTCTCTTAGTTCTTATGAATATGTAAAGACACATAGGTAATGGAAGTTTCTTTGAATCTCCTTTAAATTACATGTTTAATAATACATAGTAATTATTAATTTTGCCCAGATAATCTTATTATAAATTCGTCTGCAATGTAAGTAATTCTAACTGGAACATAATCACATTTACAAAACTTAACTTTAACCTTGTCAGTAAAATAATATACAGTATAATGAGGAGTTGTTATCCTATATAACATTTACAACAATTTTATATAATTATATGGTGAACGAATTAGAGAGGGCTGCGAAAATAGTCGTCTACTTAGTGTTCAAATATAACGTAACATTGTTTAGTTGAGTAGATTTTAACAAGATTTCATATGTAGTTGTCAAATCTTTATTATGTGTGTTTATGTTTTACCATAAACTTTAGGGGCCCTAAATACAATGCAAGTGAATGTCTCACACCTAAAAATAGCTCAGTGAAAAAGGCGCAAATACTGAAGTAATTTACTGTGGCAAACCAGGTTTACCTTTTTCAGTTGTATTGATTTTGTCTTCGATAAATATTGAGAAATCAGATCTTTTTTTGGATACCTGCTGTCTGAGGAATCTAATCGTTGTTTTATAAAATGTAACACCTGTTACATATAATCTTAATCTCTTAATAAATTAGCTCTTATTACTTTAACATATATTAATTTTAATATAATATTTTGGTTTTAAACTGTTGCAAAACCATTCAAAGACGTAATATTTACATAATAAACTTGCTGCTTAATTTGGAAAAAAGATCACTGTTGCCTTCTTGTCTAAACTGAATGAAATTCCATGGAGTCCAATTTACCTACCAGTAGTTGTGTTCGAAATATAATTGGTGTTTTCACTGTAGATATTTTCGAAATTAACGTATATGCCATTACTATACCATTATTATATTATTATATGCCAGGAAATTATACTGGTAGCTAGGAATTTGAATATTATGAAACACATATCCATCAATTCAAACAGATAAATTTAATACGCATGGTTCACATACTTTCATTGTTAGGTCTTTGTGTACGAAGGCTAAGAGATCGTATATTAGTATTGCCTACGTATAGTGTTTAGGGGAGAATATATATATAGACATATTGTTGGAGGAGCCAGTAGCCGAGTGGTCTAAGGTGTCAGGACTTTGTACCTAAGTTAGAGATAGCACAGGTTCTAATCCTGGGTATAGAATTATTTAACTAGTAATATTCACCTTCAACAGTACTGGTTCTCCCCTGTATTCTGTATTATATTATGTTCCCCGCATAGATCAGTAGTGTATATGGAACGAGCAGTGTAAGATTGAAATATAATATAATAAGAATAGAATAAGAATTTATTTCCGCAAAATGAGTACAATACATAAACAATTCATAGACTTGGAAATTGCACTGCCACGTTGCAAGTAATGTGGTAGTGTTACAAAAAATAAAACGAATAAAATAAAACAAAAATTAATGAGTCCAGTTTCTAATTTAATTGTCTTCTGCTCCGTGCTTTGCCGTCTGCTTATAGCAAATTACATTTAGTAATATTATTCAAAATTAGCATACCCAAACATACTAAACAGGATAATAAGGTTAATGTAACGTTATACAATACAAACAGTTTCGAAAATAATAATGACAATAATATAGTAATAATGACAATAATACAGTAATAATAATAATGAATATAATAAGAATATAAAGTACGAGATAAGTAATGATAACAAGTTATTCCTCTTTTAGGAAAAATACAACTTTACATGTTTCGAATTTAAATAAGAAAATTATTTAAAAAATCAACTTCTCTGTACAATAATAACCACGATTTTAATTTAAAGGAGAAATATATGAGTTTTGGACATTCTTTTAAGTACCAAGGCAATTGCTTGAAGTATTTCGGACCGTCATACTGATAAGAAAATCTATATAATGACTTGTTTACTTTGGGCAATCTAAAAGTTCTACTATTGGTACTTCTAGTGCTATAAACCAAATTATTAGTTCCTGTGTTTCCACTTCTTATATAAAAAAGCTTCAAAACCCTGTAAACAAATAAATGTTGTATTGGGAGTATTTTTAATTCAGTATATAAGGGAAAAGAACTCTCTCGTTTGTTTTTATGTAAAATTATTCTCAGGAAATGATTTTGAATTACTCTTAATTTCTGTATGTTATACTTGTAGGTTCCACCCCAACAGTGAATTGCATACTGTAATCTTGAATTTACTAAAGCGTAGTATAATGTTCTGAGACCCATCCCCCCCACCAAAGCTGGAAAGCGTGCCAACTGGGGAATGGCTCAAAACAAGTCAAGCGATGGGATCACGGGTGGCAGTTGGAGGGTCAAAATAAAACTCGGCAGCTGAGCAAAACTAATTTACTACCAAGTCAACCAAAAGCAAAACTGGCAGGCAGAAGGCCACAACATAAATAGGCAGAAGGCCACAATATAAATTCGCACTTAAATCAAATAACAAGAACCACTAAAATTAACAAGATAATGACAAAAGCTACAAAAACACTTAACGCTACAAATACCAAAATTAACAACTACATGGCCTATCTGCAGCCTAGCTTGAGACACCCAAAACGTGAGAAATTAATTAACAATTTAAAAGTGACAAATTTAGAGACAAATTTGATAACCCCAAATAACCCCGGCAGTTAAGCCCACATCCCATGATTCCACCGAGGCCAGGGAGTAAGCCGGAATCCCTGGGCAGCTCCGAATAAGAAGTTAAGTAAAAGAACAATAATCCCCTTTTGGTGAAAGCTTAAAAATTACACAATTCAAAAAAAAATATAACACGGTACCGTTATAGTAAAAAGTCCCTTCCAAAACACCCCTAATACACTTAACGAAAAAATATAAATAACCAGCCCTAGACCTAAACATATAAATAAATAACATACTTAACCATAGGAACCTAACAAATATAAAATCTAAAAAAATATAACAACCAAATAAACTAATTAAACTAAATAACAATAAGCCTTAACACTAAAGGTCCTTTTTGTATTTTAAAAGTTTTTTTCCTGTAATAAAAAAAATACACATAAGTCCCCATGGCTGTGTTGCACAAATCACTGTAACGTTTTAGGCCTAGGCCACATTAAAGTGTTCCACAAACATTTTTTTCTTCTTTTATATTTCACCTCCTTTTTTTTGTTTTTTAAATATATTTATCCACATCAAAACCCCCAGCTCAGCCGCCAGGAACAAAATGGAACGCACTGACCTGAGGACAGAAGACTTCTACCCCAAAGATGTAGAGAGGGTAGCGGGTGACTCTGGGCTCCAAAATGGTCCTCAGGCCAGGCTAGCAGTGAAGATGGTCGACCATCCCCGGACGGCAGGCTGAGGGTAGAAACGTCCTGCTCAAGGAACCTGGACTGCAAGGCCAAACACAGCAATTAAAAATAGTCCAGCCACAACAACAAAAATACTACACATAACAACTAATACATGAAATGGCAAAACAACACAATAACAGACAAAATTGTACATGATTGGAGCACACTAGAAAATAAAAGATCCATTTTTAGGCTAAGAATAATTATGTTGGAAAATCATATTTAAAACAAATTACAACTTAACAAACTACCAAAGAATTAATTACGTATACGGAACTAAAAATGACAAACTGAAAACTAGGCTAATGATACAGGAGCAATAGGTTAACATGAAAATCAAACTACACAGATAGGCTAGGTTATTGTCAATGAACCAAAAATATGGTATATCGGTAACTCCAACTGTAAAAAGGCTCAACAAAACATTATACCGAACTACCATTAATTATAAAGCCAGATATAAAAAGCAATTAATGCTAAAAAGGTAACATTGAGCACGTGGCTCGAACCTAGGTTAACAAATATCTAGACAATGAACATTAATTGAACAAAACCCTGAAAACCCAACTAAGCCCGATTAATATTTTCATTGAAACAAAAGTATTTTCACCAAAAGGGTGATTAGATATTAGAAATTACAAAAGAACACTTACGTTTTGGAGTCTCTAGCCGGACATGGTAGTTTCAGTAGGCAAGGAAGAAACCAAAAGACGGCCAACCTGACACGGAACGAACGAATCCAAGCCAACGGCCACCAAAGTAAAGCGAATCGCCGGGCACGAGCGGTCTCAGGCAGTCCGGCAGACAACGACGAAAGCAACGAGATGTACCGGTCAAACGACCCGGTACAGTTCTCAGTAGGTTAGTATCACAAAAGTTTCTTAAAAAATAAAATTTTCTTACGGCTGATTTTAATTTTCTACTCATATCCGTAATATGCATCTCCCATGACAAATTTTCATCGAGAACTACACCAAGATAAAAATAAATAGACATCGGCCTCTCCTTTTTATAAATAAAAATAGTAGGTTATACACAAAATTTAAATTAACTTGTTTTTTATGTAATGTGTATAAGAAATATGTATTTAAAATAAAAACACATTTAACATATACAAATATAGTACAATTATTAAATATGCATTAAAAATATAAGTTTTATACATTAAAATACCTAAATTAGTTTATCTAAAACTTAACTGCTGTATAATGTAGAAAATTATTGTGTTACATTTAAAATTCTTACGTACAAACTTATCTACAATTACAGATTTAAATGTAACTCGTATCAATAATTAAACTCCTCTGAAACCATGTTAGTAACTCAATGTAAATTAATTAATTTACAACTTAACTAATTTGTAAGTTTAGGTCTGCAATAACGTAACTGATAGTTCGATCACCACTAGATTACATTTTCAAAACTTGCAAACACATACATTAATGTAACTCAACACAATCCATAATTGGTATGGATTTTTTTTCAACGAAGAAATATGTAAGGATATGCTTACAAGAGCTTTGTCAAACAAGTGAACAAATTCTGACATTCTGACAGACACATAGGTTTTTGGCAAGGACTCGTTAAAATCAGCTGAGCAGTTATTCAAAGAGATCTGTAATTGGTTGAGTCACTCAGCATATATATTAATACTTAGTAAAATGTGTTGATTCTGATTTTGTCAGTGCTTATTAAATTCCTAGAGTGTTTTTTTTTTTTTTTTTTTTTTTTTTTTTTTTTTTTTTTTTTTTTAGGAGGATCTACATAATATAGCACAGTATGTCATGGTAGTTGCAATCAGGGAACCTTTTATAGTTTTATTGCCCTATCTCTTGGTTTAGTATTGGCCTCATTCAAATACGTACTTACATATTATATCATCTGTATTGCGAATCATAGTCAATTATTTAGGTTGAAATTGTTGCTAACGAGGTGTAACTATGAATTTGTATAGTTCAATGGAAGTTTAATTTAAAGTTTCATTAAACCATTGCCTTACTAAACCCTCCAATATATGACTATTGAAGATTTGTTAGTTAATTTAGGTAATTTTTTAAATTTCTAATGAACCTAAATACAATTTTATTAGAAAGTAAAAGTAGTGTATTAAGAAGAATATAAGACCTATTATGATTGCACGAGTCAATTCAAATAATTCCAAATAGAATACATTACAGTTTCAAAGTCTCTGATTCTCTCAGTCAACATACATTCAATGTTAGTCCCTATGGTTAGTATATAATGTACCCAACCAAACTTCAGATGTAAGACAAAACTTAGTAAATGAAGTTATTCAGTCTGGGCTTGCCAATGTATTGTGAGCTTTTCGAATTATTGTTGGGTTCTGTTAGAGAGGAATTCCTTTCAAGGAATCTGGCAAATAGGTTTTGCTGAATAATTTTCAGTGTACAGAGAGCGGTGGGAGGGACCACCCTCTTTTCACTGACGGTCAGCTTTTCTGGACTGCGTATTTAACGATCTGTTCTCTGTTTAGATGTAATGATGGGGAGCCCACTCTATATAAAGCAAATGGAATCTATTATTTATAGTAATAACTGTATACACTGATACTACTTGAAAATAGTAGTATTTTTAGCCAATTCACGCATATTCAGCCTTAAAATATAAAATAATATATTAAGCAGAAAACTTTGATGTTATTGTAATCCTAACCATTAAATAGTTTATGTTGACATTAGTAGCATTGCTGTAACCAAGCTACTTGAAGACACAGTCTTACGGAGATTGCAGGCGATAGACTCCATGCTCGATTCTCTTAACACTGACATGGTATCTGCTCAGTGGTCACCATCGGCGTGGATACTACCAGATAAATCTGGTGTGTCCATGTGTGGGTCTATATGTTGTGTAGAGAAGATAACTGAGTACTATGTGGTCCAGATTTCACATACAGCTGTAGATACCTTATTTACCCTGACTATTATTGAAATAATCTTTCCGATTAAAGTCAAACTTAGGTAGTAAAAAGACTACGCAGGCAATCTTTACTCGTTATACGCCCTAAAAACAATTTATATTTGCCTTAAAGTACACAAATATATCTATCAATAATTAGATATAGTAACAATAATAACTCCTTGGGCAATCCCTCAAATCTTAGGACGGTATGTTTAGTTTACATAACGTACAGTATTACTATCTGATTGTACTCATATTGTATTATATAATTTTTCTATGGAACATTTTCCTCTGTAAACATTTTATAAGTAAGAAATAAAAAAAAAAAACATATTTTAACATAGATACTTTCAAAGATCTTATATGTTCGAATTTGTAATATTAGGCCTATATGCATAACCTCTAAAAAAGTTATAAAACTGCAGATAAACCCAATATCAATCGGTACATTTTTTTAAAGTTAAATTAAATATCTGGATTTAAAACATTTTTTTAGTTTTTTCCATTTCTTACTTTAGAAAGTAAAGAATTAAAAATTATAGATAGTAAATTAGTGTCGTAAATAGAGCTAATCTTACAATTTAAATGCACTTTTTTTACTATAAATAAAATATTTAAAGCCTTTTTCAGAGTAGTAGGTCTCCAGAAAATGAATTTAAACTGATCACTTTATATCCACTAAACAAATATTCCAACTTTTTAAGTCAGATTTAAATAAACAATATTTAAATTCAACTTTGAAATAATTGTTATAACGTCATAGATGGTAAGAAAACTGTTTTTCTTCGTAGTTTATTTATAATATAAGGACATTCCTCTAGGCACCACACGAGCAGATACCAACACTATACAATGTACCAACCAACACTATGTATAATAACGTCATGATATGTAGGCTGTAATTAGGCGAGAGTAGATAAAAAGCCCAGGAGCGACACTCAGGTTCGTATAGTATCACGGAAAATGAAGGCGCTAACTTTTAATTAATTATATATTTAAAAATGAAGGCGCCACCTGCAATACAGTATTGAAATGCGGGACTTGCCTACTAAAACATGAAGGCGCTTTTTATTTATTAATAAATACACTGTTAGCCTACCTATTTAAATTAATTTTTTATTTAATTTTTCTCAACTTTTTATTAAATACACTGTTAACCTAGCTTTATTATATAACATACACTGTTAGCCTACCTATTTAATTAATTTTTTATTTAATTTATATAATTTTTTGTAATAAATACACTCTTAACCTAACTTTTTCCATGTTATACTATATAAAATGCACTTTTTTGTCCAATATAGCGTCTTTTTCCATGTACGTTCTTAACACTCTAGGCAACCCGCAATACACGTTTTATTTAAAAATCAAGGAGCAGCTATTATTTATATTAATTATTTACTTCTTTTTTTATTTTTATTTAATACACCGTTACCTACCTATACTTATCTATCTAATCATGGTTGTGTACGTACTTAACACTCTAGGCAACCCGCAATACACGTTTTATTTAAAAATCAAGGGGCAGCTATTATTTATATTAATTATATACTTCTTTTTTTATTTTGATTTAATACACTGTTACATACGAGGTCTACTGGTGTACGGCGACCGAGCTTTATCGCTGTTATCACATCACTTGACCTCTAAGGTTAGCACGTGGAGCGTCCATGCGGTGCTGATTAATATAACACTGACCTCAAAGGTCAACCCGTGGCTGTTATCACATCTGCTTCCGTTACCACAAGCATTGTTTTACATCCCGTGTCTTGCACAATCTATTTTAACGTAATCAGAGTTTCATGTCTGGACAGGCGCGTGACCTAATTGCCCCAACAGTACTACATGGGATGACGTAATCGGATTTTCATGTCTGGACAGGCGCGTGACCCAATTGCCCTCCCCCCTCCCCCCCTCATCCATCCCTATATAAACGACCAACACATTCAATCTTTCTCACTTCTGCTCTTGCGCTCGTACTGATCAGACGTGTCTTCACTTTGCTCCTACTCGATATTAAACACTTTAACTTTATTCTATTTTGGACACCGTTCTCTGTACGGTATTTCAAAGTAATAATCAATATTTTAACCTTTGTTCTTCCGATTTAATTTTGTGTAAAAGATGGAATCCTACGCCATAAACCGCAACCTCATCACCATTTCCCGTCGGTTCAATACCACAGGAACCGACCTCCTTACTGTTCTGACCGAACATAAAAATAAAATCATGTCTGAAATAAATAACCACCTAAACAGACTCGGGGGAGTTAAATGGTATATTTCCGTTCAAATTAAATTTTCCAAAATTGTTAATAACGAGGAAATTTCAACAACACCTTTCTTTCACGGCAAAACCCGTCCTTTGCTACCTTCCGATTCTTTAGATGTACAATACTCTGAAGCTCTTGACAAAATTTTAGAAAGCGTGGCTAAGTGGGTGAGTCAGGGAAGTGGGTGGGCAATTGAAAATGTTTTACGGCTTGATTTGTTTATTGTTAAATTTCAACCCTTGTACGCCTCTTCTTTCATACCCACCCCGAAAAAAATTTCAAACTCTATGCATGGAATTGTAAATATTAAAAATAACGATCAAAAATGTTTCCTGTACTCTGTACTTGCCCAATTGTACCCTGACCGAAATAGGCGAGTAAGCTATTATAAAATCTTAGAATCTAAATTAAACATGTCTGGGATTAGCTATCCTGTCAAAATTACCGATTTAGATAACTTTGAAAAACTGAACCCTGCTATCTCTGTAAATGTCTTTGGTTTTGAAAACAACGAAATTTATCCTTTACGTATAACAAAAGAAAAATTTAGAGCTCAACATGTAAACTTGTTACTACTGACTACTGACACCACTACTCACTACTGCCTAATTACCAACATGTCACGACTTTTAGCTCACTTAATCAAATACGACTATGCATCACACTACTGTGACTACTGCCTACACAGATTTTCCTCCCAACTACGACTTACTAACCACTTACCTTTGTGTTCACCACACGGTGCACAAAAGACCAGACTTCCTACCAATGACGAAAAATACATGTATTTCAAAAACTATACACTTACTCACAAAGTCCCATTTACTATCTACTGTGACTTTGAGTCCTTCGTTGTTCCAATCCCTACTACAATTAACGACCCTACTAATTCACACACGACCAACACTGCCCATCATGTCCCCTCTGGTTTTTGCTATGTAATCATTGATAGTAATGGCAAACCAGTAAAACAACCTAAAGTCTATAGCGGCCCCGACGTTGTAGATACTTTTCTAAATTCTTTGATTGATGAGTCTAAAGAGCTCTTACCTATTATTCATAAAAACATTCCGATTAATATGTCTCCACAAGACAAAATTGTTTTCAAAAATGCTACCACCTGTCACCTTTGTCAAAAACCTTTAGACGGAGACAAAGTGGCCAACCATAATCACCTAACGGGGCAGTTCTTGGGACCCGCCCACAATTCATGTAACTTAAACTATAAAGTTCCCAATCACATTCCAGTCTTTTTCCATAACCTCAGAGGTTATGACTGCCACCACTTGATCCAAGGGTTAGGTAAATTCAAAAAAGAAAAACTCTCATGTATCGCTACAACCAGTGAGCGGTACATTTCAGTCACCCTTGAATCTTTACGATTTTTGGACTCACTCCAATTCCTTAACGCTTCTTTGGACACACTCGTGTCCAACTTAGTTTCTGACGGGGCTTCCAAATTCAAAATTTTAGGGCAGTGTATGACCAACACAGACTTACTACTACGAAAAGGTGTCTTTCCCTATACTTACATGACAGACGAATCAAAATTTAACGATACTGAACTTCCTCCCAAGGAGGCGTTCTATAACGACTTGACTCAAACACCGATTTCAGACGAAGACTACAAACATGCGCAACTTGTTTGGGATACTTTTGAACTTACTACTATGAAACAGTATCACGACCTTTACCTACTGACAGACGTACTATTACTTGCCGACGTGTTTGAAAATTTTAGGACTACAAGTATGACTTACTACGGTATTGACCCGTGTAACGTCTACTCTGCCCCCGGACTGGCATGGAATTCCATGCTAAAAATGACAGACGTAAAACTTGAACTACTTACTGACATTGACCAACACCTCTTTGTCGAGTCTGGGATCCGGGGCGGTGTCTCCATGATACCCAACCGGTACGCCCAGGCCAACAACCCTTACTTACCACACTTTGACAACACAAAACCAACCAACTATCTCCTTTATCTTGACTGTAACAATTTGTACGGAACTAGTATGTCTGATAGACTCCCAGAGTCTGATTTCAAATGGATAGACCCCCGAAACATTGACATTACAAACGTACCTGACGACTCTGACATAGGTTACATTTTAGAGTTTAACTTACACTACCCAGACCATTTACACGACTTACATTCTGACTTTCCACTGGCCCCTGAACGAAAAGTAGTGACAGACGACATGCTTTCCCCCTACTGTAAGGACCTACTTCATGAACTCGACTACAAACCACCAAAGACTGAAAAACTACTAACTACACTGTGTGACAAAACCAAGTACGTTGTACACTACAAGACTCTAAAACTTTACTTACAACTTGGACTTGTACTGACCAAAATTCACAGAGCTCTAAGTTTTAAACAGTCTGCCTGGTTAGCCCCATTTATCAACTTTAATACAGTGAAAAGAAAATGCGCCAAAAATAACTTTGAAAAAGATTTTTTTAAATTAATGAATAATGCGACATATGGAAAGAGTTTGGAAAATGTAAGATCTAGGATAGACTTTAAACTAGTAAATAGCGAAAAACAATTGGTCAAATGGACAGCTAGTCCTAGACTTAAAACTTTTTTCGCATACAATAAAGATATCGCGGGATTGGCTTTAAAAAAAAACAATTTTCCTAAACAGACCCATTTATGTTGGATTTACAGTATTGGAAATTTCAAAATCAATAATGTACAACTTTCATTACAATTGGGCTATTACAAAGTATGGGAAAAACACAAAACTTTGTATGACTGACACAGACTCACTATTCTACAACGTATATACTCCCGACGTTTACACAGATATGAAAAACGAATTACACCTGTTTGATACGTCCGACTATCCACCTAGCCACCCATGCTACAGTGTAGAAAACAAAAAAGCGTTAGGAAAATTTAAAGACGAACTAAACTCAAATCCGGCTAGGGAAATAATTGGCTTGAGAGCGAAATGCTACTCCGTTCTAATTTCTAATCTAGAGGAAAAGAAGGTAGCCAAAGGCGTCCCCCGAGTCGCGATAAAAAAACAACTAAAACACCAAACGTATAAAGACTGTCTTTTAAATCATTCCTTAAAAACAACATCCTCTTTAAACATTCGTAGTGAAAAACATAACATTTACACTCAAAACATTTCAAAATTATCACTTTCCCCCTTTGACGATAAAAGATACATCTTGGATAATGGAATTGATACACTAGCATACGGACATTATTTAATTAGTAAAAAACGAGCTTTAGAACACGATCATGATTTCATTAATAAAAAACTAAAACTCACCCATAACTCAAACATAAACTTTGAAATAGAAAAACAATAATCTATACACTTCAAACATAAAAATTAATAAAAGAACAACTAAAATTGCATACTGTCAGAACGTCTTTCCAGAACCATTAACCTCTGACTGACCACTAGTCCCTCCCCCCACCACATCCATCCTTATCGCACTAATGGCGTCGATCCCACTACATCGGAAGCTTTCTAAAATATTAGACAGTTTCTTTGTATATATGAAGATTTGTACATAACTTATCAGTAAATTTGTAATATTTGTAAATATTTGTAAATAACCGGGTCCTTAGCAGTTTCAATGTACATGCAAAGTCTACGAGTAATACTTTGAGCAGTACCACACTGTTACAGGTTACTAACATGTCCGTAGAAACCCAATTTACGACATTGGATGGACTCAACCTGACCGTAGTGCAATGTAAAAACCTCGTACTGGACGAACCTTCTTCTTGATTACGGTAACTCCTACGCCAGGTAAGTAATGTTAAGTTAGTTTTAAGTAAACTCTTTTACCGTCAACTTTTAAAAAACAATCTGTAAAGTAAATTCTGTTATAATATGGACACTTTTGTGAGTTTACATAACTACAATTTATTAATGGATATCTCCAGCTCTGTGTGAATTTCTATAGAATACCGTACCATCAAGGTGAGGGCGGCCCAAATTCAAAAAAAATCGCCCGACTGTTCTCTAAGGCAGCCGTAAAACGTGTAAGTCCTGAGGCGGTCCTGCAACTTGGGGCTGGGCTAATCCCCGTAAGACCTTGAGTCGCAGTCCGGGCCCTCGTAAGGTACGTGTATGATTGAATGTTACACTCTATGGCTAGACAGTATCCGTAGGTCCCGTGTGTGAGGGAGAGTAACCTACAAAAAAAGAAAAAAAAAAACACAAAAACCTACTGTAAAAAAATAGAATCAAAAATAATAAAAACAAATTTATAAATAAAAACCCCTTTGTAAGTCTGTACGTCACATTGAAAGGCTTCTCTAAGTAAAGTGATGTCTTTACTTACAGAGGGACCCAAAAAATACAAAAAATAAATAAAAAAATTATAAAAAAACAATAACTAAATAATACTGAGAGGTAGCATTTTGTTGGTTGGCTACCACCGTAATGAGCGAGGTTGGGGCTCATTACACTAAAATACCCGTGGGGGATACCAGTCCTCTATCGGGCGCGTCCCATGGGAATTGGGCAATGCCCTTCAGTTTTGCCTTCAGCTTACTTGAGGGTAGTGAGGAATTAAATACTCACTGTGAAAAAAACTGGTTAAATCAAAAACATTAATAAAATCTGCGAGAAAGATCATGGTATAGTACAGAATCAGGAAGTGATCTTAGTAAGATATGGTAAAACTTTCTATAAAAAGAGTAAATTCCATCCAAAAGTAAGAAAAAAAATCAAAGATACATACAAATTTCAAAAAAAGAGTCATTTTACATAAAAAATGTGTTGAAAAATTTTTCAAATCAAGGAAGAACTACCAACATAGTACTCTCCAAACCCCTTAAAATTTAGTTAAAATGTCAATAAATAGGGTTATTTGTGTACAAAATATGTTATAATTCCCTAAAAGCATTAAAATTCAGTGTCATAACAATGATATTTGTTCTAAACATTAAAAAACCTTTAAAATTATTTAATAGACTCTTTATAAACTTAGTTTGTGCTCAAAACAACACACAAAAGACCAAACACAAACTCTACATATAAGACTCTTGGTTGACCACCCACCTACTCAACATACAACAACTCTGATAGATCATCCACCTAACCATTACATAAAACCTTTGATAGACCACCAACACACATGAACAACCTACCTACGTAACATCCAACACTCTTGACTTACCGCCCACCTACTCAACACACAGATAGACTACGTAACTAACCATTACATAAAACCTTAGATTGACACCCAACATTCATGGAAGACCTACCTACCAAATATACAACTTGATTAACCACCTACCTACCCATCACACATTTCTCTTGATAGACCAATCACCCTCCCATAAAAAGACTTTTGTCAGACTATTTACTTAACATACAAGACTTACCACCCACCTACTCAAAACACAAAAGACCAACCACACACTCTACATATAAGACTCTTGGTTGCTCACCCACCTACTCAACATACAACACCTCTGATACACCATTCCCTTGAACATTACATAAAACCTGTGATATTCCACCCAATCACCAAACACACATGACTCTTAATAGACCAATCCATCTAGCTCTGCACACACGATTCCTTAGGACACACCCTACACCCACCACTCATCCTACAGACAAAACTCCTAGAGAACTACCCATCCACCATAAAAACACTATTTCTTCATATAATCATGTTTTAAAATAACATTATTACACTGTAAGATAGGTTTAATATAGCTAAAGACCTAAAGTGTTACCTAAAATTCTGTTTTCTCTAGAAATATGAGAGCTGTTGGTGGAAAACATCCAAACTAAACATAGAAAATAAGAATTAGCATGTAGTTTCATAGAAATTCTGCTATACAACTAAAAAAAATATGAGAAAAAGTTAGGTTAAAAAACAATGAACATAGAAAAAGTTAGGTTAAAAAATGAACACAGAAAAAGTTAGGTTAGCAAACATCCGAAAAGTTCAGTTAAAATTAACAAACTCAAAAAATGGGACATTTTTTGTGTATGTTAATTTTAACAACTTTTCGGAAAAGTAAGGATAGCAATCAACCTTTCGGTTGATTGCTAGACTTACTTTTCTGATGTTTGCTAAAAATGGGACATTTTTTGTGTATGTTAATTTTAACAACTTTTCGGAAAAGTAAGGATAGCAATCAACCTTTCGGTTGATTGCTAGACTTACTTTTCTGATGTTTGCTAACCTAACTTTTTCTATGTTCATTTTTTAACCTAACTTTTTCTATGTTCATTGTTTTTTAACCTAACTTTTTCTCATATTTTTTTTAGTTGTATAGCAGAATTTCTATGAAACTACATGCTAATTCTTATTTTCTATGTTTAGTTTGGATGTTTTCCACCAACAGCTCTCATATTTCTAGAGAAAACAGAATTTTAGGTAACACTTTAGGTCTTTAGCTATATTAAACCTATCTTACAGTGTAATAATGTTATTTTAAAACATGATTATATGAAGAAATAGTGTTTTTATGGTGGATGGGTAGTTCTCTAGGAGTTTTGTCTGTAGGATGAGTGGTGGGTGTAGGGTGTGTCCTAAGGAATCGTGTGTGCAGAGCTAGATGGATTGGTCTATTAAGAGTCATGTGTGTTTGGTGATTGGGTGGAATATCACAGGTTTTATGTAATGTTCAAGGGAATGGTGTATCAGAGGTGTTGTATGTTGAGTAGGTGGGTGAGCAACCAAGAGTCTTATATGTAGAGTGTGTGGTTGGTCTTTTGTGTTTTGAGTAGGTGGGTGGTAAGTCTTGTATGTTAAGTAAATAGTCTGACAAAAGTCTTTTTATGGGAGGGTGATTGGTCTATCAAGAGAAATGTGTGATGGGTAGGTAGGTGGTTAATCAAGTTGTATATTTGGTAGGTAGGTCTTCCATGAATGTTGGGTGTCAATCTAAGGTTTTATGTAATGGTTAGTTACGTAGTCTATCTGTGTGTTGAGTAGGTGGGCGGTAAGTCAAGAGTGTTGGATGTTACGTAGGTAGGTTGTTCATGTGTGTTGGTGGTCTATCAAAGGTTTTATGTAATGGTTAGGTGGATGATCTATCAGAGTTGTTGTATGTTGAGTAGGTGGGTGGTCAACCAAGAGTCTTATATGTAGAGTTTGTGTTTGGTCTTTTGTGTGTTGTTTTGAGCACAAACTAAGTTTATAAAGAGTCTATTAAATAATTTTAAAGGTTTTTTAATGTTTAGAACAAATATCATTGTTATGACACTGAATTTTAATGCTTTTAGGGAATTATAACATATTTTGTACACAAATAACCCTATTTATTGACATTTTAACTAAATTTTAAGGGGTTTGGAGAGTACTATGTTGGTAGTTCTTCCTTGATTTGAAAAATTTTTCAACACATTTTTTATGTAAAATGACTCTTTTTTTGAAATTTGTATGTATCTTTGATTTTTTTTCTTACTTTTGGATGGAATTTACTCTTTTTATAGAAAGTTTTACCATATCTTACTAAGATCACTTCCTGATTCTGTACTATACCATGATCTTTCTCGCAGATTTTATTAATGTTTTTGATTTAACCAGTTTTTTTCACAGTGAGTATTTAATTCCTCACTACCCTCAAGTAAGCTGAAGGCAAAACTGAAGGGCATTGCCCAATTCCCATGGGACGCGCCCGATAGAGGACTGGTATCCCCCACGGGTATTTTAGTGTAATGAGCCCCAACCTCGCTCATTACGGTGGTAGCCAACCAACAAAATGCTACCTCTCAGTATTATTTAGTTATTGTTTTTTTATAATTTTTTTATTTATTTTTTGTATTTTTTGGGTCCCTCTGTAAGTAAAGACATCACTTTACTTAGAGAAGCCTTTCAATGTGACGTACAGACTTACAAAGGGGTTTTTATTTATAAATTTGTTTTTATTATTTTTGATTCTATTTTTTTACAGTAGGTTTTTGTGTTTTTTTTTTTCTTTTTTTGTAGGTTACTCTCCCTCACACACGGGACCTACGGATACTGTCTAGCCATAGAGTGTAACATTCAATCATACACGTACCTTACGAGGGCCCGGACTGCGACTCAAGGTCTTACGGGGATTAGCCCAGCCCCAAGTTGCAGGACCGCCTCAGGACTTACACGTTTTACGGCTGCCTTAGAGAACAGTCGGGCGATTTTTTTTGAATTTGGGCCGCCCTCACCTTGATGGTACGGTATTCTATAGAAATTCACACAGAGCTGGAGATATCCATTAATAAATTGTAGTTATGTAAACTCACAAAAGTGTCCATATTATAACAGAATTTACTTTACAGATTGTTTTTTAAAAGTTGACGGTAAAAGAGTTTACTTAAAACTAACTTAACATTACTTACCTGGCGTAGGAGTTACCGTAATCAAGAAGAAGGTTCGTCCAGTACGAGGTTTTTACATTGCACTACGGTCAGGTTGAGTCCATCCAATGTCGTAAATTGGGTTTCTACGGACATGTTAGTAACCTGTAACAGTGTGGTACTGCTCAAAGTATTACTCGTAGACTTTGCATGTACATTGAAACTGCTAAGGACCCGGTTATTTACAAATATTTACAAATATTACAAATTTACTGATAAGTTATGTACAAATCTTCATATATACAAAGAAACTGTCTAATATTTTAGAAAGCTTCCGATGTAGTGGGATCGACGCCATTAGTGCGATAAGGATGGATGTGGTGGGGGGAGGGACTAGTGGTCAGTCAGAGGTTAATGGTTCTGGAAAGACGTTCTGACAGTATGCAATTTTAGTTGTTCTTTTATTAATTTTTATGTTTGAAGTGTATAGATTATTGTTTTTCTATTTCAAAGTTTATGTTTGAGTTATGGGTGAGTTTTAGTTTTTTATTAATGAAATCATGATCGTGTTCTAAAGCTCGTTTTTTACTAATTAAATAATGTCCGTATGCTAGTGTATCAATTCCATTATCCAAGATGTATCTTTTATCGTCAAAGGGGGAAAGTGATAATTTTGAAATGTTTTGAGTGTAAATGTTATGTTTTTCACTACGAATGTTTAAAGAGGATGTTGTTTTTAAGGAATGATTTAAAAGACAGTCTTTATACGTTTGGTGTTTTAGTTGTTTTTTTATCGCGACTCGGGGGACGCCTTTGGCTACCTTCTTTTCCTCTAGATTAGAAATTAGAACGGAGTAGCATTTCGCTCTCAAGCCAATTATTTCCCTAGCCGGATTTGAGTTTAGTTCGTCTTTAAATTTTCCTAACGCTTTTTTGTTTTCTACACTGTAGCATGGGTGGCTAGGTGGATAGTCGGACGTATCAAACAGGTGTAATTCGTTTTTCATATCTGTGTAAACGTCGGGAGTATATACGTTGTAGAATAGTGAGTCTGTGTCAGTCATACAAAGTTTTGTGTTTTTCCCATACTTTGTAATAGCCCAATTGTAATGAAAGTTGTACATTATTGATTTTGAAATTTCCAATACTGTAAATCCAACATAAATGGGTCTGTTTAGGAAAATTGTTTTTTTTTAAAGCCAATCCCGCGATATCTTTATTGTATGCGAAAAAAGTTTTAAGTCTAGGACTAGCTGTCCATTTGACCAATTGTTTTTCGCTATTTACTAGTTTAAAGTCTATCCTAGATCTTACATTTTCCAAACTCTTTCCATATGTCGCATTATTCATTAATTTAAAAAAATCTTTTTCAAAGTTATTTTTGGCGCATTTTCTTTTCACTGTATTAAAGTTGATAAATGGGGCTAACCAGGCAGACTGTTTAAAACTTAGAGCTCTGTGAATTTTGGTCAGTACAAGTCCAAGTTGTAAGTAAAGTTTTAGAGTCTTGTAGTGTACAACGTACTTGGTTTTGTCACACAGTGTAGTTAGTAGTTTTTCAGTCTTTGGTGGTTTGTAGTCGAGTTCATGAAGTAGGTCCTTACAGTAGGGGGAAAGCATGTCGTCTGTCACTACTTTTCGTTCAGGGGCCAGTGGAAAGTCAGAATGTAAGTCGTGTAAATGGTCTGGGTAGTGTAAGTTAAACTCTAAAATGTAACCTATGTCAGAGTCGTCAGGTACGTTTGTAATGTCAATGTTTCGGGGGTCTATCCATTTGAAATCAGACTCTGGGAGTCTATCAGACATACTAGTTCCGTACAAATTGTTACAGTCAAGATAAAGGAGATAGTTGGTTGGTTTTGTGTTGTCAAAGTGTGGTAAGTAAGGGTTGTTGGCCTGGGCGTACCGGTTGGGTATCATGGAGACACCGCCCCGGATCCCAGACTCGACAAAGAGGTGTTGGTCAATGTCAGTAAGTAGTTCAAGTTTTACGTCTGTCATTTTTAGCATGGAATTCCATGCCAGTCCGGGGGCAGAGTAGACGTTACACGGGTCAATACCGTAGTAAGTCATACTTGTAGTCCTAAAATTTTCAAACACGTCGGCAAGTAATAGTACGTCTGTCAGTAGGTAAAGGTCGTGATACTGTTTCATAGTAGTAAGTTCAAAAGTATCCCAAACAAGTTGCGCATGTTTGTAGTCTTCGTCTGAAATCGGTGTTTGAGTCAAGTCGTTATAGAACGCCTCCTTGGGAGGAAGTTCAGTATCGTTAAATTTTGATTCGTCTGTCATGTAAGTATAGGGAAAGACACCTTTTCGTAGTAGTAAGTCTGTGTTGGTCATACACTGCCCTAAAATTTTGAATTTGGAAGCCCCGTCAGAAACTAAGTTGGACACGAGTGTGTCCAAAGAAGCGTTAAGGAATTGGAGTGAGTCCAAAAATCGTAAAGATTCAAGGGTGACTGAAATGTACCGCTCACTGGTTGTAGCGATACATGAGAGTTTTTCTTTTTTGAATTTACCTAACCCTTGGATCAAGTGGTGGCAGTCATAACCTCTGAGGTTATGGAAAAAGACTGGAATGTGATTGGGAACTTTATAGTTTAAGTTACATGAATTGTGGGCGGGTCCCAAGAACTGCCCCGTTAGGTGATTATGGTTGGCCACTTTGTCTCCGTCTAAAGGTTTTTGACAAAGGTGACAGGTGGTAGCATTTTTGAAAACAATTTTGTCTTGTGGAGACATATTAATCGGAATGTTTTTATGAATAATAGGTAAGAGCTCTTTAGACTCATCAATCAAAGAATTTAGAAAAGTATCTACAACGTCGGGGCCGCTATAGACTTTAGGTTGTTTTACTGGTTTGCCATTACTATCAATGATTACATAGCAAAAACCAGAGGGGACATGATGGGCAGTGTTGGTCGTGTGTGAATTAGTAGGGTCGTTAATTGTAGTAGGGATTGGAACAACGAAGGACTCAAAGTCACAGTAGATAGTAAATGGGACTTTGTGAGTAAGTGTATAGTTTTTGAAATACATGTATTTTTCGTCATTGGTAGGAAGTCTGGTCTTTTGTGCACCGTGTGGTGAACACAAAGGTAAGTGGTTAGTAAGTCGTAGTTGGGAGGAAAATCTGTGTAGGCAGTAGTCACAGTAGTGTGATGCATAGTCGTATTTGATTAAGTGAGCTAAAAGTCGTGACATGTTGGTAATCAGGCAGTAGTGAGTAGTGGTGTCAGTAGTCAGTAGTAACAAGTTTACATGTTGAGCTCTAAATTTTTCTTTTGTTATACGTAAAGGATAAATTTCGTTGTTTTCAAAACCAAAGACATTTACAGAGATAGCAGGGTTCAGTTTTTCAAAGTTATCTAAATCGGTAATTTTGACAGGATAGCTAATCCCAGACATGTTTAATTTAGATTCTAAGATTTTATAATAGCTTACTCGCCTATTTCGGTCAGGGTACAATTGGGCAAGTACAGAGTACAGGAAACATTTTTGATCGTTATTTTTAATATTTACAATTCCATGCATAGAGTTTGAAATTTTTTTCGGGGTGGGTATGAAAGAAGAGGCGTACAAGGGTTGAAATTTAACAATAAACAAATCAAGCCGTAAAACATTTTCAATTGCCCACCCACTTCCCTGACTCACCCACTTAGCCACGCTTTCTAAAATTTTGTCAAGAGCTTCAGAGTATTGTACATCTAAAGAATCGGAAGGTAGCAAAGGACGGGTTTTGCCGTGAAAGAAAGGTGTTGTTGAAATTTCCTCGTTATTAACAATTTTGGAAAATTTAATTTGAACGGAAATATACCATTTAACTCCCCCGAGTCTGTTTAGGTGGTTATTTATTTCAGACATGATTTTATTTTTATGTTCGGTCAGAACAGTAAGGAGGTCGGTTCCTGTGGTATTGAACCGACGGGAAATGGTGATGAGGTTGCGGTTTATGGCGTAGGATTCCATCTTTTACACAAAATTAAATCGGAAGAACAAAGGTTAAAATATTGATTATTACTTTGAAATACCGTACAGAGAACGGTGTCCAAAATAGAATAAAGTTAAAGTGTTTAATATCGAGTAGGAGCAAAGTGAAGACACGTCTGATCAGTACGAGCGCAAGAGCAGAAGTGAGAAAGATTGAATGTGTTGGTCGTTTATATAGGGATGGATGAGGGGGGGAGGGGGGAGGGCAATTGGGTCACGCGCCTGTCCAGACATGAAAATCCGATTACGTCATCCCATGTAGTACTGTTGGGGCAATTAGGTCACGCGCCTGTCCAGACATGAAACTCTGATTACGTTAAAATAGATTGTGCAAGACACGGGATGTAAAACAATGCTTGTGGTAACGGAAGCAGATGTGATAACAGCCACGGGTTGACCTTTGAGGTCAGTGTTATATTAATCAGCACCGCATGGACGCTCCACGTGCTAACCTTAGAGGTCAAGTGATGTGATAACAGCGATAAAGCTCGGTCGCCGTACACCAGTAGACCTCGTATGTAACAGTGTATTAAATCAAAATAAAAAAAGAAGTATATAATTAATATAAATAATAGCTGCCCCTTGATTTTTAAATAAAACGTGTATTGCGGGTTGCCTAGAGTGTTAAGTACGTACACAACCATGATTAGATAGATAAGTATAGGTAGGTAACGGTGTATTAAATAAAAATAAAAAAAGAAGTAAATAATTAATATAAATAATAGCTGCTCCTTGATTTTTAAATAAAACGTGTATTGCGGGTTGCCTAGAGTGTTAAGAACGTACATGGAAAAAGACGCTATATTGGACAAAAAAGTGCATTTTATATAGTATAACATGGAAAAAGTTAGGTTAAGAGTGTATTTATTACAAAAAATTATATAAATTAAATAAAAAATTAATTAAATAGGTAGGCTAACAGTGTATGTTATATAATAAAGCTAGGTTAACAGTGTATTTAATAAAAAGTTGAGAAAAATTAAATAAAAAATTAATTTAAATAGGTAGGCTAACAGTGTATTTATTAATAAATAAAAAGCGCCTTCATGTTTTAGTAGGCAAGTCCCGCATTTCAATACTGTATTGCAGGTGGCGCCTTCATTTTTAAATATATAATTAATTAAAAGTTAGCGCCTTCATTTTCCGTGATACTATACGAACCTGAGTGTCGCTCCTGGGCTTTTTATCTACTGGCGAGACATATATTTTTTAAAGTATTAGGTTAATACGTAAAAATAATGTAATATTTTTGCTAATAGTTTTTATCTAACCTATCCCTCAATGTGTACTGTTACAAAATTATTCAGTGTAGTTTTTAGAGTCACTTAAAATGGTAATTTATTACAATATATCTAAATAAAATATTTTCCGAGTTCAACTGGTATTGTTTATATCCAGCCTAATGTGAATATCAAAGCAACAAAAAATGAGGAAAGGAAAGATAAAGGTATTTTATGACTATTGCAAATAATAAATTGTTAGCAATGTCGTCACAACCCAGGAAATGAATTTGAGAAATCGATTACTAACCTTATTTACAATGTATCTCACTTTTATACCTTGCCTCTGGTTTATATTACACCTGTTAAATATTTGCAAACGAATTACCTAATTTAAATAAGTATCGATAGCGAACTACAACAAAGTAAACGAATTAGAGTAAGGTAATTAAATAAAACTGTGTATGATAATATAAAAGATGATTGAATATAAATATAGCAGTTAAAGCAATTATTTCACCGAATGCCTTTTATGATCGATGTCCAAGAAAATATTTCGCTGAAGATTTTCTAGTAAATGTCTTTTGTTTTTCTCCCATTTGTGTGATTTCAGTATCAGTTTTTATGCTTGCTCTAAGGTTGAAATAATAACAAGATAAATTTGTTATGACATGAAGTTATTTAGCCCTTAATTATCAGTGTGACGAAAGAGATTAGGTAAATAAGTATGTTACCCGGTGATGTTTAATAGATAATTTAGGTAAGTTAAATAGATCATGTAGTTATGTTAAATAACTTATGTAGGTATATTTCATAGATTAAGCAGGCTTGTTTCTTTAATAGATTGTTTAGATATGTTCCATAGATAAGCATAGGTAGGTTTCATTGGATTATTCAAAGATATAATGCAAAATATCATTAATACAGAACATATCTATCTAAGTCAAATTCCGACATTGTTTAATAACAAACACTCGTGTATCTGCAACTACCCCGTGTGTATATGCAACACCCCATGTGTATCTGCAACTACCCTGTGTTTATCTGCAACACCCCATGTGTATCTGCAACTACCCCATGTGTATATGCAACTACCACATGTGTATCTGCAACTACACCATGTGTATCTACAACACCCCATGTGTATCTGCAACTAACCCGTGTGTATCTGCAACTACCCCGTGTTTATCTGCAACTACCCCATGTGTATATGCAACTACCCCATGTGTATCTGCAACTACCCCATGTGTATCTGCAACACCCCATGTGTATCTGCAACTTCCCTCTGTGTATTTGCAACTACCCCGTGTGTATCTGCAACACCCCATGTGTATCTGCAACTACCCCATGTGTATCTGCAACTACCTCGTGTGTATCTGCAACTACCTCGTGTGTATCTGCAACTACCCCATGTGTATCTACAACTACCCCATGTGCTAATAACATTTTACTTTACATTATGTTTATGTTATTTGATAAGTTCGAAAGTTTCACGGTCTTATTAACTTTTACGTTAACTTGGTTGGATCGAGTAGTAGAATTATTCTACGTAGTAGAACTTATAACACTTTTCAACCCAAATAAATAAATTTTTTGCATATATACTGTTGTATCGGTATTAATAAATATATATTATATTTTGTGATAAAGTTATACATGGGTAGAAAGCTAATTTTGTATTTACTCTACAAGATACTGTTATTATTTGCGATTTACTTAATTTATGACTAGTAAGGATAGTATAACGTGTTTTTAGACGTTGGGTACAAAACGAAAGAGCCTTTACTATGAAACGAATAGTTTTTCAAGAGGTTGTCGAAAATTAATTTAGAGACCTATCATTAAAAGTGTAGTAAATCATGTTTGCATGATCTGCCTCACAGTTAACAGGTTATGGCCGAGAGGGAGTTAACGTCCCTTAACGGTAACTGTACTTTGGCTATAAAACAAGAAACACTTTGCTGATTAAATTAGGGTGAATTCTATCCTTTCCAATAGTCAACTTGCTAATATTATTTATAAAATACTGTTAAACAAAATAATTATATAATTTTATGTGCTATTACCAAAACAAAATTAATTTATCAAGTTTTACTCCTCAAATCCAAATTAATGCAAATATATATATATATATATATATATATATATATATATATATATATATATATATATATATACATACATAGTATATTATATGTATGTATGGATGTATGTATGTATACCTACATATTGAAATCGATCATGAGAACTGAAAGGATTTTTTTTCAATTAATGTAGGGTCGTTCTTAATATGTTTACTTTAAATATTCGATCCGCACTAGTAGCAGAGTTCTGTTACCCAGTTACTTTGGGACAAATGGTAGTGATAACTGTAGACAATATGTTCTCTCCTCAGTCATCTTTATATACATGGTGTCCGCTCAATGGTTGCCATCGGTATAGTCACTACTATAGGTATCTAGCGTATCCGCACTGGGTGGTATCCAGGGTCCAGATGCTGTGTAGGGAAGAAAACTAAATATCAGGTTTGTCACTGGCAGAAAATCAGACCTGTACGGCGTGGTTCAATTTCTATGTAATGCTGTATGTCCCTCATTTTCCATGGCTGTTGGGCTATTAATATATGGCTATTTCTAAGAAACATTCGACCTTTGTAACCAACTACATTGGTTATCCACACTCATATTACGCTCATATTTGCCTCACAATAGACAAAGGCTCAGTGCCTCATATCTGAACAATAATGTGACCGATACAGGTAAGTTTATAAAAAAATAAAGGCTCTATTATGTAACAAATATCCCTAATGTTAATATGAACATACGCACATGCAAATGAAAATAACTTAAACAAACTTGATAATAACAACCCACCCGAACACAGCTAACCTAAAATAGTATTTAAAATAATTTTAAAACAATAATAGTTATTACTTCCATACAAACTTTAAATTTATAGAAATGATTATAAAACTGTAACTTTAGGTTTGTACGAAAATTGTGCAAGCTACAAGAGTAAGCTATTCACATGAATACTTAGTGAAATGGTCATTTATGACATCATTTAATTTATTTTATTCTGGTTGATCATTTAATACAATAAAAAGAATTATATAATCATGTTTATATTTTCACAAAAATAATTTTATTTTCAAGATCCACTTTCCCCCATCATAGAATCATTAGTTATTTTGTTTTTAAATCCGTCGATATTGACGGTAATAAAATAAAATTATCCATATTAAAATAAAAATCACTTTAAATCTATTTGAATTTCAAAATTTATCAAATTTATCCAATAACATGTACTGTGAAAAAAAGTATAACAAGTATTTAAAACAAGGTTTTTAACTATCTGTTTATATAATGAAGTGATACGTAACATTTATATATTAATAGATCTAGTGAAAGTTTGAGAATGAACTTTAATCATAACATAATTTAAATTTGAAAATTCTGAAATTACACGAATCTGTTCATAGTGTGTTAAATTATATAAAGAGATATTATATTTATTTTTACTTTTAAAGTTTATACCGTGTAAATTTGTTCTATAAAACTAACATAACATAAAGACTTTCTTTTGTATAATCTTTGTTTCGGCAATAGTGTCTTATAAGAAATAAATAAATGTTCTCTTTCCATTCACTATTCCTGCCTCCCACCAAGTTGTGTCATTCCTTTACCCAATGCACAAACAAAACTTGTATAGAATTAACCATTTTCCCAAACTAAAACCTTTCTTTTTGTTCAGAATGTTTGTCGAAATTGTCAATCCAGAGTCTTTCTGACAAGACGTCATTTCTGATATTCGACGTAATATAATATTTCAACAAATAACATGCCGTTTTAAACTTGCAATTACTCATAAAATTACAATTTTAAATAAATGCTGTTTGTTTATATGATGGGTGTGCACTGATTTTTGAATTTTCTACTATATGTAAAATATGAGCAGAACTTGAAATTTAATTGTTTGATTTTCTTTGTACAGTATGTAAATAAAAAAAATCGGGTTAGTTAGTTATTACATTGAATTTTCTATTGTCTCTTTACATCAACCTGTATTAACATAGAATGTAAACTATTGTAGTAATTAAAATACTCAAGGTTTTCATGCGTTATTCATGAAAATTAATCTATTTTTTCAAGGAAAATTGTTTTAAATATGTAAAATAATTTTTGTTTACTATAAAAAAAAATCAAAATAGATGTTTTAGGAAAATATGGACTAAAAAAGGTTGTTTTAGTAAAATAACCATAAAAATAACATTAGAATACGTTTATATATTGGTGTTCTATTTGGAATTTTTGTATCATCTATTTTCATGTATATATGGATTTTTAAATGTATATTATTTGAAAAGTAAAAATTTAAAATAACCATACCTTTTAAAAGATCGTTTGTGTAAATACATTATGTTTTATGAATTAGGGTATTTAAAATCATCTTGTCTTCATTTACTTTAATACGAGTAACCCAACTAAGTGTATTCTGTGCCTTGATAACTGATTTAACCAAAGCCTGTCATTGTATGCCCGTAGTTTACTTACTCTCCTCCATCAATGGGTCATATTGCTACTCGGTGACTATATTGATGGTGATATATTATGTTCACAAATACACGTCAGTAACAAGTAACATTGAAATATACAATAATTCAAGACATACCGTCCATCAATATACAGGTTGTTGTCAATAATCTAATCAATTTAAAAACAGTATGACTGTTTATGATAATAAAGTTTACTTCAGTTTGTAGATTCCTAATTTGTTTTACGTATTGCTTTAAATGTATGATATTTAAATCTCTCAACCATCACGTTCTATAAACCTTAAGGTAAAGAGACACCTGACACAGAGATTCAAATTGTTATGAGTATTAGCTGACATATAAGAGAAATTGAACAACCCCTGCATAATTTCATAAAACGATCACAAATTACTAAAAGAAATTCTTTAATGATTATTCAAATTTGTTTTATTGTTTTGGGAATTTATTAATTATTGTTATACATAGCATGTTTTTAAAAATTGTTTTCCTATAGCTAAATCAGGATATTTTACTAAATGTAAGTGTATTTTAAATTGTAACACATACAAACCATACATTTGAAATAAATTTTACCTTCATCCCATGTAATAATTTGATTTTATAAATTAAAATCTATGGACCACTGATAAATTATCTATGCCTATATACTTACTATATTCTATGTAAATTTATAATCAATTTTAATATTCAAGTTTTATTTAAGGCATTTGTCATATTTTCGTGCTATTTCCAAACATTAGTCATAGTTTAACTTGATACATTTTTTCTAATGAACGTCTTGTATTTTTTTACACAAGTCAAACCATCTAAAAAAAATGGTAACACATTAAGAAATATCTCAGTTTTAGTAAGTCTATAATAATTTAAGTGTTTTAAGGGGAATAATATAGTCTCGTATTGATGTAAAACTGAGGCTGGTACGGACTAATAAATATTTAACACTACACCCCACCACCGATCTTCCCACTGGCCAAAGACACCGACCAGTTGAACTATCAAATGTCGAAATCAGCCTAGAGGCCCAAACTTGCAACACTCTAGATATGGGGCTAAACTGGTCGAGTGTGAATTTAGTCGCACGGTAAAAGATATGTGTTCCTCTCAGTATGATTAGACACTGGACGTAATAGTTGTCGGAAAACATCTAGGCTGTGAAGCCTGTTTACAATGCTAGCACATCTTACCACTGGATAATGCAAAGTATGGGTAAACAAATTGATCTCTTGAACGAAAGGTATATTATGAAACTCTTAGACTAATAGCTTCAGCTAAACCAGTATGGCCATGAAGTACTGTAAAAATAGAAAGTCAGTCACTGCATGACATTAAAATGTTGATACATGTAGTTCTACAGAAGTTCCACTTCACCTAGTTTTGGAAACCTCGACACCTTCTATAAGAGGAATATCTTCGATGTCTACATCTGTGTACAATCTATAGCAGAGCCATACTCAAGGTAACTTATAACCAAGTTCTTGTACTTAATTTAAAACATCCATCGAACATTAAATTAGTTATAATTTCAGTTTAGAGTAACAACTATAATTGGTAATTAAAATCAAGTAACCTAAGTCACAGATAATGAACTGAACGAACACATACAAAATAGCACTAAACAACTCTCATTTAAAATCCTATAAATATTTATTTACAAAAATAGTGTTTTCATAGCAATGTTTGTTTTATAATCCATATTTTCCTGGCAAAAAACATTAAATTGCTATTTCGTTAGATGCTACGTTCGGACCGAGTAATGCTTATAGACACCTACAACAATATTACGGTGCTAAATAATTTGTTTTGTAATACACTATATAATACATACAATACAAAACGTTTTAACTAAACAAGAGAGAAGAAATTAAATACATTTTCTGATTCCTCCTACTTAAAATATCTGTATGACGTACTGAAGCTGTTACGACATTTAATTAGTTAAAATATGCTCAGAAAACACAAATTTATAAAGTTTGTTTTTACACAATTAAACAGTCGCTCGAGGTGAGAAATTACCAGTTTGCACAATAACTCAGAGATTGTAAATTTTAACAAATAAAGAAAACAAAAAGAAAGATGTGCTGAGGGAAAATGGTTTGACTTTCTGGAATGAAGGTCAAAAAAAGAGGAAAGAAAGAGATCGTGACTTTAAGGGTGGGTGGAGATGATTTGTACAAGCACAGTGATTGAGAGAAGGAATATCTCTCAATCACTTTTGTATATGTCCAAGAAGAATAAATAGACAACTGGATGTGGTGCATTATGTTCTATTGTTCTTAGACGCTAGAAAAAATATTACCCTACTTTTTATGGTGTAGTGTTTTAAATTAGCTTACCGGAACATAATCTTAAAATTGGTACCATAACCTTGGATATTAATGTACTCTATTTTGAGGTGAAGTTGTATACATATACTATCAAATTGTTTCGAAACACATTAAGATAAAATTATGATTAACGATACAGTTATTTTGTGATACATATATGTAGGAGAGCAGAAAATGTTTCTAGTTGTTTTGTACTATAAACTACAAAACTGTACGTCTAAAAATAATATTAATTTAAGAGGCTGTCAAAAAATTACTTAGAGACCTTTAAGTCTAGTAAATTACGTGGAGTGATCTACCTCACAGTTTCCGAGTGGAAGGTAATCGCTCATTAAATCAAGCTCATACTATCTATGTTTACATCGGTCGATAATATTGTCACTGATAAAAATTTGATAAACGCTGAAATACACACTTTATGCAATTTATCGCCTTTAGAATATGTGGAACATGAATTCTATTGAGCTTACTTGTGTATGTACTTTTGTTCCTCGTGGGATGAAAAGAAGTGAACGGAAATAGCAAGTTTACTAGTTGTACTCTAGTAACCATGTGAAAATAGTGGGTTAATCTCACGCTTAGTCAAATACTTTTGAACATTATATTGTTTAAAGTATATACAGTATATATGTGAAGACGAAAAAGTTTGTCAATTATTACCAAAAAACTATTCGTAACATTGACACTTTGCTGTTCAAATTTACGACCAACTATTCACCAAACTGCAAAACCTCGCTTACTTGTTGACAGACTTTAAAACAATTAAATAAAATCCAAGTAAATTACGTGCTCACAGAAGGCAACTGTTGTTAAGCGAGTAAACAAACGCCAGAGTGTGAGGTTACCTTAAAATCTGGACGTTACGGATTTCAGAGCGATCACCTAACCTATAAATTCATGACAAGTAGCAGATTTTTAAATCGTTGGCAATTTTGATAGCCTGTGCATGTTCCAGCTTAAAACTACACTGCACGGATTGACCGATTGATTAATCAGTGGTGATCTGTCGATAATGTACCAATAACCAATGATGGTTATTGTACTTTCTCTAAACTATGGAACACTGATGATTAATAGTGCTGAATTATGTCCTTCCGAACAAAAAACTTACCATGATTATTTATACAGACATTATACATAATAGTATCAATTAAAGAACGTTTTTTGGTTCTCTCTTCTCTTCAACAAAAATATGAAGACAATTATGTTTCATTCTTCAACTTATTCATTCGAACGATGTTTTATTTTTATTTAAAACAGTTCTGTAGGCCTGTTACTTGGGAACAAAGTTTTGTACAGATTATAAGCGAAATGTTTTGTTCTCACTATTCTTGATATAAGAACAGCGTCCGCTCAAAGGTTGCCATTTACGTGGACACTAATACAGTGTCTTTGTTGGGTGGTCGTCAGGGTCCAGATGTTATGTAGGGAAGAGAATTACGTATAGGGCTATTAATTAGCTGAAAATCGGACTACGTAGTTCGTATGTTACATTAAGAGGTGGATCCTTTAGTTGAACTAGATAATGGGTTACAAATAAGTGGATATTTCTAAGGTATAGTTCCATTAATGAGGAAGAAGTATAAAGGGTTAAGAGTATAAGGGGTCCTAATCCCTTTAGCAAATATTTTATCGTGATTGCAGCCAATGACCTTTGAAGTAAACGTGCTAACCACTAGATATCCCAACGTTTATAAAAGAGGTTATGTTAAATTTGAAATAAATATAATTTATTTTAAACTTTTCTTAGGATATGCTTATTTACCATTTAGGTACATTTAAGTGGTAATACATTTGATTTGGATTAATGTACGGATTGGATTTATAACTGAACCCTTTATTTGCATCGCGTTCCTCAGGAATACATCTGACACAATGCCTAAACAATCAATCGTTCCATTTCACTCCTACCCTCTTCATGTGTTTGTACTGCCTATTGTCGGTCTCCTCAGCCCCCACCCCCCGTGGAGTCACATACAATGGTTCGTCAGCTACGATTTATCAACATATAATAGGGACTTTTTAACAATACCTAGCGAAAGCATTTAAGTGCCCAATTAGGAACATAGTAACCCATGCTTTAAAAGTACTAATAATGTATGTTTTGTCGATTAAATCATGCATTCTATTCTTTATTAAATTTATTTTTAATAAAATTAAAAAAAAAATTGATTATTTATGCTATTGCCTTTCCTGATGACTAATTGAATTTATTAACGTTTAATTTTGATTATACATTACTAAAATTACTTTAGTGCACTATAAAACTCACATTACAGTTTATAAGGTCAATACTCTTTAATATAAACCCTCTTTAATAGAAGATTTAATTGATTTATTATGTAGATTATTATAAGCTAATCACCTCTCCATGTAGTTGTCATCATACAACTGTCTTACGCTTACGCAATTATTTTTCAATATACTTTACAAAACTTGCCCTTATTAAGGTTGAGCGCAATGAGTACATTGTGCATTTTGTGTGGATTTTATATAAATTTAAATTTTAAGTTTAATATGTTATTAAACTCTTTGGACAATATTGAACAGGGTCAATGATAGAAAAAATAAATACGAAGTTTTGTAAAATTTGTTGTTTAAAAATTAATTTAAAGGCATCTTGATAATGATATTTAAAGTTACATTAGATAACGTAATAGAATATATATACAGACAGTTTGTACTATAATAATGTACATATACATTTCAAAATGCAATGATAA
This sequence comes from Stictocephala bisonia, assembly GCA_035578905.1. NCBI lineage: Eukaryota > Metazoa > Arthropoda > Insecta > Hemiptera > Membracidae > Stictocephala > Stictocephala bisonia. Next base: position 1,498,549 of record JAQJVL010000137.1, on the reverse strand, counting down.
TGGTAGCTGGAGTAGCATCAATTTCTTAGTAATGTAATATAATATTTACGTTACTGAGTCTAAGTCAAAACAGTGCTACCTCTTTAACACAGTAATGTAATATATTATAGCTATAAAGCAATAAAATGAAAAACTATAAAAAAATTTTTAACACAACTCCTTGAATGAACAGTATGAAATAAAACTTAAAAATCATAGGTAAAAAGCAGCAAAATTTATTCAATGATCTAGTGTTCCATGAAAATCTTCTTTTAATACATTTTCCAAAATTTCGTTGGCAAAATAAGTTTTATTATTTTTTTATTGATTTATATAACACATAAAATATTAAACTTTCCCAATAAATAGGAGAACAGAACATTCATTGATTGCTGTTTAAATATATATATATATATATATATATATATATATATATATATATATATATATATATGGTCTTACCTACTTAATCTTGGTTACATATAATTATTCATTTTTTAATATGTGCTGAAAGAGAAGTAAATTAAAAAGATTTGTTCAAAGTTTTCATACACTAAAATTGTTCCTCGAGGTGAGAAATAGCATTTTCACAACAAAACTTAGAGATTGTCGATTTCAACAAATAACGAAAACAAAAAGAAAGGTCTGCTGAGGGGAAATTGTTTGACTTTCTGGAAGTAACGTTTCTCTTAAAAAGAAGAAAGAGAGATATCTTTAAGAGTGGGTGGAAATTATTTGTACAAGCACAGTGATTGAGAGCAGGAATATCTGCATGTTGTGTCTGTCCAACAAGAACGGAGAGAGAACTGATTGTGGTGTATTATGTTCTACTGTTTTGAGACACAAGAATAAATATTGCGCTACATTTTACGATTCAGTGCTTCCAGTAACCCTTTTTTAAGATACACATTGAAAGAAGCAATACAAAATATTAATTTTTATCACTATAGACGTTTATTATACATTATTCTATATAAGAGTAATACACATTTATATAGATAAAACAAAATTAAATATTTAGTGATTCTTTACACAGAGTATAAGAATGAAACTTAATTTAATTAAGACTGAAAGTTATAGAATAGGTTTTATAGTTTATAGGTTACATAATATTGAATAAATTTATATAAAACCAATTAGTGTTAGTGCTGGCTATTTTTGAACATTAAAGGTTTCAATAATTAATATTAATACTACAAGTTATCAGTATGCTGTGCATTTTTAGTTTGTCATTATATTATTAAATTTATAACAGCATGTATTGAAGATAAATTGCTGTTAAAAAAAACTATGTGAAATTATTTAAATCTAACTGTTTTTGCCAATATGCAACTTTTTTTCCACTTCACTCGTCAGTTCACATGGGCTTACGGGCCTGCGCGTCCGCCATTTACTGTGTTACAATGCTATATTTATTCTTGATATAAATTTAACAATGTTTATCCAGTAGCAATAATACGTTTGTAACAGTATTATTATTATTATTATTATTATTATTATTATTATTTTAACATAACATATTATTACATACGTTTAGTTATGAAGTATCTTACCATAAAAAATATTTTAAACAATATCTAGTGCACATAAATGTAATATTCACCATCAAACATTCAATTTTTTTACTCAATCAGATTGTTGAACTTATAATATTACAACTAGTTTATAAATATTGTAAACTAGATGTACAATATTTATAAACATTCAATGTGTCAAGGACGAAGGTGTGTTCAATATATATTCCCTGCCGCATTATTATATGACTGACTTAGGCCTTTATGTCTGGAAAAGGCAATTTAAGGTACAAATTGGCAAGTACGATCAAATTAAACTCTTTGTTAAGCCACAATTTCTAACAAAAAAGGAAGAGACGCCTTTATAAATTATCTTGTAATCCAAATAAAACTGTTTTTTGAATCGATCGCGTAGATGTCTGACAAGGAAAGTCTTATATACTTTAAAGTTATATATACTTTATACTTTATACTTTGTATACTTTATACTTATATACTTTATACTTCAATTATAAAATGTTATATGTATACTAAATTACAAGTAATTGTTATTACGTAGCTTGCACAGTATATTTACATGTTTTATTGTCGCGGGCAGGCACTTAACGACAGCACCACGCACTACTGATTGTGACGAATTTTGTTTTCCATTATCAATCCACCCAGAAATTCCCAAATAGAGTGATAATGTGCATGATATACCTTTATAAATTGTATTACAGACACTTCGAAGACCATCTGGAATAACATATCTGGAAACATGTAGATTTGCAGTGGTGCCTTGTATACAGGCAGCCCTTGGACGACAAATCAGTTAGGCTGTTTCACACTAACCCGACAGGTCGTTTACACGATATCTTGTCGGAAACGACAAAGGAGTAGGCTTATTCAAACTGAACCGACATTCACCTAACACTACACTCTTGGTCATATAATTGATTAGCTATCACAGTGCCATATAGTTGAGAATCAATGGATCTGTTTAAAATTGTTATGTTTTTTGGTAGTATACAGAAAAATATAGGATAGGAGAGGACATATACTGCTTTGTGTACACCCAATCAACTAGAGGTAAAGTAAAATTGGAGTGCTTTTTTTAAATAATTTTTGAGGACTTGAGAAACGGTGGTGAAAAGTTCTTAAAATACTACTTGCAGCAACGGAATGAGAAATACGACAGTTTCACACTGCAACTACTGTCGTGTGTCGCGTGTCGTTTACCCGACTCTTGGGGCAAAGAGGATATGTACCTGAAGAACTGGACAAATGTCGTGGTCGTGTAGCCGACTTATGACTGTCGTACTGTTGTCGAGGGAGCTACGACATCCTTCGACTCGGGCTGACTGTCGGTGTCGTTCAAACGACTCGAGGGCGCCGGGAGCCATTGCGACTGTACACAATTCTCCGACACGACTGTCTACGTCTGCCTGCTAACACTGTTGTTTGACGAGTGCATTACATTGTATTTGTTTGTGATCATGGACACAATATATTGAGAATTTATCATTACGGTGCTGCAAGTAGTATTTTAAGGAATTTGTCACCACCATTTCTCAAGTCCTCAAAAAGTATATTCATTATTATTCAACTCTAAGACGCCGATCGTAGAGATATGGGCGAATATGAGGAGTGAATGAGTGTGATGAGTGTACATGAACGAGTGTAGTCATTGTTACTATCTGAGTTCGACTTAGCTCAGAAAGGACTATTTATTAATAGCCCAATAGCCATGGCAACTTTGGGACCTACAGCTTTACGTGGAATCCGAACCACGTAGTGTTGGTCTGATTTTCAGCTAACTGACAAGTCTGACACTCTGTTCTCTTCCCTACACAACATCTGAACCTTGACTACCATCATAGACACTCCAGACTTCTCTAGTAGTGTCTACGTTGATGACAGCCATTGAGCGGACGCCGTGTCGGTATTAAGAGAACCGAGCATGGAACATATTGCCTACAATCTCCCAAACACTTTATCCCCAAGTAGCTGGGCTACAGCACTGCGCCACCAGTGCCGACAAAAAAAGCACACACTGCAATTTCACTTCTCCTCTAATTTATTGGGTATACCCAATGCTTTCTATGTCCTCTCCTATCCTAGATTTGTCTGTATACTACCATAAAACATACAACTTTAAACCGATCTATTGATTCTCCACTATACGGCACTGTGATAACCAATAAATTATATAACCAAGAATGTAGTGTTGGGTAAAAGTCAGTCCAGTTTGAACAGGCCTACTCCTGTATTATTTCCGACAAGATATCGTGTAAACGACCTGTCAGGATATTGTGAAACAGTCTCAGTGGCAGTGTGATTTTTTGGTCTTCGGCCTGGAGTGAAAGTGACAGTGCTTAGCAGTGTCAGTTCATAAACTCAATATTCTAAATTCTAATGTGATAAGTGATAGTAATTATTGTAAATAGTATTAGTTTGATTTCAAATATTAAAATTGAGTATGTATATTAATTTAAATCTTTGAATATCACGTAGTGTGTAATTTATGTACTTAGATAGTGATAATAAAACTAACTACCAGTAGGCACAGATTGTGATTGCCTAATAATTTTGAATCCCATTGATCAGAGTAATGTAAATAAATAAGCTATAAGTTTTACTATTTACAACATTTTAACAAATCTCCAGTCTCATTCAGTATAATACTATCCCTTTTTTGAAAACATTTTATGCATTTGTTTCCTTTTTTATATGATAAATCTTTACTTATAAACCAAAGCATTTGCAATTTCAAAGTATATTATACAAATCTGAATGTAAAACATTAAACCACCTATCACATTTTACTTAAAGTTGAAATAAATTGTTTTGAACTTCAAATCAAGTTAGTACTTTATTTACATTGATAATTTTTCTGAAAATGGGTTCTGCTTTCACTAATTAATCCTACGGAAATGATTTATAAGATTTTATAATTTAAAAGTTGTAGAGGTATTCGTACGTATATAAGATGTAATTGGATTATATGAAGCACTAGAAAGATGTAAAATGTAAAAAGAGAATTCACTCCAGGTATGTAACGAGTGACTAACCTTTGCGTGCTGGACTTAACATACAATTAAGGCTTAGTAACATGACCAAGTGGGGGTTAATGGTTCTTTAGAGGGTTATTGTGCCGTGTAACTAAACTTAGAAACACTCCCCTGATTAAAATTGTTATTGAACAAGCAAACAAAAATTTTCAAGTTATTTACGTGGGCTATTGACATATTAATGGATAACATTGAGGCCATTAAAATAAATAAATGATTTATCCGTGGCATTCACATTCGTCACTTAATAGGGTATAAATCACTAGTTGATGAATGGCACCTTAACAGACACAACGCCATTCAATTTCGTCTACACTTCACAGAAGTGATAAATGTTATCTAAACTATTTTTGTTATTAATTTTTTTAAAGTCTATTAGTGGTATGTAATGGGCGAATAAGCAAAATCAACAGCGGACTTCATATAAGATATTTTTTAATTATTTGAAGTAAAAATATCTTATTTTAGTAGTTATTGGCACCCTATACTCAGTTATTGGTACATAGATCAACTAGTTATTGGCTCCTATATTGTTGCTATGTTTGAGCTGCTAATAATCACTAATCCTACATAGGCTATGTGATTGTATATATATATATATATATATATATATATATATATATATATATATATATATATATCCAGCTTACTAAATTTTAAAAATGAAAAAAATACAGTGCCAATAATACCTGCCTTTACTCTAATTGGCATGCCAATAATACCAGTAATTGGTTGTGCCAAATAGAGTTACATCAAAAGATCCAGTTATTGGCATACCAATTTTATGAGCTATTGGCACTGCAAGTTATGTGCCAATAACTGAAAATAAATACGTATTATAATCAGTTGTTGGCACCCCCTTCAACTCATAATTTGCAGCTAAAGACTCGAAAAATTTAAGGTTATGTAAACAATTGTACTTAATGAATCCATACATAACATTCCCAATACAAAAGTATTTACAGAGTGTTAGTAAACTGAAGTCGGCACTGGTGGCGCAGTGCTGTAACTCAGCTACTTGGGGACAAAGTGTTTGGGAGATTGTAGGCGATAGGTTGGATGCTCGGTCCTCTTAATACCGACATGGCATCTGCTCAATGGTTGCTATCGGCGTGGACACTACTAGAGAAGTCTGGGGTCTCCATGTTGGGTGGTAATCATTGTACGGATGTTGTGTGGGGGAGATAACTGAGTATCAGGCTTGTCAATTAGATAAAAATCAGACCAGCACTACGTGGTTCGGATTCCACGTAAAGCTGTAGGTCCCTTAGTTGCCCTGGCTGTTGGGCTATTAATAAATTGTCCTTTCTGAGGAACAGTTGACCTCAGTTAGTAACCAGACTACACTCATCCTACACTCATATAACCATTCATATTCGCCTTAAAATACCAACAACGTTGTGTCAGCGTCACATATGTAAGAATAAGAACAAGAAGTACGATAGTTGAATTTACTTATGATTTTGCTAAGAAATAAAGTTAAATTTCCTTCATAATGACACTTGTTTCTTATAACTTCATAACAGCCGAAACAGAAGGTTCCACTACACTGAAACAGACTAAAGTGATAAGACTTAGACTAATAAATACGTAATCAAGTTTTTGGGATTTTAGATAATTTAGTTAAATTTTAGTTAGTTTTAAAAGTTTACTGCAATCATTTAAAAAGAGGGCGCTAATAACTAGTGTGTGCCGATAATACCTGCCTGTACCCTATTGAGGCTATAGCATTCTGTTCCATACAAATTTGTCCACGAATACTTTTGGTACTCTTTCGTTAGCTATTACGTACTCATTTTAAACATTACTACTAATCACATATTTCTATTGTCCTACGGTTTAAAAATTCATGTCCGGCGTATTAAAATTAAAAAATATCCTTTTAAACATTTAACCAATGACTTTTTTGAGTTTTTCCAAAGTTCCCTTTAACCAGTGAAAAAAACAGTGATTTTGGTATTTTTAATAACTAAACTGCCGGTTTAAGCTAATGAGTGTTTTCAAATTGGGTACTTGGTTTAGTGGAAATATTAAACAGTCATTGATTTAAGATATTTAATTTCTTTAATTCATTCCAGTCTAACACAGCATACATAGATTATAATTAATAATTACCACAATTTTCTACGTTAGAATTTATAGTATTTTTAATAGCTTTTTAATAGTTTTTAATATTATTAATAATTAATGTTATGTTCCAGGTAATGCTGAAACACTAGTTCAAGGCTGCAACAAAAGTGAGTGCGGCTTCCTGGTTTTACATTATATATAATCATCAGTATCAGCTACTGTTTCTTTAAAGATATTCTAAATAAATGTTATCATAAATTTACTTAAAAATTGGTGAATTGAAAGACGAAATAAAAATTAACATTTGAACTTAACATTAACCATGTCAACTTTAAATTTTTCAGGATAAAACATTACTTTAAAAAAACCGTTTAGTTTTTTTCAAAAAAAAAAAAAATAAATAAATAAATCATGTGATTAAAACTTTGTATCTTTTTCTATGCCCTTATTTATTAGCTTTATCTTAATATACAGTTTTATGTGGTAGTATTACAATAAACTTAACCTAACTATTTTATATTATACTTAAGTTATCTATATTTCTAGTTATTTTATAATATAACAACTCCAAGCTGGTAAAGTGATATAAAGAAGGTCTAAATAAATAGCTGGGAATGATTAACACTCCAAAGTTAACAATTAATTGGAAAACACATAGTTTTGGCAATTACTAGTCTTTATTCACCTTAAGTAACGTACCACTACTACAACTCAAAATAAAAGGCTGTTTTCAGTAGTGGTGTTTTGTCAGTATGACGTGATGAAGTGTCGGCCGATGGTTATCGATCGCGCGGTATTCGTGATCGGAGTGCATGTCTCAGCCTGATCTAATCGGCCTAATGAGGGAAAATGTCAGGTTAAACAAGACCAATTCCTGCAGTAATTTCCAATAATTCCCAGTTTAGAAAGGTGGCGTGCCTCTTATTTGTACTATAACTCACCATTTTCTACTTAATTTAAAAAAATTATTTTGATTAAATTATAAAAAAATATTATTCATTCACAAGTGTCACATACTCTTAACAGAAACAATCAATAAAGTGTCACATACTCGAAATGAAATCTCTACTTATTTTAATGTATTTGTATTAATTTAAAAAAATGTAAGCCATATGAGACATTTAAATTCCAGGAGTAAATTATTTTGATATATAAAAAGTGTGGTAATAGCTAACAATTCATTATTAAAATATTCATTACAACGTGATCTAATTGTAAAACAAATTACCTACTTATCTAAAAAAACAACATTAAATATCTTAACGAGAAGTTACTATTTATCTTACAACATGGAACTTTTTTTAAGGTTTGTAAGTCTAGAGATTATCCTACAGTTTAGTTTTACAGTTTAACTACTAAAATTTATATAGTTCTATAGAATTACACCGAAAGATAGTTTGTTTCACTACACTCAAACACATAAAGATTCCCCATAATTGTTTGCCTCGTCTGAAACGATCTTATTGATCCAATCACCCCATCACTCTCTTCCTTTTTCCTCCCCTCATTTATCTTTATCACAAACTCTACTATTCGTGGTTCTTTCGTCTAAAATAAGCATATAACTCAGGCAATACAAATCTTAATTATTTCCAATCTTATATATCTATACGCTGTGACTCTCGCTTAACCTACTAAACTATACACGTACGGTGATGAAACACAGACACCCATAACCTTGAACCCGAATGGTAATAGGTAATAACACATGTACGATGGTAGTAGCCCACCCCTCAACTAACAACCTTGCATTTTTAGGTTTACATTTGTTGTATTATATGTTTATTGCCGATGGAAATTTGGAAAAGGCAAAAACATTATCTATTTCTATTGTTTAAACGCCTTTAAAGATTTTTTCTTCTATATAGGCACTATAATCATTTAAGCACTTATCAATCAAGTAAAATACTTTGGATCCTCACAAATATTTGAAACTTAAGACATCCAATGGTCATGGTTGGCTGTCAATCGTTAGTGGTCAAGCTTTCATATAGTACCACGTCATCGTTGACCTAAAGGTTTTGTGAATCGTTGCAGGCTTGTTGGTTTTGTTTTCGCTGGATTTCCTTCCCATGAGGTCTGCTGCTTTTCATGGTGATGTGATCTTCTTGTGGCACAACTTCTTGTTTCTCTCGGACTTAGAATAATTTTTAATCTTTCGTTCAGAGAATTTATCACTCTACGGCTTATTAAGAATGATACAATCTCAAAATTTAACTATATAGGTGACCCGGCAACTGATAGTTCAAAGACATCAGGACTCTAAAAAGCCTGAGTTAGAGTAGCCACACATTTTAATCCTGCCCTTTACCAAAACTTTTTTTCAGTAATATTCATCTTAGGATCTCTTACTGTCTTATAAGTTTACCGTGCAGATGAAAGGTCCATGAGACATGGGCAGAGTAAGGATAAAAAACTTCGTTGGAGGAAAGGGAAAAGGACGTTGGTCCACTAATTTTAGATGACATGTAACCATATTGCCTTATTAATTTATGAAATAAACATAGGTAAGTGAAGAAAATCTCACATGATATACCCTAATACACAGGGTGCCTATTGGTATAAGCAAACGGCTTACATTGATAAAACAAGTATTAGGTACAAAAAATTTTTAAAATAAATTCACTTCAATGTAACTTGAAATTAACAAAATGAAGTAAAGTGTTTACGTATCAAGTCTGTTAGTAAATACGTACAATTAAAAAGAAAACAATTGGTTATACTTTGGAGATATCAATCGTAGATTTCGTGTAATGTATGAATTACACCATTTTATTGTATCCCTGAAATATACACACAAACTTATATGTTATAGATAGTTAAATGATGTACATCATCTATACAACTGGAAGGTCTAAAGCTGCTGTAAAAGTTATGTGTATGGATAAATATACAAAGGGCCACAATACAAACATAGAAGCCACACACATTCCACCCGATGGCTCGGCACAATCGGATAAAGTTGGGCTGTACCAGATTACACCCCCCCCCCCCACTAGTAAAGGAATCCTATGTAGTTTTGTAACATGCCAACTGTGATTTGTGATAGTTGATGCTCCAATAAATTCAGACTAAAATATTTTCCTCTCTGGTCCATGTAGTTCGTACAATTTTTAGGTTACGAACTTTTGTATTGAAAAACATATTAGAAACAACTTGTATATTGGTACACAACATACATTTCTTGCATAGTTAAAACACAAAAGATAGTTAGTTCCATACATATCTGTATGTCCTTATAAAATAATTTATTAAAAGGGGTTTTTTAAGGAGAGGCTGATCTCCTTCATACCCTTCTTTGCCCATTCCTCATAGACTATTGATTTGTTCGAGGAACTTTTCAAATAGAGTAAGGTTTTTTAGAGGCTCTTGCGCCTATTGCAATTGGACTTGCTTTCGTCGTGAATAAAGGATTGAAATTTACATTTACAAATTACGTATAAACAAAAAATAAATAAATCCTTAAGACACTGTTGTGCTAGGCAGGTTTAGATCTTCTATCATGCATAAATATAGCCACGATGAATAAAAGTTATCCTTAAAATATTCATAAAATAATATAAAAACCTATTTCTCATAACTCTACACAACGAACTATTTATAAATGCTTTGCTTCCAATAAGTTTATGAAAGTAATGAAGGAATGTAAACATATATATAAGGGGTGAAAAGACAATGTTGAAAATTCAGCCTACTTGTTTTTTCTTGGTGCTGCCGCCGCTAGGTTGAACTTCTTGTGCGGAAGCTTAGAGTGAGAAAGAATGACACAGAAGGAGAGCGGCCGACTGGAGAGAGGGAAGGAAGAAAACAAATTGTCACGAGAATGAGAGAGAAAGGAAATGGTGGACAGGGGTATTGGCTTACGAAAGGAGTATGTGGTTGGAATTCTGAACAAGCATTTGATGAAAGTAAATCATTACCTTTCCAATGTAGGTTAAGCATTGTTACCATCATTACCTTGGCAATAATATGTCAAGCATTGTTACCATTTATATAACGAACCTAAAGCTAAGGGTTGCATGATTCCGTGACTGAGCTTGGGCCTTATCGTGCGCCCTAATGGTGGTAAACATTGTAGCATTGCTGCCTCTACTGATTACTACAGCTATCAAATACGTATAGTTCATAGAAAAATTATTTCTGAAACCTAGCATTCTACTCAACTGATTTATGTATATATATATATATATATATATATATATATATATATATATATATATATATATATATATATATATATATATATATATATATATATAAATGAGCTGGGGAGGATAGATTGGTCAGAAATGCCCTTATCAAACACAGACTGTGCTTTCGAATATTTGATAAATCAATTTAACAAGGCCTACGACAAATCTAAAATTACCATACAGCACACATACAAGAAAAAAAGAAGAGCAGAGAAGCAATGGATGAATGAACATTTGAGAGAACTGACAAAAGAAAGAGATAGATTATTTAGAGTGTGGAAAGCTGACCCACAAAATGCCAGACATAGATACCGTTACACGAGTTTTAGAAATAGAGTGAATGCACAAATTAGGAAAAGGAAAAACGAATATTATAAAACCTTATTTGATACTGCAGGTAATGATGTGAGAAAAATGTGGAATGGTGTAAACCGATTATTAGGTAGATGCAAAAACAAAAATCTCGACAAACAAATAGTTAGTTCAATGGAAGGCTTACCTGAGCACATTGCTGACAGATTTTCAGATGAATTTATAAATGGAATAAATAGTATTAGGCATCATTGCGGCATCCAATTTACAAATGAGAATAATTTGATAAGATCAAACATATCACAGAGCTTTTATGTACCTATGTCAACTGAGAATAAAATAAAAGAATTAATAGAAAAATCAAACGTGAAAAAGGCTAGTGGAATAGATTCTGTAAGAACCAAAGATCTAAAGTTAGTATCAAGTAAAATATCACCTGCATTATCAAAAGCAATAAATTTATCATTGAAATCAGGAGTATTCCTAGACTGTTTAAAGACCTCAATAGTTAGACCAATATTCAAGAAAGGTTTGAAGAGTAAGTACGAGAACTATAGGCCTATTGCCCTCCTCTCCAGCATCGAAAAAATATTTGAGAAATATGTGTGCCATTATTTAAACAAATACCTCATGGAAAACTCTATAATTAGCAAAAACCAGTTTGCCTTCCAAAAGGGAAAAGGTACAGAGGATCTACTAAAGGAGGTCAGTGAGTACATTAACATACAAATAGATAAAGGATGCTATGTTCTGGCCCTTTTTATTGATTTGTCAAAAGCTTTTGATACAATAAATCATAAAAATTTGATAAGGACACTGGAGGATATTGGAATTACTGGCAATCAGTTAAAATGGTTTGAATCTTACCTGAGAAATAGACAGTTTACAGTAAAAGTAGAACAAACATATAGTAAAAGAAGTCTGTGTAATCTTGGAGTACCTCAAGGAAGTAACCTTGGGCCTGTATTATTTAATATATACCTAAATAATATATTTAGTAGAGTAAGAAATGTCAAACTCTGGGGATACGCAGATGATCTTTTGATAATAGCATCTCATGTGAACTTGGAAGTAGCCAGACACACTATGCAGAATAATTTTAACAGAGTGAACAAATGGATGCATGACATGGAATTAATAATTAACCCTCAGAAAACTGTACTAATGCCTATATATCTTAGAAACAAAAATTTCACTTTTAAACCAGTAATTAAATACCATTGTTGCTCTTGCCTAAGATATACTGGTAATCAAGGTGGGCCTAATGAATCACAGGATAATACAGTTTGTAGCTGCACTGAAGTAGATATTGTAAATAAATGTGATTATTTAGGAATAACTATTGACAATGGACTGATTTGGAATGAACATATTGAGAAAATCCAAAGAAAGCTGTATGCTTGTACTGCAACTTTTTATAGGCTTAGAAATGTTTTAAGAGATGAAGGAAAGATATCGATATATAAGGCACTTGTTGAATCCATTATACGATACGGTGTAATACTATATGGAACATCCGCAGATTGTCACTTAAATAAAATTAAAAAACTCCTAAAGAAATGTTTAGATGTGATGTTTAACGATGGAGAAAGTGGCTGGGAAAGCGTATATACAAGAGCAAATACCCTGTCGCCAAAGGGGTTTTATCAGTACACCATTATAATTGGTAATTTTTCTAATAACAAGCATAAAATTCTAAATTCCAAATCTACTTCAATTAACTTAAGTAACACCAAGAGATTAAAGGTCCAAACCATTAGATCTGTATTTGGGGAAAGATTACCAGGATATATAGTTCCAACATTATTCAATAAGCTTCCAAACGATATTTACTCTGAAAATAACTTCAATAAATTTAGGAAGAGAGTATATATGTGGCTTCAAAATGGCACATAAAGCTAAGCTTTTGATGATTGGTGTGTTCTATGTGGGCCTACCTTGTTAACCTCTTTGTATATTGTTGATATTTATTTATAGTGTACTAAAGCCTGTTTATTTTGTTAAGGCATAGGCCTATTTATTAAATATTTAAGGCCTACTCAAAAAAAAAAAAAAAAAAAAAAAAAAGGAATAGGCCCTATAGTCTACTGTTGAATGGGGAATGCGTTGTAAGTGTTAGTAAGTTTATTATTTTAATTTCTTCCCCTTTTCATAATCTAAAATTAGTAATTTTATTTTAATCTCTTAAGTTTATAGTCTATTTCCAATTGTAATATTTATTGTTATCTTGTTATTAGCTTGTTTATGCCCACTCACAGCCACTTTCCAGGTCTGTACTAAGACCCAATATTTCTTTGTGCATTTACATTGTATAAACACTGTTGATTTTTGTTTTTAACTTATAGTTTTATTGTTATTGCCTCTGTAGTTGCATAAATGGCCCTTCACAGTAGGCCTATTATGCTTTAAATATGATGACATCCTGTACTTTCTAAGGCTTTACAGTTGTTACCTACTTAGTCTACACCATATTTTTAATAAATCTTTTATGTGTAGCCTACAAACCTTATGAAAGATCTCGTTGGAATATGTTTTCTTGAAGCTAAAGTTAGCTGGTGTCCCATGCTTACCTTGAATATCCATGCTAGAGTAGATCTCCCCTAGTGTTCAATATCTGTTAGAAGGCAATGATTAAAATATGTTAGCGTTTTTTATGACATGTAAAACTGAACTGAGGTTGATTAAAAAGTAGTTATCTGGTTAATGGTGTTAAGATATAAGTTAGTAACACAAGCCATGAAAGCCCACCAAGGATGAACCATTATTAACACCAACCCATCACATCACATTCGTTAATTTGACACTTGTTAGCACACAAACACTGAACACATATGACACAAATGGGCAAAGGCAATTGAAAATAATGCAAACGAATAATATCTCTTGTGATTTCTTTTTAGGATTCTTGATTTTTAATCTTTGAGTCTGTTATTGGTTATGTAGTAAACAACGTGACGCTGCTGCTGGCTGCTCCCGCTCCCGTGGTGACAGGCTTGCTTAACAGCTGTGGTCGCTGCGGAGGGGGGGCATCAGCTGTCGTTGCCATAGAGTAAGATTTGATACTCTTTACACATCCAAATGTACAATAGTTCTTAAGATTTATTAATGCCACTTCTATTGTTAACTAGTTAAGTTTTAATACCCACCATCTGCCACTACTATACACACTGATATGTATTGTTTTCATTACTGTATATTCTTTAATATTATACTGTTTTTTTTTTTTTTATTTCTAAATGTAATGTATAAAATATGTAATTTCTGGATCCTGCTGATAAGTGAGTTCTCACTTAGCAGGGCCACTGCATGTAATATTTCTTGAATAAAAATATTCTATTCTATATATTTAATGAGTATCTCTATATTTCATGAAATTATTACTTAGCCATATATAATTTTGTAAATATAATATATTTATACATTTTCAATACTAAACAATGTAAATTATGAGCCCCGGGAACGTACCTACATGGAAAATAAAAATCAAATAGTTTCACGAAGATGTGTTCTAATTTACAATGACGTGAGAAAACTGATCTTTATAAGACACTGACCTAATATGGTTTACCTGTTTATTTTTAAAAGAAAAAGCCAAATCTTGTTTTTGTACTTGAATTTTAGGGTTTGAATAAAAAATCAAATCTCATGTAACTGATCCCTCCAGTTCACATGTTTTTCATCTAATAAACTATTTGTTATATATTTTCCATGCATTTTTATTATAAGTACGGAAATAAAATTATTACAATGCAAATTTTAGTGGAAAGGATGTTTTAAGAATTGTTTATACCTATATACAATGAATTAAAAATTAGTTCAAATAATTAGAGAGAAAAAATAAAATAGTTTATCCACACGACAAAAACAATTGAAAACTAACCAATCTTATATTAGAATTATTTTGCACTTCAATATGGATTATATTATTTTTATAATAAATTGAATTGGAACAATATGAAATCAGCTGCGTTATTTGTTTTAAGTCCACTATTCAGTTTTTGTAAGACACGTATATCCCTTGTACTCAAGTCCAATTTCCCTACATTTCACCAGGTACTTTTATTCTGATTAAAAGATGATTCCTCCATGAGAACAAGCCTGCGTCAATCCAGAACTATGTGGCCCTGGTCTCTTTAAATCTCTCGAATGGAAAAAATTGTAGGGTTCCAGTGTAGAAACCCCAAATTTGTCCAAGTGTTTCTTAAAGTCACAGTTATACCTTCCACTGTGAAGCTATGCGGAAGTACGAAGACTCAATCAAGAGTAATTCAATTAACTCTTTTATAAAATTAAAAATATTACTTTCTGAAACATTTTGCTAGGGTGGTTTTTCCATATGTTCTTCTCTGTGTATCAGAATACTCATTACATTCGATTCAAAGTAGGAAATATTGGCCCTTTTCGTGTTCTGTAATACGACTCTTGTAAATTGTGGATAAAATACTATAGTATATGTATTATATACTGCCTTTAATATTACGTTTTATTAATCTGGTTTATCATGTCAGCTAATTAAGGAAAATGGCAAGATAAAGTAGCGTTAGGAAAAAATTAATATGTAATCACTGCCACCTCAATTAATATGTAATTAATACCTCACCAATTAAGAAGTTATTACCATGATTTAGCCAAAATTTGTTTTACTCGCATTAAAAGCTTGATTGTATTTAATTATCTTAACACAATACATTTCAATATTAAGTACTATTTGTTTCATAAGATTTATTTAATTTTTATTGTTATTGCAATAATTGTAATAAATAGTATACTACGGACGTAGTAATTTGACGATGTATATTAGATATAATATACCAATATGAAAAAAGTTGTATTTAAATAGCATATCACAAATTCTAATTCACCTATATGTATGATTCGTGGTTGAAGAAATTGACGATATTGTTTTTGAGAACGTCACAGAACCTCGTTTTGTAGTATAATAAATTCTAGAGCCTCTAATTTTCTAAATAAATTTTTGTTTAATAATTTAGGCATTACTGACTCGTTTTGTAAAGTAAATATCATAAATATAAAAAGAATAGTTCTTAAACGCAAGATAGTTGGTCTCGTAATAATTACTGAAATAAATATGCTTGTCTTTACTGTAGGATACAGTTCATTGTTGAAGTATACAGACTGATGAACAATGTGTTTGTGTTTGTATTCCATTTGAACTGCTTTATTGCTTGACAAAGATCTACGATACAGTTCATTGTTCAAGTATGCAGACTGATGAACAATGTGTTTGTATTCCATTTGAACTGCTTTATTGCTTGACTAAGATCTACGTTACAGTTCATTGTTCAAGTATTCAGACTGATGAACAATGTGTTTGTGTTTGTATTCCATTTAAACTGCTTTATTGCTTGACTAAGATCTACGATACAGTTCATTGTTCAAGTATGCAGACTGATGAACAATGTGTTTGTATTCCATTTAAACTGCTTTATTGCTTGACTAAGATCTACGATAAAGTTCATTGTTTAAGTATTCAGACTGATGAACAATGTGTTTGTGTTTGTATTCCATTTAAACTGCTTTATTGCTTGACTATGATCTACGATACAGTTCATTGTTCAAGTATTCAGACTGATGAACAATGTGTTTGTGTTTGTATTCCATTTAAACTGCTTTATTGCTTGACTAAGATATACGATACAGTTCATTGTTCAAGTATGCAGACTGATGAACAATGTGTTTGTATTCCATTTAAACTGCTTTATTGCTTGACTAAGATCTACGATACAGTTCATTGTTCAAGTATTCAGACTGATGAACAATGTGTTTGTGTTTGTATTCCATTTAAACTGCTTTATTGCTTGACTAGGATCTACGATACAGTTTATTGTTCAAGTAAACAGACTGATGAACAATGTGTTTGTGTTTGTAATCCATTTAAACTGCTTTATTTCTTGACTAAGATCTACGATACAGTTCATTGTTGAAGTATACTGACTGATGAACAATGTGTTTGTGTTTGTATTCCATTTGAACTGCTTTATTGCTTGACTAAGATCTACGATACAGTTCATTGTTCAAGTATGCAGACTGATGAACAATGTGTTTGTATTCTATTTGAACTGCTTTATTGCTTGACTAAGATCTACGATACAGTTCATTGTTCAAGTATGCAGACTGATGAACAATGTGTTTGTGTTTGTATTCCATTTAAACTGCTTTATTGCTTGACTAAGATCTACGATACAGTTCATTGTTCAAGTATTCAGACTGATGAACGATGTGTTTGTGTTTGTATTCCATTTAAACTGCTTTATTGCTTGACTAGGATCTACGATACAGTTCATTGTTCAAGTATACAGACTGATGAACAATGTGTTTGTGTTTGTAATCCATTTAAACTGCTTTATTTCTTGACTAAGATCTTCAATACGGAATTATATAACAATATTTTGTAATTGAAAAACTATTAATACACCTTTTCATAAAATCCAAATATTTTAATCATATTATACAATTCGGCCGATGATTAGTTATGTTTATAAATAAAGCTCCAATTTACTTAGACTATCCAAAATAAAATGTGTCCTGTTAAAACCCCGCCATACAAAAATGAAAATTGCAAATACTTCCTGTAAAGTGGTAATGCGATTTAGTTGGACGGAACAAGATTAAACCAACAACGTAACAAGAGAATTATATATAGTTCTGCATATTGTACCAAAACATGTGTTTCTTGTTTACAATGGCTTATGCTGCAGCATAATAAAAACAATATTTTTATGTTTTAAAAATATCATAATCGAACAAAATACATTTTTAAGACGTCAGTTTGTTAATTTAGCTCATATATGAAAGTAGTTGTGTTGTTTTGATGGGGTGGATTTGTTGTTGCTCTTTGTTTAGCTACTTTGTCAGCTAATTCATTTCCTTTGATATTACAATGTGATCTCTATACTTAGTTGTTTTTGTATTTCAGGGTTTAGAACAGATTTTTGGTAGTTTTTGTTGAGTTTAAGTTGAATTGTATGTTCTTAATTTCAATTGGGTTTTCAGGAATCAAAAAGCATTCTGCTAGAAAAGATAAATTATAACTAATTTGGCATTGATGTATTTTTAAATAAAACCATCTTGAGTTTTGAGCTTTTCAACTGGGTTTGGAGGATTTTTCCAAAATGTATTATTAGGTAGTCTTAACAAATTTTCATATAAAATAAGTGTTTTTTCTTGAGTAATCATTTCTATTGGAATGTGATTTGTTAAAACAAGCATTGCATTAATGAGTGTAGTTTTAATTGCTCCTATAACTAGCCTTATTGCTTGGTTTTGAATACATTCAAGCTTATTTGATTGAGTTTGGTTAGCAGTTATAAGTACTTCACAGCAATATGTTAAATTAGGTTGTATATATAGTTTGTATGTTTTATTTAATGTTGACGTGTTATTTACCCATTTGCTACCACATAATATTTTAAAAATATTGAGTTTTTTACTAGTTTTTTTATAAATTGTAGTCAGCTAGAAAATAATATGGTTTGAAAAGGGAGGAAAACATATCACTTTATAAAGTTGAGGTATAGTAGCAGGTCGTACTTTCTAAACATTTTACCTGGACTTAAATGGTATGACAATGACAAAATATTTAATGTGGTGGTGTATTTACTTTAGAAATGTAAGAATAAACAAATAAATGATTTATTTCTACAGAAAAATAATTGAAAAAGCATATTATTATAAGAATAATGATTCTTCAAGACCAGCAGTCATACGGGGGTGATCTTAGATCAATTCATTAACATTTCTTTTGATATACGATTTTTATTAAATATTTTCTGGTAATCATTTTCTTATAATTGTTATATTGATAGAAACCTATTACTCGTACGTGCTTATATGTTTATAACAGCAACTTTATTATAAGGGTCTTGCATAAAATGTACCTACTAAGTGGCAAGGTGATGTTTATCTTCCATAAACCACGCTAGCGTGACTGACCTAGGCCACACCGCATAACAAAACTTGATTAAGGGAAATGTCGTTCTACTGTAGAACTTTGCTGCCTCCACTAATTGATTACTAAAGCTGTTTGTAGAGTTACAATTTAACTAACACTTAAATAGAATTATTCCTCATACTTAAAATCGTTAGATCTAACTCAAATGTAATTTTTTTATTGATTTTATTTTTATTCTTTTTTCACAGGTCGTATAGTTATTTTACGTATAATTATTTAATTTAGATTCTTTTAGCCTGTTTGACAAGTTCATTATTGTTTATATGCATTTCTTTAATCTCTTCTAATGTTATAAAACATACATTCGACAAATCAAATTCTACGTGTCCTCTTTCTCTTAATTAACGTTGGTAAAAAGTAGTAAAACAAGTGTTGTTCCGTGCAACTACTGTATATTAGAAACACTGATCCCGTCAACATTCACCCCCTATCGGAGACCCTATCGGAGACGTTCATTCTAAAGGTGCGCCCTAGACCACTATGCCACAGACCAGTTGGAAAAATACATTTAAACATTTTCCCGGGAAATAGTTCCAATCCGATCTGTTACAACTTTGCAGGTAATATAGATTTGTTACAAATGAGTTTTTTTTTTTTTTAATTGCAGTTTAAAGGATATTTGAATAATTTCAGTATATTTCTAAATTTTTCTGAATTTGTCCAAACTATTTGAATTTTAATGTTTATATAATGTATTACAAAGTACAACAAA
This sequence comes from Stictocephala bisonia, assembly GCA_035578905.1. Lineage (NCBI taxonomy): Eukaryota > Metazoa > Arthropoda > Insecta > Hemiptera > Membracidae > Stictocephala > Stictocephala bisonia. The sequence goes on along the minus strand of JAQJVL010000137.1, from coordinate 1,478,744 downwards.
TATAGTTATATAGTTTATAACAATAAATTATAATCCATAAATATTTTATAGCCTGATAAAAAAGGACAATATATTTAAGATACATCTACTATAACGACATTTATTACATCGTTATTTCAGTCTGATGTATTTTCCGACTGTAAAGTGCAATGAGATCACTGCGTAGCCGGGGATGATGATGTCGTAGCAACAACCCACTAATCTTATCAGAAAATTACTCCAACACTCTTTATTGTCTCATTATTGATGAAGACATAAAAACGGTTCGTTTTGATTATCCAGCCAGAGAGGGCTTGTATACCATGGTATGACATTATATTTAACATATATTCCAACTGTTTGTGAAAATCATTTTGGTTTGCTACTCATAATTGTCACTTCCTTGTGTGATAATTCCTCCAAAGTTTGACCGTGTATTTTCTATAAAAGACTTTTCGATTTTATTAGTTTTTTTTACAATAATCAATATATTAATTTGTACCTAAAATTTTCATTTATTTATTTTAATAATGATAATGTAACATAACAGGTTAACGTACCTAATTACAATGTACATTAATAACACATAAACATAAACTACAAAATTAAATTCAGCGCTAATAACTACGGAGAGAACCCAAAACTAACATGCATTAGGAGTCCATAATTCCCACACACACAAAAATAAAATAAATAAATAAATAAAATAAAATAGTAACATAAAAAAATTATATAATAAAATTTTAAAAATCGTCTAAAAATAAACAATACAACTTATAATAAATGTAAAAAAGGTAAAAACAGTAACTGAATAACTAAGAACAATAATAACTAAACAGTAAATAACAACCGTAAAACAAAGTATAACAATAATATACAGTAACAAAGTGAATTAAATATAAAGCGAAAGGTAACAATAAATAATAACAAGGTAATAACTATTCAAAATCAACTTAATCTGGTTCAATGAATATCTGCAACACAATTATAATATTGCTTAAATAATAATAACAAACATATTCTTTTGCAGTAAGTGATATAGTGTGAAAGGTTTCAACATCACGAGCAGAAATATATCTTTTAAGTAAACAAACAAAACTAATACAATCTTATCTATATAATTTAGTTAACTAATGTTTTAACTCACGTGTTTCTTACATATTGACTCAATATCACATTACTATGGTAACAGTAGTACATTGATAGTACTAGTTTGATCACACAAATGTTTGCGTTTACATATATGACTATTTGCATTTAAATATATATATATATATATAATTATCTAAATCATTATTTAAAAACAAATATTTATATTGTTAGCTTTCCCAATATAATAATACAATTGCCTATTTGAGTTTATTAAAAGACCCTAGTTATAAAACGTTATCTGGAATTGTCTACCTTCGCAGTACATTTTCTTGGTATACCTAGCAGTTTAGCAATTCACATTATTACATTGACTTATAAAATATCACTTATATATTCCAACTACTGTATATACAGGGGGAACAAATATGGAAACGCTTTCACAACATTTGTATGGCTTCACTTGTAAAAGTGAAATCCTGCACATTTTCATGGTTACAAAGAATATACTGTTTGACAACATAGACATTTCATATTTTTATTGGGACGACCCACGAGGAGTTGAACATAAGTCGTCAACATAAGCCTAGATCGACTTAGGTATCAAATGAAAGGTATATTCAAGAGAAACCAATTGCCACAAACCCTACTTCGAAAGGTTTATTCTTTACAGAGTAGCTGTCATTTGAATTTCAGAGTAACTAAATTTAACAATACTATTTCTCTGCTATTTAACGATTTTAAGCAAGTTATTCTAATAAAAACTTATACAGTTATTTTAAAAAATTAAACCATAAAATTATCTATAGAAAAAACGTTGTTATAGAATCTTTTCCATATTACTTTCCATCCTGTATTTATTATACAATATCTTTTTTTGCTTTTTTTACTTTTAGCATAGTAGATTATCACGAAAGTGATTATAGTTTTAACCAATAAAATTTAAAAACAACATTTAACAAATTATAGTAATAATAATAGCCAGAAATGTCTTAAATCAATTTAATAACTATAAAACTTTAGTTTTAGAGTTGTTTTTGTTTTAAAAAATTAATTTGAAGGGTCGTTGATGGCAGAGGGGTTGACAAAGTAATTAGGGGAGGTGATTGTACGTTGGATATCATTATGACTTGCAAAATCAGAGTTTTTCAGAATGAGAAAACCCTCTTGGCTGATGAGAACGGTGCCTTCGCTTGAGCTTCATTCCACTTGACGAAACACGCTGCCTGTTACGTCCGCTCGACTTTAGAGAGACAGCGGAGGGTGGAACGTTCATTTCCTGATTGTATTTGTCATTGGCTATATTTTCTGTATTGATGAGTCCTAGCTATCTGTAAACTGCATTTATATTAGAAGATATTTGTATGGATCTACACGCCTCAGAAGCATCTAGTATATTCTTGAACGTTCGTACAGAAACGGATAAGCCCCCATTGCTTTCTTTGGCCCATAATTTCCTTTAGAGTATATTGTTATGATTTTAGGTAGAATCTGTTCACTTTGTGTTATCTAAACGTCAGTTTATATAATTTATAATGAAAAAAATTTATAATTTGAATTACCAATTTTTATATTTACATTAAATTATATTTGAAATGCTTATTTTGAAGTTATATCAGCTTGTGATAAAAATTTTAGTGATGAAATGTTTTTTTTAAATACTTTAATAAAAGTAAAGAGAATATTCTGGTGGAAAAATAGGGTAAAAGTCCAATAAATATAAGTATGAAAACCATTTGATTAGCAGTTATCGGTACTTTGTATTTTTCAATAAAAATGGGCCAGCAAAAACTTAACACTTTGTAACATTCCTTTGTCACGTTCTTGTAAAACACAAAATATTAAATCGATATGAACAATATTTTATAAATGGGAGCCTCATTAATTATTCTTTTAACAATATCTCCAAAACAGGTAGATTTTTCATAATATTTACAAAAACTGTTTTTTTTTTTTTTTAATCCAATAAATAAATTGTAAGTATGTGCATATTACATGGTGGTTGCTACTAGCAACGATGTACAAATATTCCTCAGTTATTTACACTAGATTAAAAAAGACTTCGTTAGAATTTCAATAACATTTAACTGTTGACTAAAGAACGAACTATTTGCGGAACTTAAACTATACTTATATAAACCGATTGTCCTATATCACAGCAGAAAAAGCAACTAAAAAAAAACTCTAGCTCGAAAAACATTTGCCTATTTGGGTGCACCTTGGGAAGATTCCCTGGCAGGAAATGATGGTGATGAAAGGATTGCCAAAATGTTTTCACAAACAGAATTATTAAAAAAGGTTATATACACTGCATTGTATATAACCTTTAACTGGATTAACAAAACGTACAATGTTTTGCGCCTACATCAACAGCGAAACAATAGAGAGCGTTGGGGTAATTTCCGGATGAGATTAGTGGGTGGTTGCTATGCGACATCATCATCCCCGGCTACGCAGTGATCTCATTGCACTTTACAGTCGGAAAATACATCAACTAAAATTATGATGAACCGAGTTACAATGTTATTGATCTACCTTAATAATATCATACAACATAACAGTAGGGAACCACCAGGCATCTCCTTCTTTAGGTAACTATATTATCTTTTCCCTGTTAACCAGAAATAAATATATTTAAGTGTTGTTAATAAAGGACAATTTAAGGATGTTCTTCTAAATTTTACTGTAAATCTAATCATATTGACCATGGTGAGATAAATATATATTGTTTAAAAATTAAACTAACGTTACAAAACATTTGAAAATGGTTACTGACTGAGTTAGACTGTTCCTCAGAAAGGGCTATTATATAATAGCTTAATTTCCAGGGTCTAAGGGACCTACAGTACAGCTTTATGTGGAATACGAACCACATAGTGTTGGTCTGATTTCAAGCTAATTGACGAGCCTGATATTCAGTTGTCTGTCCTACACAACATCATAATATCTATCACCACTCAAAATGAACACTCAAATATTTTCTAGTAGTGTAATTGTCTATGGTAATAATTGAGAAGACGCCGTGTCAGTAATAAGAAGACCAAATATGGAACCTATCGCCAATAATATCCACTAATGGTTATGAGGGATGACTATTGTATTTATTTTCTTTTTACAATGCCATTTATTATCTTTAAAAGAAAATTAATATTACATTCAAGTCAACACGTAACAAATCAAGTAAAAATTCAAATCCAAATTAAAAAGAAACCAGTGATATTTTCACTATTTCTTAAATGGCCCTACAAGTAGCTTTAGTAATCAATGGACAAGTTCTACTATGCAATAAAGTTTACCTTAACTAGGCGTTTCTAAACGTGACGGTCTAGGTTACTGACATTAAAATGCTTTACGACAATAGGTGATCACTTATGGAGTGGGCTTCTGTAGGACGGTACAATTTATTGTTGGTCGTTGTAGCTAATCGATCGCCTATGGAATGATGGTTGATTGTCAGACAGTGAACCGGTGACTAAACGATATGGTTAAGGTGAGCGACAGTGAATGGTACAATCACTGATGGAGAGGATTCCAACATTTAATGTTACAATTTATTGTTGGGCGTTGTAGCAGATCGAACATCTAATGGAATGATGGTTAACTATCAGGCAGTGAACCGGTGACTAAACGATATGATTAAGGTGAGTGACAGTGAGAATTACAATCTCTTCCAACAGTAAATGTTACAATTTATTGGTAGGCCTTGTAGCAGATCAATCACCTATGGATTGATGGTTGACTGTCAGATGGTAAATGAGTGACTATTATAATTGATTAAGGTGAGCGACAGTGGGTGATATAATCGCTGATGGAGAAGATTCCAATGATACGGTACAATTTAATGTCGGGCGTTGTAGCAGATCTATCACCTATGGAATGATGGTTGACTGTTAGATGGTAAATGAGTGACTATTATAATTCATTAAGGTCAGCAACAGTGGGCGATATAATCGCTGATGGAAAGGATTCCAATGATATGGTACAATTTAATGTCAGGCATTGTAGCAGATCTATCACCTATGAAATGATGGTTGACTGTCAGATGGTAAATGAATGACTATAATAGGTGATTGGGGTGAGCGACAGTGGGCGATATAATCGTTGATGGAGAGGATTCCGATGATTAGGTACAATTTAATGTCGGGTGTTGTAGCAGATCTATCACCTATGGAATGATGGTTGACTGTCAGACGGTAAATTAGTGACTATAATAGGTGATTTGGGTGAGCGACATTGGGTGACATAATCACTGATGGAGAGGATTCCAATGATACGTTACAATTTATTGTTGGGCATTGTGGCAGATCGATCAACCATAGAATGATGGTTGACTCTCAGACAGTGAATAAGTGACTAAGAGAGGTGATAAGGTGATCAACAGTGGGTGATACTGTCTCTAATCGAGTGTTTTTCAATGATACGGTACAATTTATTGTTGGGCAGTGTGGCAGATCGATTACCTATGGAATGATGGTTAACTGTCAGACGGTAAGTGAGTGACTCTATTAGGTGATTCAGGTGACCGACAGTGGGTGATAGAATCGCTAATGGAGAAGATTGCAATGATACGGTACAATTTATTGTTGGGCGTTGTAGCAGAACTATCACCTATGGAATGATGGTTGACTGCTATACGGTAAATAAGTGACTAAGAGAGGTGATAAGATCATCAACAGTGGGTGATACAGTTGCTTATCTAGTGTGTTCCAATGACACGGCACAATTTATTTTTGGGCGTGTTAATAGATCGATCACCTAGGGAATGATGGTTGACTGTCAGACATGAATGAGTGACTAAGAAAGGTGATAAGGTGATCAACAGTGGGTGATACAGTCGCTAATTGAGTGTGTTCTAATGGCATGGACAATTTATTTTTGGGCGTGTTAATAGATCGATCGCCTAGGGAATGAAGGTTGGCCGTTAGATAACGAACGAGTGACTAAAAGGGAATAAGATGACCAACAATAGGTGATACAATCACTGATGGAAATGGGTTCCATCAATACGGCACAACTTATTGATTTCTGTGCATTGTGGCTGATTTATCATGTAATGGTTATACTTTCTTGAATCATTATTGAAATTAGTAGGAAATATTTTTTTACGTCGTGTACAAATGGCTCTTTACGAGTTAATGTGCTGTACCATATATGCGCTTATTACAGGAATAACAGCGTTATAGTCATTTAAATGTTGTTTTTATTTACATAATTTTTAGTTAAATTATATATATATATATAATATACATACATTTATTTTAAATGTATAATGGACATGTAATATACTATTAACACACGAGTTCTTATGTTGTTTTTTACAATAATATACTTTGATTTCAAAAAGAAATAATTATTAGTGCTTTGGAAAATGATTAGCAGTGACAGTGAAAAGGTGAGTAGGTTAAAAAGAGTAATTCAACAATTTATAAAAAAGATGGTTTCTCTTTTTGATAAAATGAAACGTTTTAGTAGGATGTGGTACTATATCAATACTCATCTGCATAAGATTTATATTTAATACTTTAATAGTAAGGGTCATTAATAGACTTAACTATATACAAATAAATTCAATTATTATCGTAAGAAAGCACAGTATTTAATTAACCATAAAAAAAACTGTGTCGTTGATTTTTTTTAAATCTCCTACATAGTTCTTTGACTTTTGTTTAAATGAAATTCATGTTTATACTTTGCAATATATTTTGCTTCTAATTTTGTATTCAGGCATACAAAATAGTCTTTAATCTCATTTTGTAGTAAATAAAAATTAGATTCCTGTATGTCTTACATAATATTAAAATTAGTTAAAGGAAATATACTAAAATAAAGGGCATGACATTTAGGTTTACTTATCATAGCCCTTTGTTAATTAAGCGTTAAAAGTCAACAAATCAGTGCAAATTAGTGGATTGAAGTCATCATGTATCTGTGTGAGTGGATTTATTTTAGCTAATTTCACACTTTATGTAACTTACAAAAAGGAAATATAAATATGTCCATTCCCTATCGCATGTTAGCGTGACCGAGGTAGGACCTTATCGTCTAGCAAGGCCTAATTAGGGTTTATATTGTAGAAGAAACACAATCTAACTTTTATAACTTTGCTTAGTTTTTGTGTAAAAATCTTTACCCTAACTATTAATTAGTTTCTCATTAATTGTAATCAATTTGACTGCTAAGTTGTCAAACAAACAGAACTTATCATCTTATTTGTTCACAAAATCACAATATAAGTATGCGCAATGGTATTCATTAATTTTCTTTAACATATGAAACTAAAGATGACATTCACTTACCAAAAAAACTTAAGAAATATTCAAATAACGCGTAAATGCATTCACTCACTTAATCATTACTCTCATCATAAGCTAAACAATACTACCCCTATATTTTGTGTTTAGTTCCAATCGCCTAGTTTAAGGAAATACTAAAATCCTAGTAAATATTTGAGATTACTTACAGTTATCTTAGTATTAGTATTGTGTGTTTTGAGAAGTATTTCCTTAAATCATATATAAGGAAATTTGTAATTTATAAACGGGAATCAGGCGATATATATATATATATATATATATATATATATATATATATATATATATCAATGTTTTTTCAAAGACGTGCTGGGTATATACTTACTTCAACTCTTGTTGTTAATGTGTTATTATTTTTTTTTTTTTTACTAAAACCCTCATAGTTGTAAAATGAGTTTATAAGGATTGTATACGTCACATAAATTCAAAAAAGTAACACAGTCTCGGAATCAATCTTCTAAAATCATCTTCTCTAGATAAACTTTTCCCTTCTCGATACACAGTTGATGTTTACGTCGTGGTAAAGTTATGGTAATTTCTCATTAATAAATTGCAGGGCATACCATACATTCAAAACTTCTATTAATTCGAATCAATCATTTTTCATCTATAGAGTAAGAGACTTATTTTTATATGAGTAAGTTTAGAAAACTAAATATGAGTAATTTATTGTTAAATAAATAAATAAGTACTGAAAGCAAATTGATTAACAAATAAAAAAAGAGACTCCGCAAAAGGGAGTTTACGATCAACCTAATTTTTTAATGTATTTCATAAAAAGAGTTAGTATATTTATAAGTTCTAAAAGTGTTGAGGTACATAACTCAAAAAAATCTTGTTTCAAGATAATGTTTCAGAAAGTAGCTAATTTGGCCTTTCTAGGCACACAACTCTTTAGAAACCATTCAATATATTTTATATTTTAAATGTTGAGAATATACCAGACCAGAGAAACTACCTAAACTAGTGGAAAGAAAACAATAATTATTTTAACTTCAAGCAATTAGTTTTTTTCTATAATTTATGTCTGTACTATTTTTAAGTTGGAATTTGTACAGTTATCCTTGGCTTAAAGAGTAAATTAATGATACATAAAAACATAATTGCTAGGGTTTACCATTAAAGAGAGAGTTGTGTACTTTTATAAAATTTTCGGAGTGGTTTGGTTTTAATAGTAAAGGAGACAGGGGGAGGGGGCGAAACACGTTGTATGAATATTATTGAGGCAGGCACTTTGCTACTCCTAGTGACAGTCGTGTGAAATCTAGAACCAAATTCCGAGAGGCTGGACCGCTGGATGGAATCTTAAATGATATTTATTTTACTTTTTTGAAAAAGGTTCATCACGCATGTTTAGTATTTTAAAACGTAAAGCTGCTAAAAATGTTTACATCATTTTAATTAAAGTAATCTCATAGGCAACAACAACTTAATAGTGATTGTTTTTTATGAACCAATATTACGTGTATGGTGTATTTTAACGGACTTTCTTATTTTTTCTAGTTATTTCAGAACAAATATTACTTTATTGAAACCCATGTACAATTATTATTTCAATATTAGCTTAAGTTTTAGTCTGTGAATAACTGTTTTGAATCAAAGGTACGGTTTGTTAAAGTACAATTTATGTACATGAATCAAAACATGAAACTTAACATGAAGCTATACTGAAATTCACCCCTCATAAACTCATTCATCAGGTTAGTTGTATTTATCTTAGAACATAGTTTCAGATCCAGATATGTTTATTGTTTTTAAATCTTTCATATCTTTTTGATCATCGTTCTTGAGTTTTTGAGTTTTATTAGGAATTCGGATATATTTTCTGTGAGGCTGGTCTCTGGTAATCTTATATTTCCATAGAAAATTAGTCTATTGTTGTACAAGTCCAGTTCTATGTTTGTGTATTTCCAAATGTATTTGTATATTGTAGTCTGTATCTCTATTATGTCTTTCGTGGTCCATTTATTTTAAGTATAATTTGTCTTTCCTGTGTTTGATTCTAGTTATTGTCTTTTACGCTTTCGCAAAGTATTTGGGATTTTACAAATGTGTTTTAATTTCGAAATTTCGTTTCGTGAAATTGTCTTTTTTCATTAGAAAAATATATTTTGTTACCCAATACTTATATTCCTTTATTCATTATTATTATTTATTGCTTTGAGTTTTCATTGTTGTTATTGTTTTTAAAACTTGTATTTTTTGCTTATAATGGCATTTGCTATACGGTAATGGAATGGACTTGGACCCTAGTAATTTTGGTATGTCGTCCAGAACAAAAAGTGATTTTGTACTTTGTATGTACTTTCGTACTTATAACAACCGAATATCTTATGCAATAATATAAGTACTGGGATAACATACGTTGATCTTAAGGTAACTTCTATCCGATTATTGGATGACATAACTGTAGAATTATTGAAACTCAGATTATAAGTTATTGTGATATAAAATCCATAACAATTTTTTAAAGGGTGTCAAAATTAATGATTTCAATTTGAGTCACGAATACACTTCCCTAATTTGTGAAGAATGATAATTTACTTCTTTAGAGGAACTTAATGTTAAAAAATGTGTGCATAAAGGTTTTTTGTTGTTACAGATATTGGTCATAGTTTGCCTGTGTATACATTATTATTTGAATACTTTATAGTAGGGATAAACCATTAGCAAATTATCTTTACAAAGCTGGAAGTGTTTCTGTTACTTAAATCAGAATCTTTTTAAATTTTAAAACCTTAGTAATTATAATTAATCATTTTTAATTAAATTAATATAATTGATTTAGTAATATTTCTGATAATGTGTAAATTGTTGTTATTAGTACTGTAATAATTGAATACCTTAAATTTCTAACATTTTTGTAGTAAAATTATATATTTACTTATACTTTTAGAGTAATAATTATTTGTACTTATATATTTTTTTTTTATTACAGGATTAAACATTGTTAACAACATTTTGTCATTTACTTATTTGTATTGCCTAGTTTAAAATCAAACCAAATGTGTTATGTACCACTGTTATCGACCCGTACACCGAGGCCTGTTTTGATCTAACGTACTTAATATAATCCGTTTAAACCACCACAACAATGGCATGGTCACGAACTCTGAATTGAATACAATGGCGATCTATAGGTTTCCTAGAATCAATGGAAAACATCAGACTACTATTATTCACTGTCGTGTGATAGCTATTATATTGATAAATTTATCTACCTAATAAACTCTCGGGTCCACTTGTATGTAATTCATAGAGGTAATATATATTCTAATGATTTTTACTCTCATTGACAAAATAACATTTTAAAAACTGAGATGATGACAAAACTGTCTGTAAAATTTAAATTAGATATATAAAGATATATTGAGTTGCGTGTACAACAAATATCACATATAAAATACAATTTCCAACTAAATTGAAAATAATTCCTAGTAACTTGTTTTGGGTATTATTACCTGCCCATTTCTCATGGGGAACAAATTCTATGTTCCTCGCATACATAACTATTGCAAATTAGGATTTGTTCTCACAAAATATATATATATATATATATAAGAACGTTAAATAACCACTATATTAATTTTAATTTTTTGTTGTTATAAAAAGCAAGTGTGTTTTTTAACCTTTGACAAAAAATGTTTAATGCTGTTATAAAATATAACCTAACAGCATCAATTTCAGTCATTAGTTCTTCAAATAACTGCAAATAATTACCCTTAAATGCAAATTTTTTACTTAGATAATAAGGGAAGTTTTTTTAAAATTCCAACGGTTATCTGCTGGATACTTTTTCACGCATCTTGATATTTACAAATTATCATGTAACGGCATGTTTTTAAACTTACCACATTTTAATTGAACAAGTTATAATATTGTTCAATACAAAAATGTATTGTGTCCCTAGGCTGATCCAATCAATCCTAATGTACAATCCAATCAATCCTGATCTGGTACAACGCCCTAGTTATAAATGGAACTAATCCATCGGGCCTCCTTCAGTTACCATTCTAACCTCTAAAGGTTGCTTGTCTTGTTCGTCTCTGATATGGTAAATGCGTTTTATTAAAAGATGGTTCACAATTGCTGGTCCTAATTCGAACCATTATAAAATTTAAAAATATTTGTAAAAATGCAATTTGATATACCATAGATGGATTAATTTTTAGTTAGTAATTACTTTCACCACATTAAATATGACTTGAATCATATTTTAATCACATTGAAATATGATTCAACATTGAAGTATGTACAGTTAGTTATTATGTACTGTACATTTCATGTCATAAATTCTCTAAACTTAAACGTAGTAAGACGTAAAAATGTTAACTGCCACGTCGTCACTAGTGGAGAGGTGATTTACCCCATAGGGGATAGGTACCATGCTCGCTCCTCTTGATACCGACATGGCGTCCACTCTGTAATTGCTATTGATGTGCCAGTCTGAGATATCCATATAGTGGGTGGTTAGTTGGAAATCAAACCAATACTATGTGGATTGGATCCCACGTAAATATGTAGGTCCCTTGATTTCCTGATGAGCTATTAAAAAATAGTTAGAATTAAGTTAATAGTAACAAAGATCATCCACATTCAATCTTTAGTCATTTAATCATTCATAATCGGCTGAAAATGCAAACAAAGTTGTGTCAACGACTAATATCTTGAGAATGGTAATAATCGGGGTAAATTTAGGATTAATTCATGCCACTAACAGAATTTTGTAAAAGCTTAGTCTTATATATAACTAATATAAATTTCTCAATAAACAACATGCGTAAGACACGATTGTTCAAACTTCGCCCATATTCTAATTTTTATACTTATTGTTTTATATTATTTAAGAAAAGCTAATTTCTTAGTTTTAACAAATATGATTTAATTAAATAATATTGTTTTTAAATAGTGCTGATGATGTGGTTTTTTGTAAAAATTTTCAATACTATCTAAAAATTACATTGCAGGCTTGCTCTAAAAAAAATTAATATTTTGACGTACACTTTTAGGTTTAAAGGGGTAATTACAATTGCAATTTCCATAAAGGGTTATAATTCTTAACGGGTTTTTGAGGTTTTAACGTAACTTTAAACGTCTTGTGCGTATCTCGTAGGGTGGGTAGGTCAACACCACCGTACTTGTAGTTTTACTTCACTGTTTTCAAGTAAATATAATTGATTAATATATCAGAGTAAGTGATAATCCAGTTCATTTCTCATTTGGCTATTAAATTACATTTTCTAAGGATTAGTTCGCTTTAGTTAGTTACAGTGACTAAATCTGCTCATCTAGACGCACTACACTAATTCGAAATCCATATTCACCCATAGATTGATGATCGGTGTCTTAAGAATATATAAATATCTTTGATGTCATGTATTTTCCAATAGACAATAGAAAATATATATTGTAGATTACATTCATGTTTTAATAATAATTATATTTATATATAAATAGGGAATACAACAGGCAAAACCCCAACTGTGATCTGTAAAAGAAAATGTATTGAATTAAAACTTGAAGTTCAATATATTTTATTATAATTAGATAAAGTAGTAATTGTTATTAATTTTACTAAATCTGTGGTTATGTGAAAACCATAACTCTTTTTTGTGAATATATTTGTCTAACAGTAACACTACAACACAACAAACAAGCGATGAACTATATCGTTAGGACATTATATAACATTCAAAATTAGGATTTCAAACCAAAATAAAAATAATATAGAACGGAAGCTACGGAGTTTATTTAAATTAAATGTGAGGATAAATTAGGGATTTTTCACAACAATTAAAAATACATTTAATATATTTTCTGGCTGATTGATATGAAGTAAAAAATACACTCTGATAGATTTAACAATATATACTTCTGAATTGAAAAGCATAAATCAAATAATGTTGAAGCGACTCTAAGTTTGACAAGTTAAACAAACAATCAAAACAAAATGAAACTTTCCCGGGTGGAAAATTGTTTAATTTCGTGGAAATAAAGTTTTGGTGGGAGAAGAGAAACGAGAGAGCTCGTAAGTGGGAGAACTGTAGTTTAAGAGTTAAGTAACAGAGAATATGGAGTTTTATGCTAGCATTATTTTCACATGCACTTGATTATAGAGAAAGAAGAGAACTGTAAGGGTATAGTACATTAGATAAGAGCTCGTTTTCCATTAACATCATGAGCAAACATTGCATGATATTTTATTTTTTCCCAAGACTAATTTTTTTAGTAATCTATAATGACAAGTGCTTTTGTATTGTTGGAATAAACTTTGTTGTCAACAAAACTAAATAAAACTTACTGTATAAATTGGGGGAGGGGGGTTAAATAATATTCAACGTTATGACTTTTTCAGATTCATGAACACTACTGATTTTATTTCACACGGATGTCTAAATTTTTCAATGCACTTACAAACAAGTTGCCCCCTTACCAAAAGTGAGATATTAATTTTTGTACAAGGCTGTGAATTAAGGCCAAATGTACCTCCACATTATCAACAGATTATAATTATCTACGTCATCACATGTTCAGGATGCATAAACCATTAATATTTCTTGTTTAGTGTTATAAGCATAGTTTTTTTGGCAATATATTATGTTACTATTTATTATCTAATAAAAGCCAAATTTTAATTACAGAATTATATCTAATAACTAAAATATGGCTTGTTAAATATTTTATAATTTTTTAATTATGATGTTATGGACCCTTGAGAAAAGGAAGTTTCCGTAAACATTATTTGAAATTAATTTATAAAATTTGTTAACAGCCAAATATTGACTTACGGTACAATGAAATTGAGTAATTATAAAAATTAAAATAAAATATAAGTACTTATTTATTTCACATTTGAGTTGTTTATTGTAAATGTTTTAATATAATATTACTTTTTAAATATTTTACAGGTGGTTGATTTTAAAACTAAACTGATCTTGAAGAAAATGTAGCTTTACTTAATGTTTTTAAATTTAATTATGAACTTTTAAGTTATATTACTGAAAAATAATCGATATGAAAAATATGAAAATTATGATTAAACCTTATTTGATTACTGACTTATTCATATGTATTTAATAATACATAGACTTAAATAAAAATGTCCCAATTGAAACTAACATTTTACGAAAAATGTTCCTTATAAAATATTATTTAATACAATTTTTAAAAAACTTTTACGATGAGTATTGATACAAATAAACATTAAATATTGCCCTGAAATGTTGTTTCGGAATGCCTATTACATTATAATCACTACATCTTTGAAATTAATTATCTTAAATCTAACGTGTGTGTGAAAGCTTAACATAAACTGTTCTAAGATTAAACAAAATTATTTTAGAAAGTAATTAACTTGTGACGTTTCGATATGTTTATGATGGCAACGTTATTAAAATGCGTTTAACCTGAGAATAAAATGTAACTACTAAGTGGTAATGTGATGTTTATCTTCCATAAACCATGTTAGCGTGACTGACCTAGACCGTAGCAAGGGTTCGTTAAAGTAAACTTTTAACTGTACAACTTTGTGACCTGCATTGATACTTATTGAGATATTTGTATCACTGCAATATGTATATTTATAAATATAACCCTGTTTTCCTGGTATTCCATTCTTGTGATCATGTTTAATGAATAAATAAGCTATAAATAATTAAAATATTGACTTGATTGGCAGTGCAAAACTAATTTTGAAAGTGTTTATCTTTCATCATATAAAAGCATATAAAAAAATCAATAACCTGCCTCAGATAAGGTTTTCCCCTTTTTACATCTAATGTTAGAATTAGATTGATCTGACAAAACCAAAATATTTTAACCCAAATATTTTTGTTCGATGAAATTCCAAAATGCATATACAAACAGTTTATAAATATACAAACAGTTGATAAATATACAACAGTTGATACATATACAACAGTTGATACATATATAAACATTTAATAATATAAAACTGTTGATACATATACAAACAGGTGATAGATATAAAACAGTTGATAAATATACATCAGTTAATACATATACAAACAGTTGATAAATATACAATAGTTGATACATATACAAACAGGTGATAGATATAAAACAGTTGATAAATATACAATAGTTGATACATATACAAACAGGTGATAGATATAAAACAGTTGATAAATATACATCAGTTAATACATATACAAACAGTTGATAAATATACAATAGTTGATACATATACAAACAGGTGATAGATATAAAACAGTTGATAAATATACATCAGTTAATACATATACAAACAGTTGATAAATATACAATAGTTGATACATATACGAACAGTTGATAAATATACAATAGTTGATAAATATACAAAGAGTTGATAAATATACAAACAGTTGATTAATATACAACAGTTGATACATATACAAACATGTGATAAATATAAAACAGTTGATACATATACAAACAAATGATAAATATACAATAGTTGATAAATATACAAACAGTTGATAAATATACAAACAGTTGATGAACATACAAACAGTTGATACATATACAAACAGTTGATAAATATACAATAGTTGATACATATACAAACAGTTGATAAATATACAATAGTTGATACATATACAAACAGTTGATAAATATACAAAGAGTTGATAAATATACAAACAGTTGATAAATATACGAACAGTTGATGAACATACAAACAGTTGATACATATACAAACAGTTGATAAATATACAATAGTTGATAATATACAATAGTTGATACATATACAAACAGTTGATAAATATACAATAGTTGATACATATACAAACAGTTGATAAATATACAATAGTTGATACATATACAAACAGTTGATAAATATACAACAGTTGATACATATAAAACATTTGATAAATATAAAACAGTTGATACATATACAAATAGTTGATAAACATACACACATAGCGTAAATAGTATTTATGCTATGGAATATTATTTATTTTATCAAAACCATTGTTTTGATCTATTACATGCTTTTTGTATGTTCCTAGCAACAAGTAATCATTTCACTAAATCATAGTTATTTATTTTATGAATATCATGCGTTAAAGAAATCTAACATATTTTATAAGCATTTTTATTTTTGGTATCGTGTAACATTTTAATAAAGAAAGGTAATGTAATCATAATATAATTGATCTGACTGGTTTTGTTATTTAGTAAATGTTCAAATATGCTATTCTGATTATACATTAAGGTGGAAACTTGCATCCAACGATCAAATAAATAAAAATAATCTAAATATAGTTGTTATTATTAGTAAATTACTTTGAACCATGAAAACCTCTTTAGCAGTTTGTAGAACTTCTACAAAGTTCCACATGTAGTATAACCTATGGTAATAATAGGCTCAAAACCATTCCCAAATGCACATTGTTTAAAGATATTTTGTTAAATTTCTCTTGGACTAAACATTGGAATATTTTCAAGCTTTATAAATCTAGTAGTTCTCAATTTTATTATCGATGTAAAAGAACACTTTAATTTATGTTTTAGAGTTTAATATCAGGATTTAATCTTCATACTTTTTTTATTATTTTCAAATTATTTCCTATATATACTGGACATATTTCATTCGTAATTGTATGTATACATATTTCTTTAAAACAACATTTACATCATTACAGGATTACATGACATTAAACTGTACTATATACACAAACAAGTTAACCGAAAGAGTGTATGTGTAATATATGTTAGTGTGTTACAATACACAAATTCATGACACATTTTTACTTTAAGCAACGAAAATTAAGGGCCTATATATGTTCATATTATGTAATATATGATATAATCAATTCGAAATCCTAACAAATGCAGGTCCCATAACATCCAACGACAAACTTAGTCTGTATATTAACATACCACCCTCCAATTTTTCTATGATCTTAACGAGCGGACGTAGCGGGCGACGGGTGCATCAAGCGGAATCAAGCTTATGTCAGAGGCAGCATTTTTAGATGAGGTTTTGCTCTTATGTTTCTTGAAAAGTCCCCTTTTACAAGTCAGTTTAGTAATCAACATCAAATTCTTTTCACTAATTTCTTTGTCGAATCTGCCATCTTTTACATCAACTCTCATCAGTAGATTTTTATTAAAAATATAATTTAAAAACTGTTACAGTTTTAATCTTTTTAACATTGCTATATTTCATATCTATTATTTAGCCAGTATTTAGAAACAATTACAGTATCGTATGACACTTTTCTTTATTAAATTCTAACCAAATATTCAGTGAATAAGAACTGAATTACTTTGCAAAAACATGGTTACTTGTTCTCACTTACTAACAAATGATTTAGTATGATTTACAAGAGATGTCACATACTCTCTAATGAACTATATTTTTTTATATGTTCCAGTTATAAGCTGGAGAAAACATTTTATACTATTTATAAATTTTATTGGAAATAATAAATAACATACATAAGAGTAACACATTAATTTTGTGTAATTTTTAAAACCACATAGGCTCCTACATTTTCTATTACTTTTACGTTCAACTCATAATATTTATTTGTAATGTAATTACTAATATTTTGAAATAAAATGTTGGAATTTACGTTTCAAACTGACAGCTTAGCTTTGAGACAACTTTCTGTAAGGGTGGGTTGCAATAATTATTTATTAGGTTATTAGTATATACATTATGTAAGGGTGAGTGCCGTAGGTGTGTGGGTGGGTAGAACAATTAAATAGGTTAATCTATTACATAAGTACCTTTCTATATAACTGAACACAAAAACTAAATAAAATAGGTTGACTAATATTTATACAACATTCAAATGAAGTATAAAATCTGTAAATGATATATATTAATTCGTCTAAAAATGTAAGCTACTACGGAGTTTAGAGTTGGGAAATGAATAAGGATTTAAAATGTAAGCTACTATGGAGTTTAGGGTTGGGAAATGAATAAGGCATTAAAATGTAAGCTACTACGGAGTTTAGAATTGGGAAATGAATAAGGCGTTAAAATGTAAGCTACTACGGAGTTTAGGGTTGGGAAATGAATAAGGCGTTAAAATGTAAGCTACTACAGAGTTTAGGGTTGGGAAATTAAAAAGGCGTTAAAATGCAAGCTACTACGGAGTTTAGGGTTTGGAAATGAATAAGGTGTTAAAATGTAAGTTACTACGGAGTTTAGGGTTTGGAAATGAAAGAGGCGTTAGAATATAAGCTACTACGAAGTTTAGGGTTGGGAAATGAATAAGGCGTTAAAATATAAGCTACTACGGAGTTTAGGGTTGGTAAATGAATAAGGCGTAAAATGTAAACTACTACGGAGTTTAGGATTGGGAAATGAATTAGGCGTTAAAATGCAAGCTACTACGGAGTTTAGGGTTGGGAAATGAATAAGGCGTTAAAATGTAAGCTACTACGGAGTTTAGGGTTGGTAAATGAATAAGGCGTTAAAATGTAAGCTACTACGGAGTTTAGGTTAGGAAATGAATAAGGCGTTAAAATGTAAACTACTACGGAGTTTAGGGTTGGGAAATGAATAAGGCGTTAAAATGTAAGCTACTACGGAGTTTAGGGTTGGGAAATGAATAAGGTGTTAAAATGTAAGCTACTACGGAGTTTAGGGTTTGGAAATGAATAAGGTGTTAAAATGTAAGCTACTACGGAGTTTAGGGTTGGGAAATGAAAGAGGCGTTAGAATATAAGCTACTACGAAGTTTAGGGTTGGGAAATGAATAAGGCGTTAAAATGTAAGCTACTACGGAGTTTAGGGTTGGTAAATGAATAAGGCGTTAAAATATAAGCTACTACGGAGTTTAGGTTAGGAAATGAATAAGGCGTTAAAATGTAAACTACTACGGAGTTTAGGGTTGGGAAATGAATAAGGCGTTAAAATGTAAGCTACTACGGAGTTTAGGGTTGGGAAATGAATAAGGCATTAAAATGTAAGCTACTACGGAGTTTAGGGTTGAGAAATGAATAAGGCGTTAAAATGTAAGCTTCTATGGAGTTTAGGGTTGGGAAATGAATAAGGCGTTAAAATGCAAGCTACTACGGAGTTTAGGGTTAGGAAATGAATAAGGCGTTAAAATGTAAACTACTACGGAGTTTAGGGTTGGGAAATTAATAAGGCGTTAAAATGTAAGCTTCTACGGAGTTTAGGGTTGGAAAATGAATAAGGCGTTAAAATGCAAGCTACTACGGAGTTTAGGGTTGGGAAATGAATAAGGCGTTAAAATGTAAGCTACTACGGAGTTTAGGGTTGGGAAATGAATAAGGCGTTAAAATGCAAGCTACTACGGAGTTTAGAGTTGGTAAATGAATAAGGCGTTAAAATGTAAGCTACTACGGAGTTTAGGGTTAGGGAATGAATAAGGCGTTAAAGTTTAAGCTACTACGGAGTTTAGGGTTGGGAAATGAATAAGGCGTTAAAATGTAAGTTACTACGGAGTTTAGGGTTAGGAAATGAATGAGGCGTTAAAATGTAAGCTACTACGGAGTTTAGGGTTGGAGAATGAATAAGGCGTTAAAATGTAAGCTACTACGGAGTTTAGTGTTGGGAAATGAATAAGTCATTAAAATGTAAGCTACTACGGAGTTTACGGTTGGGAAATGAAAAAGGCGTTAAAATGTAACTGATTTTATATTCAGACAAAGTGAAACAATGTTACTGCAAACCATTTTACACTTCGTACAACGTGTCGTGTTTACCATCCCAGTTACAAGTTAGCGTGACTAAGCTAAGCATAGAGTCCTGCAAGGCCTAATTAGGATAAATATTATAGTGAAAGTAATTTCAAGTTTATTACCGATAACTTTGTTTTTATTTCCACAATAGTTGTATTTCATAAAGATCTTCTATCTGGTAAAATTATTTATTCAGTAATTGGAAAGGCAAACATCCGAACACTGAAAACAAATGTTTAAACTGATATTCAAACATTTTAACCGTACATATTCGTATTTATACATTTTGTTTATAACACAGTTGCCTATAAGAAGACAGTCAGCCCTCCACGAACTTTATGTTATAAAACATTATTTTAATTCGAAATCCATGCATAGCCATACAGTAGAATAGAACAAAAATATAAAAGTCGAAAAATGTCTTAATTTTCATCCAAAAATAATATTTCGTTAGTTTAAGTCTGAACATGTTCTTTAAAAATAATTGTTTCCTTATATTATAGTTATTACTAGCTATTCTGAAATAATTTAAAATTTTAATTATTGAAAGGAATTAATAATACCATACATATAACATTCTAATCAAGATTTAACATATTATTCATGTAATAAATTACTGATTTAATTGACATAAAAATAATTGTGAGCAATTTATTCAGAATGTTATGTTGACCTTTACAATTAAAGTATGTCTTATCTTGTTATTCACAGTCTACTTCCGGCGTGGTGGCTCAGGGGCTAAGCCTTCAAACTGTGGAGGGCAAGGTCCAAGGTTCGAATTCCCACTGAGCCAACTGTCAGTACTTCACTCGTTGAATAAAGTTAACGCACAGGCCTGTAGGTCCATATCAAATGGTGAGTGAAGTTAAAAGATATCATAAATTACAACAACTCTACGATACGACAACTAGTCAAATGGCTAGCAATTATCATATTTTTAACTGGAAATAAAAGAAGCAAGACGTGGTTATATATTGTAAAGGAAAAGAGTATTACATTTAAACATACTCAGTCTGATAATGCGGTAGTTAAAGTGCAATGCACGTGCTACGGAGTCTGACATAGTAATAATGCACAACAGCCAGCTCCTGATCTTATCCTGTAATTAATGTTTACCGCCTCCATTGTCTCTCCACTCTTGTAAAGCAGACACAAAACGTGGCTTTCTATAAACTACAGTAGAACTCATATTGAATGCAGTATTCATTGACCCGCTTTCGGCTTTCTTCTTTCTCTGAAACTCCGTATATTGGAGTAATTTTTACACCCCACTCATTACTCCTTTATGTAAGTGCCCGCTCACTCCATAATTTCCCTCCTACATTGAACGTGATTTTCTTCTGAAAAGTGTTTCAGCATATTTGGGTTCTTTATTGTTGCTTGTAAAGTTTTAATTTTCTTTCAAATTCAGAAGATTATTGCTTTAAACGTTGAATAATAATTTTACCAACTACATTTTTTTATTGATAGTTATTTGCGTTTGTAATAAGACGACATTTTCACTTTATTTTTCTAAAAGATAATACATACAATTAAAATTTAATAATAAATATGCTTTGAAGTAAACAGAGCATTAACTGGAATAATTAGAAAATTATAGTGTTGGGTGTCCAAGTTAGATGGTATTCAGAGTCCATATATTGTGTAAGAAAGATAACTGAGTTAGGCTTGTCAGTTAGCTGAAAGTCAGACTAATAGTACGTGGTTCTATAACCACGTAATTCTGCGGATCTCCCGTAGTTGCCTTGGTTATTGGTCCATGAATAAATTCCACGTTGCTTGGTAACAGTTATTATACTTTTCATCTACTCTCGTCACACTTACTCGACGATTTCTCTTATTTCTCTGATAAAAAAAAAAAAAAAAAAAAAAAAAAAAAAAAAACACTCAAGTAGTGGTTTTTTTTTGTTTTTTTTCGCAAATAAAGAGGGGAATCTGTTGGTAACATATTAGAATCATAAAGAGATTTACATATTTATAGTACACTGTAATTCATCTCACAAATGACTTGACAATTTATTAGTATAAGTATTATTCCATCTTAACTAACATGTTTTAAATAATTGATTAGTATATTTCACCCTACAAATTAAAATACCACTAAAGGGGGAGCTAAAACATGTTTTTTTCGTGTCAGCGTGGCTTGAATATGCCTATATTACCTGCAACGTTTTACTAAAGTTACGAATTTCTATTACGTCACCTTCACCTTCTATTGTTTGACTTTATAATTTTACAAGGAAAGTTAAGCAGTACAAACCGTTATTCAACATCATATGAAATACATAGTTTGTGTATATGAATAAAACTACAGTGAACTTATTTACTAGAATTGTTTATTGGGTCTGAACTTCTTTATTATCGTTATCCTTATAACCAAGAAGATTGTTGAAATGGGTCGCATGAAGCCAGTTTACCTGTTCGGTGAAATGTGTTTATATTATATTTTAACCGGTAGCAGTAGTGGTCTATCTTCCCCTGTGTCTTTCCAGCACATGCTACGCTGACTAATATCTTAGATAATAGTATTCCAATCAGCATTCAGAGCAATTATTTGAAACCAACACCGTTAAACAGCAGCTAAGCATGCGTTTACACTAAATGTATGATATATTTTACAGTATATTTCTTTTTATAATGAATAATATTATAAATTAAAATTGACTCATTTTTATTAACCTTTGAATAAAAAGCTAGTATGGAAGTTTTATTTTTCCAAAATATTAGGCTGTCATAGGTAATCTAAATATTTAAACATGACACATCCATATTTGCATTTTCAATAATATGACTAGTCCTATAATGTATTTAAGTGAACCCATCTATTCACCAGGTTTCTACACAAACGGGAAGCCACATGCCTCCCTCTTTGGCCAGCCACAATCGGATGGAGTTGGATAGGATCAGATTACTACCCACCCTCCACCAGATGAATGTAATCTCATTTCGTTACATCATATATGTTACAAAACCACTGATTCCCTGAGGCCAACAATGATTTCACCATTAAAAATTTTAAAAAAATATTCAAAACTTGCAAACATAATTCATTGTTAGTGTATGAGTAATGATGTTAAATTAAGTGCCTAAGACAAGATTCATTAGTTATCATTTTCATGATTAATTGTTTTATATGCAGGTTTAAGTTTGTGTAAGCACATATAAGCATAACGACACGTAATTATTATTATTCTACATTCAGGTATTCTGTATGCCAAATTATTCTATAAAAGTTTTATATTTTATATGAGAGCAAAACGTTTCTGGTTGGCATTTATTTATGTTTTACTTTCTTAAGGAGTCAAGAAGAGTTATCCATATATCCCTCTCATTTGACTTGTAATGATATCAGGCCAGAGGGTTTATACGGAGTGACCAGTAGAGTCGTAAAATCATAAAGAAACACCATTCAAAATACAACAACAGTTATTTCCTTTTAAGCTGTAGGTCATTTAAATCTCTTTAAACCATTTAAAGGACTGATAACCATCGATATGATAACTTAGTGACCCAGATTTCCGCATTCCAATCAAGGTCGCGGCCTTCCTCGTCCCCCGCCACGGCACCCGTCTCCAGCCAACAATGTATGACGGATAGAGTATCGGTTAATTTGCAGGCGCTGAGCTTTTCTTTTTATTGTTACGAAACACTTTATTTACTAAATTCATATAACTATGCAATTTGAAGCACATATCAATGGTCACAATTTCTCAACTCTCTCCGAACATTGTAAATTTTACGTGCTAGTATTGGCATAAATTCAGCCATAAAAAGTTACTTCAGTACACACTCGGCAGTGGTGAGTCTGCTAGAGAGCAGCCTCGCTTTTTCACGAGTGGACACTCCATTTTGTGAGTGGCCACTCGGTTTTATTTAACTAAAAACGGAGTTGCCACTCGCAAGTCATACGTAGACTCATCGTGGTATTTATAGTGACCCATAAGCAGACGCATATAGTGTTATTGACCCACCCGCCCTCCCATACATGTACAGTGGTATTGACCCACCCATACACGTACAGTGGTATTTACCCAACCGCTCACTTATATACGTACAGTGGTATTGACCCACCCGCCCACCCATACACGTACAGTGGTATTGACCCACCCACCCACCTATATACGTCCAGTGGTATTGACCCACCCGCCCACCTATATACGTCCAGTGGTATTGACCCACCCGCCCACCCATACAAGCACTATAGTATACACTACTATAGCCAGGGGAACCTGTTGATAGGTAACAAAGAATTTCTTTACCCATATATAAGCTACTTGTGAATTTCTTGGACAATTATTATTTGTAGATTTAAATAATTCCTACCTCTACAAGCATATAGTTTAACTTATTATAGAAATAATATAGGTTAAGTTACCTTTTTTTCCGTCAACAGTTCTTCTTTCATAAATGTGCTATGTACATTTCAAAGCGTAGAGCTTCATCATCAGGCTTTCCAAAAACGTCACATTTACATACTAAACATTAAAAACATTTAAAATATAAACTAAAACACTCAAACATATTAACACAGTACATTTGCCGGCCGGCGATAGACACCAACTGATGAACAAATTGGTCATCAGTTGGTGTCTATCGCCGGCCGGCAAATGTACTGTGTTAATATGTTTGAGTGTTTTAGTTTATATTTTAAATGTTTTTAATGTTTAGTATGTAAATGTGACGTTTTTGGAAAGCCTGATGATGAAGCTCTACGCTTTGAAATGTACATAGCACATTTATGAAAGAAGAACTGTTGACGGAAAAAAAGGTAACTTAACCTATATTATTTCTATAATATAACAGTTCTGGAGGCTAATAAAACAAAATGAATAAATTAACTTATTAAAGTGCAGGTTATTATCATTATTTTTCATTAGACTGGAACTTACTTGAATCGTGTAAACAATAAACATTTTTGTCAGTCTTAGTTTGGCACTAATGTCTCAATAACCCAGCTACTTCGGGACAAAGTACTATGGAGATTGTAGATCATACTTTCTATACTCCGTCTTCTTAATACTGACACAGTATTCACTCAATGATTTCCATCGACGTGGACCCTACTAGATAAGTCTGGGGTTTCCGTGTTGGGTGGTAGTCATGGTCCGGATGTTGTATAGGGAAGAGAAACGAGTATCAGACTTCTCAGCAGAAAATCATTTCCTCAGGGACCCTGGCTATTGGCTACTAATAAATGGATTTTTTTTATAACCAGTCAACCTTACTCAGTTACAATGACTACACTCGTTCATATACCACCATCATACTCATTCACTCCTTATATTCATCCACAAATCTACGATTGGCGTCTTAATTATGAATAATGAATTAATAATCCTTTTTATAATATACTTATATTGTTTTGTTCAAATCATCTAAAATGTTCATGCAACAGGAATATACTGGCTATAAAGTAAGTTACATTATTATTGTTGCATATTAGGATATTTTTGTATACAACTGTAATATGTATAATGACAGCTAGTAGGATATCTGCCCCTTTGCAGACAGTTTTTCCGAAAAGTAACAACATGTCTAATAGGATGTATAGAAATTATCTTAAACTCCAGGTCAAATATCCTAAGGGCCACTTAATTAAATGATCTTTACATTCTTAGACGTAGGTTTCTATTGAGCTTTGTTCTTTATTTCCAAATGAGAAAAGTAATTCTTCGTATTCATTATTTGGATTTCTAAACACATCGTTCATCAGGTGGCTCACAGTTGTACATTGACTTTTCCAATAGTAATTTTTAGTAATTCAAAACAAATTAAAAAATTATTCAAAATCCTAAAGTCGTATATTGTTAAGTTGAACATTTATATTGACTTTTTACAATTTTATAAGAGAACTAGCTGTACCCGCCCGCTTCGCCGGACATAATATTGAGTTTTGATTGTATCATTGAAATGTGCAGCAACCTTTCAGTTTACACAGTATCCAATTTACAACAGCTGATGTTTTGTGTAGTTTACTACTGTACTCAATTATTTTTAATTTTGAAAGTTTTGCCTACCACAATTTTATTCTATTTGTTTTTATTTAACAGCTGTTAATCAAATAAATCAATCGATTTATATAGCTTCACAAGAAATCAAAACATAAAAATATAAACAGTTTAAAAAATTAACACATGGTTTAATTTAATTTTGACATATTTAAAACCCACTGCTGATATTCTTTTTATATTTGACTTATTATACCTTCATGCATCCTGCTATTTGATTAATATTGAAACTTTAGAAGTCCAAGGGACGGAGCCCTGAGGGATTAAAGAAACGGGAATAGGACAGAAACCTTCCTTGGTGTATATAGAACAACTTCCCCAAGTTTCATGGCGATCGGCTGGACGGTTTGGTAGCGCATAAAGGACAGACAAACATACATTGGATTTTATAGATATAGATTATGATACTACTTAAGACATTGTCATGTATAACGTAACAAGAAAATGGCCTAGATGATGACTATTATTACTATTTAATAGAATAAACATCAGAATGAATTATTAAAATTAATTATAAAGTCGGATGTAACGATGAATCAGTGTATGTTAACTAATATAACACATGCAATGTCAATCTTTCATAATTTCGTTGTTTTTGTTTGTTTTCTAAATAAGATGATGGCCTTACATATTCAAAGTAAAATGAGTTCCAGTACAGTTTTGTATAGTTAAGGGTATAATATATACTTTCACTGCAATGTCAAATTTAAAAATGGATTAATCTTACATGAATTGTGATTTCGTAAGGTGTTTATTACTATCCTTATATATTTATATTATTTGTAACTGTATGTTATTTATTAATAATCATATTAATTAATAATAGTATTAATAAACAAGTCATATAAGTGGTGTCTAGATATAAATGGTTGCCATCGAAGTGGACACTACTAGAAAAATCTGGGGTGTCCATCTTCGATGTTAGTTAAGGTTCAGATGTTGTGTAGGGAAGAGAACTGAGTGTTAGACCAACACTACGTGGTTCGGATTCCACGTAAAGGTGTAGGTGCCATAGTGGACCTGGATATTGGGCTATTAATAAATAGTCCTTTCTGAGCTAAGTCGAACTCAGATAGTAACAAAGAATACAATTGTTCATTTAAACTATTCACACTTATTCACCCCTCATATTCGCCCATATCTTGACGATCGGTGTCTTAGAAATGAATTTTGAAATCTTAACGTAGTTACTCGACAAAATTATATTCCTTGTTATTTACATAAGAATTACAGTACAAAACATTATTACTAATTTAAAAATATAACTGTATTAGTATAACTAATATAAAATATAACTACATAATCTGTTTACTTTGATTCATGTATAGTTATAGTTATAGTAAAGTTATAGACACTGGTCATACAATTATAAAAATTATTTGATCTAGTCCGTTGTTATATAATAATAGAAACATAATAATCTACTCTGCTAACATCATATTGCATGAACCATTGTTGAGAGTAGCAATTGTTGTACAAAGGGTCACTTTGGTATCGGAATAACAATCTACTTCAAGTCTGTTTGAGAAAATATGTCTTCCATAAGTATATTTGTTATGTAACTTAATAAAAACGTAACTATTCTTAATATGAGCTATAAACTATTATAAATCATGCTATTCTCAAATAGATGTCATCTTCTCCTACAGTAAATACGTTAATATGTATAAATTTTTTGACAATTTTATATAAACCTAATTACACTTTTTTCTACTTTTTGTTGTCCCATTAATTTAAAATTACTACCAATGGAAATGTATATATTACAATAAAACGTTATCAAACAGATAAAAAATGTGACTGGTCTTACCCTAGATATAATACAAAATACTCAACTAACAAAAAGTATAATAATCATTCAAATACTTTCATACAATATTAATAAATATTCTTTTAAAAAACCATTTACACATTTAGAAATTTAAGATTTGGTGTAGTTTCTAAAATAATGTAGATGAAGTTTTTGATTGTTAGATTATTTTGAATGTTTATATATTAATTTAATCCTTTAAATCTAATTTCTTTTATCTATAGTTTCAAAACCTCATTATATTTAGGAATATATTATATAGAAAATGGACGCATAATTAATTTATTATTTTATTTGAATAATTTCTATAGTTTATATCCATCACAAATAAGATTAACACAATAATTATGATAAATATTACAATTATTTCATTATTTTTGTTTCTATAATTACGCTTTTCAGATGGAGAGGGAAACAAATGTCTTAAGAATTGTGAAAAATTATTGTTTTTTTTTTATATTTTGTAAAAATATTTTAAATTATTTTTATTAAACATAATAATCACAATGATGGATGAAAATTAAGATATATTCTAATTGAAAATTAAGAGAATATATCTTAATATAAATTGTGACGCCTGTATTTGTATTAAATATATTTTATGTTAATACATGTGTTATTATTGTGTTGGTATCTAATGATGTATACATTGTAGGTTAAAGGTCCTACAGGAGTAAAATATTTTATTAGAAAATATGAGGCTTTTATAATTATTTTAGTTAAAATAAATCTTTAATGAAGAACTGAAACAAGATTATTCCTTTTCATTATTGAGCATTAAACTGTCAATTATCATATATAATTACAGTATAAATATATCATCAATAAAAAGCATAATTACGTGCCACCTAACAAATAAATTATTTAACAATAATTAAGTAGTTACAATAAGTTATAGTTCTATCCATCCGATAATTTAATTAAACCAACCTGCAAAAAGGTGAGGTTTAATTAATATAATTCGTATTTTTAATATATATATATATATATATATATATACATACATATGCTTTTATAAACATAAATAACCATCTTAAACTAATGTCAAAGTTCATTGCTTTAACAGAATTCACTGCTGTTCAATAGAACCGTTTCACGATTGCGTGTTTGTAGCTGGGCTATGCTTAGCACAATACTATTGTGGTCTTATCAGAATTAATATTGAAATAAAGAATTTACAACAAAGTAACTATTGTTTTAGATTTTAATATTTACAAAATTGTATTTTATTTTTTTATAACCCTATCGTCATCGGAATCACCAAATTTCCAAATGACTAGAACCTTGTTTATAGTAATGTGGACCTCCAGATCTTATTGCATTAGATATTCAAGTAATCAATATAAGTACGTCGTAGTTTAGTTTATTACTAAATATACTAACTTGTGAACATAACATTTTCATTCTATTTCGTAAGATTAAGCGGCCGGTGTCATTACTAAAAACTAAACATCCTAGGAACGATCACGTCAATGTGTTATTTACAATATTTACATTCTTAAACGATTCACCCATGCTGTTATGGGGCATGTTACATTTACTATGTGTTAAAACGGTACTTTACAAAGGGTTTAAGAAAGCCTGGAATTAGTATTACATTTTAATAACTATATCAGATTAAGAATTTAAAATTAACTCTAATATTTTAAAGCAACAAATTAACTTTTTGAAGGAATTATAAACTTGTCATTACACCATAGTTTTTATGCCTCGCAATATTTCCGTTTCGTGGGTTTTATTTGTGTTTCAATAAATATTTGAATATTTGTCATATATATCAGTAAAAATATTTTTGTGGGTCTAATACCATGCCCACGTATACCAAAAGTTTGTATTCCTTTTTTAAATTATTCATAAATGTTTGAAGGGAAAGATTAAATGAGAAGAAAAAGACAAGAAATAAGTAATTAATTTTCGGGAGACATAAATGTTCTATGTAAAAATTATATTATTGTGAAATTACAAGTTTCATTCATCAATAGGTGTCAAAATCACTTATACTGTAATCCATTTAGAAAAGTTTAGTAAAGTAAAATAGTGCTTGCTATTTTGTACATACATGTTCTTTATTTGTGCATGTTAAAAAACGAGTACTGCTTAAAATAGAACATATGCCTTTGCTTCTTTTAGAGTTGGATGAAAGCATAATGGATGTAATGTTTAAGGAATAAGAGTAAAAAGAAAAACATGTTTGATAAATATAATAGTACTGGAGAAAGTTTATATTAGGGTGCAAAATATTAACTGTTTCTCTCTTCATTCGTAGTTTTAAAATTATAGTTAAGGTTGAATATTTTGTTGCACACGCATAATTTATTTGCTAACTTATTTTATAATCAGGTCATATAAGCTACAAAATGCATAGTAAACGTATAAATTATTTGCTAACTTATTTTATATTCAGGTCATGTAGGCTACAACATTTATAGTAATATCTTTTTGTATAGTTGTGATGATGTTAAATAGTCTAAATATTTTTTTAAATGACTTACATCTGCAATATATGGATTTCTATAAAAATATTTTATTCCAGAGAAAGAAACCTAGATTATTTTGTGGTGTGAAAACTACCACAACATTGTATCACACTCTCTAGACAACCCTTTAAAGCACAAGGTGGTGTTTATCTTACCTGTCGCGTGCTGCCGTGACTGAACAAAGCCCTTGTCATCGGTCCTAATTATAGGAATAACACAAGTTTGTGGCTAGACGGATTATTGAATTTATTTTAATGCTGGAAATATATTATGACACTGAATACTTATAATATGAACCTAACCGCTTAAAGTGTCTTAAAAGTAGTCGAGAAAGTCTCAAGTCACATACTAAAGACATATACTAAAGTCATATACTAAAGACATATACTAAAGACATATACTAAAGACATATACTAAAGACATAGTCTTCCATTATGAACATTTGATGGATATTCAGTTGATATTACTCACCAAGTTAATTTGATTATTTTTAAATATTTAAAATCCCCATAGATTGAAACTGGTTGAATGATGTATCTACTCACATTGATTAAACAAGATCGCTTCTCATAAATTTAAACTGGTTGAATTTTGTATCTACTCACATTGATTAAACAAGATCGCTTCTCATAAATTTAAACTGGTTGAATTTTGTATCTACTCACATTGATTAAACAAGATCGCTTCTCATAAATTTAAACTGGTTGAATTTTGTATCAACTCATATTGATTAAACAAGGTCGCTTCTCATAAATTTAAACTGGTTGAATTTTGTATCTACTCACATTGATTAAACAAGATCGCTTCTCATAAATTTAAACTGGTTGTATTTTGTATCTACTCACATTGATTAAACAAGATCACTTCTCATAAATTTAAACTGCTTGAATTTTGTATCTACTCACATTGATTAAACAAGATCGCTTCTCATAAATTTTAACTGGTTCAATTTTGTATCTACTTACATTGATTAAACAAGATCACTTCTCATAAATTTAAACTGGTTGAATGTTGTATTGACTAATATTGATTAAACAGGATTACTTCAAACTATGTATTACTTTACTGAGATGTATTAGTTAAAAGTTTACGATGTATATTATTTAATCTTTTTACCTTTTTAAATTAAATTTTCAAATAAATAAAAAAACTTTAGTTTAGTAATGTTGTTTTATTTTTATTATTACTTTTGTGCAAGTAGACTTTTTACTTTAAAGATGCGTATTGTTAAAATAAATAACAGTATATGTTATCTAACTAGCTGAAAGGTCAATGACCTTTGTCCTCCATCGTCACATCTTTGCAGTAACTGCTCCATTATGTTCTAATCGTGTTGCAAATAAACTGTTTAATTAGTACCATTTAAAAAAAAAGTTTTATAGTTCCAATTTTAAAATAAAAATGCTAGTCTTAAAAAAGCCCAAAAAAATTGTAAAACGTAATTAAAAATAAATAAAAATGATTTTACTAATAGTAGGCTCGTTTCCTATTTTTGACAGCCCAGTTCATAGCACCATTTTTGAAATTTTAAGAACTATTAGTAAAATGTCAGATTAATGATGATCAAACATCAAATAAAGACGTAGAAAATACACACGACTCTGTTTTCACCCTTTGTAAACCATCGAGTATACATATAATTTAATATACTAAACAAATACTATCCTTATTTTTATAACGGGTAGTTATATTTTGTTTTCCAACGAAAGATAGTCAAACAATTGTTTAGAGAAGGATAGTACAAAGCTACATAGTACAGTAATAAAAGCAAGATACCTCTGTCTGGCTGGAAGTCTCTTTGCCATCTCTTCGTGATATCAAGTCTCATGGTGCTTTATAACTAGGGATAGAAGGGTCGCGTACCACACAGACAGTAATAAAACAGTAAAATTTATGTGCTACCTCCATTGTGTCCCAGTCTCGTTAGGTAGACACAGAGGCAGACGGTTTTATCAAGTGGGATCTAGAGTGCAGCACACACCGACTACACTAGTGCAAGTCATCAGGGCAACTCGTCTGCTATCCTTCACTCCCCGCCGGACAGGCCTCATCCTTACCGCCTTATTACAACTGCTCTCATCGCTCTTCCACAACTTTACACTTAAAAAAGAAAAATGTTCTCTACTCAAGGTCATTTTTTAACGTAGCACAATGAAATTAACAACATTAAATTTTTGGAACATATGTTATGTACACGAGATGTGGTTGGAAACAGCTGCACTGAGGCTGACAAAAAAATTTACTTACAAGTATTTACAAATTGATGTTGTATCCTTCAATGTACTCCCCCCTCGTTCTTTACACCGCTCCATGCGAGTTTTCCACTGGGTGTAGCACTGCTGGAGATCATTTTCTGTAAGACCGATTATGACTTGTATTATACACAAAAATACGATATTTCAATCTTGATACGTATTACTATAATTAATTAAAATTATTATAACCTGTTTGATACAGAATAACATAATTAAAGTTTTTAAATAATTAATTTTCTGCATTGATGTAATGTATGTTGATTTTTAATTATTTTCAATCAACTGTTTATTAGGTTTTAGATTTTAATGTTTTCAGGCAAGTTTTCACATTTTAATCCTTTTAAAAATATATATAATTAAATAGTTATAACGTTGATGGACCAGTTATGGAACGATTCACGGCGAAACATGTAGTGTTCTCACTATCACACGCTGTGAACTGTTTGACGGAAGGTAAAGTACACCTATTGTAGACTATTTACAACAGTTCAGGGGCTACAAAATAGATTTTAAAACATTTTCTTCGTCGTCTACTACAATGTTCGTTCACCTAATTTTAACTCAACAATGCTTAACCTATTTAGTCTTATATTTAACATTTCTTTAACCCAACGGTTGACATCACATAAGTTAACAATCATTACAAGGCTTGATGATAAATTATTCTTTACTTGTAGCTACATTATTAACATTTGATTGCATAAGCCAACTTAATAACATTATAATTGTAGAACAGCATGATTAATAAAGTTATTAAAACAGAATGAATTATAAAGTGATTAAAACAGCATGATTAATAAAGTAATTAAAACAGCATAATTTATAAAGTAATTAAACAGCATGATTAATAAAGTATACTTACATTACAATGTTTAATAAGGCCACAATTATGATTTTAATTGTAAGTTTTCATCTTAGAGACATTGTTTGCAAAAATTATTTTCATTCCCTAATACTTATCATTTATTAATTATATACTGAACTGATAAGGTAATTTGTATCTACACCTAAGTAAAGCCAACTCTACTATTATAATAAATTAAAATTGTTCCTTTATATTTACGTTGATATTTACTTTATATATACTATATTACGATATGTTATTAAGATATAAGAGTTGTTACTATACTTACATTGTATCAAATATGATGATATTGTTAGTTATATTTTACTTTCGCGTGTTCAAATACATTGTTCACCAAAAGGGGTCAATATAATCTTGGGATTCCTAATCTATAAGATTAGTAAAAATATTTATTTCGTGAGTAATAAATAAAAAGAAGTACTATACCTAAAATAATACATGGAAGAGGTGAAGTTACATTAGTTTAACTACAATACGTTACTCATCAGCTAATCCATATTTATTCATACACTTGCCAAATGCAGTTATAGTCTTCCTCTGAAATTACCACGACAGCAATTTGCTACAGATAACCAAACTGAATGCAGGACGTACACCTCATTCAACCTAGTAAATTCAATAAACATATTAAATTCAGTTTTATATTTTAATACTTAATGACATTCTTAGAAGAAACCATTTTTTCTTAATTTATTTGAGTCAGTATATAAAATATATACTACAGTATGGATAAAATAAGGAAATGCTTTCACAACTGTTGTATGGCTTCACGTTTAAAAGTGAAATCTTGTACATGATCATTGTTACAAAGAACATACTTTTTGACACCTACAACGACATTTAAACTTTTCAGGGGAACGACCCACGCGGAGTTGAACGAAAATCTTCACCGTAAGCCTAGGTCGAGTTTGGTTTAAAATAAAAGGTCTATTCAAGATAAATTAATTGCCGCAAACTGGACTTTGTAAGGTTCATCCTATCCAGAGTAGCGGAAATTTGAGTTTCAAAGAAACTAATTTGAACAATCTCCGCTATTTAACGGGTTTAAGTAAATTATTGTGATCAATAATTATGTATTATGTATTAAATTATTTAAAAAAAGTTAAATCATCAAATTATCCATGGAAAAATAACGTTGTTGTAAAAGCGTTTGCACATTTTTTTCAACTCCGTATGTAGCAATAATAAGTCGCTTGATAAAGCAATATAAACGAAACGTACGACAAGCAATATAGTAAACATTTTGTTTAACAATTTGACTCAATCCTACCCAACTTCAATGACAACTGGTTGCAACGAACATTTGTATCTCAACACTTGACACAAGCGCACTCCCTCCCCCCACTCCACCCAGACTTGAAGTGCCCAGGTGATGTTTATCTTCCCTGTCGCATGTTTGCGTGTCTGAGCTGTACCTTATCGTCTAGCAAGGCCTAATGGAGGTATTTATAGAACTTCAAGGTATAATCGAAAGTTCAACACTTAACTAATGATATCCATTAGGCTTTAAGTCTATATACATACTAGAGTTTGTACGTTTCGTCGTTTACAAGTATGATATAAACCTGCATGAAGAATGTGGTTAGTTGTTATAGTACTTTAGGACATTTGTAGTGAGAAATACCGTAGTCTAGTTTACTGTTTAAAATTTCATCATACAATTCATCAGACATTTTTATAGACCTATGTCCAATATTTGACCTATACTTACATTACAACTTAATTATTTGATAGAAACTGGTTTAATAGAAATTGCTTTTTAATTTAGTTCACAAATAAATGTTTAATACTTTATGAAAACACAAAAAAAATTACGAGCATTCATTTGGAAACCTACAGTAAATACAATAAATGCTAGTGTTTAATAAAGAAAAATTTATTATTTTTCTTAAAGTTACGGAATGTGTTATTTGAACAATGATATTTTCAGCCATAGTCAGCACTATGGCTGAAAATATCATTTTTTTAGGATGAAAAAAATCAACAATTATTAGCAAACATTGGCTTGTAATCAATATACCTCACATCACGGCAATAATTCTAATAACCTTAATTATTTAATCTATAGATAAATTAAATGATAAACAACAAAGTAAACACTAAACCTGCAAAATCAAAGAAAATTAATAAAAGTAGCAATCAACAAGGTTCACCATAGTATAATACCTACACGATTTTTAAATCTACACATTTTCTAAAGACAGCAAAGTTATTTACATCTTGCCATAAGCTTCAATTATTTTTTACGTTGAAACTAGTTGATAAGTACTCCTCGGTATCGCTGTAAATCTGTGTGATAGTTTAATATAGAAGTGTTAAAGTTTAATTAGTAATCCTGTCATATAAATAATGTGCTCTATTACTCCTCGTTTGTTGGGAGGTCAATATGAGTGTCAGGTATCATTAAACAGGATCAAGGTCATATTGAATCCCATATCAAGGTCATACTAAATGTCTAATCATACCTTTATGTCTGTCCAACACCGATTTAAACCTCATTGGCATCACATCCAACATTTCCATCGCTCTATCGAACTACTTTATCACTCTTTATGGAAAATGTGACAAAATGTAGCTTTTTTACTACTTTTTCCAAAGAAATACATCCATTAAATTGAATTAGATTTAATCTTAGTTATTAAGTAATAAAAAGAGTAAAATAAAAACTCTTGTTTGTTCAAAAAAAGGGTAAATGAATGATTAGTTTTAAATATTTATCATCCCTTAACAAAGACTCAATTCATTAAATACTGTTTTTATTTTTTTTTCTACGTTAACCGGTACTAGACTGATCTTGTGAAAAAAATATTGTTTAAACATGGTAGTGTTGTAATATATGTATATATATATATATATATATATATATATATATATATATATATAGGTTCTATCTCATCACACATAATCAAGCTATATTTTTTCCAATTTTAATATTATAAGTATATTTTGTTATGTCATTAGTTTAGTTGAAAATGAAACATTCGTTTAGGTTTTTCATACTGTAAACATTTTACTTAAAAAAAGTACGAACCGACATGTTTATGATTTGTGAAAAAAACTTATTATGTGATGGATATTGAACCATAAAAAAATATAAATCAGTAGATAAAATACACTTCCTATATGATGCCAGTACTATAAACATGAAACCCTTCCGTAGAGCCACGATTCATATTAATTACATTGATACGATTGGACTAGATATCATGATACCGTATAGCTCTCTACTACATCAATAATCAATACAGAACCCATTTCAAGTACACTCCTGTAAACACTATACATTACCGCAAACTATCAATACACTGTTCGTAATCATTATATCTAGATATTATCAAGTTAGAAAAATGTCTGATTTTCATAAACATCGATAAATGCTTAAAAATATATTTTTTTGTTTTTGATGGTTGGTATACCCAAAATATGTACAATATCAGACTGTTGTTTCTTTTATCAATAATATTGTCAAGGAAGCTGAAAATTATTTTTATTATTAACTGTGTATCAGAACTTTTATACTTTTCAAAATAAGAACTTTTATAATAGCTAGAAAATTTCCAATACATGGGACTTATTGTGTGATTATATATATAATTTTTTTAAAATACACGTTCCTCATGATGTTCTTATTTAATTTAGATGAAGGTTAGTAAAATCATAATAAAAATATCAGATTAATGGACAGTTTAGTTTTACTTTTAAAAGCCAAAAGTGGTTATTTATGCATATACTTTCTGTGAACACTTACCGCTAGACAAATAACGTTGGCAACCGCTACAAGAAAATCAATATTCTTCAAATAACCGTTTCTAGTATCTTACATGTAATACTTATATAAAACGAACTGCTTAAATATCTTGAAGGAAATATCTTTATTTCAGTATCAGAAGTTAAGGCATTCGTTAGAAGTACCCTAAAAACTGGCCTTCTGTACTAATAGTACTGGAAGTATTTTTGTAAGATTGTTTCATTAGTTGGAAAAAAGATAGAAATTATTATTAATATACATGTTTGGACTTCTTTTAAATAACTAATTTACCACTATAAAACTTATATAGTTACATGGAAATAATGTTATTACACTATAACTGAGTTAACGTTCGTTAACGTATATTGTCGTAAATAATATCTCTGTTCCACAAAAGAATACATTTAATAATAAATCTATATATTAATACAAATAATTCGTCTAACTTTTATTAGACAACACAATTCATAAAATTAACATAAGAAATAAGGTCCTTACACTACAATACTTATTTCTTACTTGAATATTCAGATTAATTTATTTATGAAGCCATGTAAATAGTTACTGATATTATGAAACTTTCAACCCATAAAAATTAAATATTTAGGAACAAATATTCTTTGTTCGTAACATTAATTCTTCCCCCTCCCCTTCACCTTACCCAAGGTTCAACGTATATAGTAATTAAACCTTAATAGGTAGAAAAGGTAAGTATTTTCATATAATGTAAAAACACTTTGTAAGTGTACATTAAAATTAAAAAAAAATCTATAATATCAAAGGTACAAATCCCCAAATTTAACGGTTAGTACTTAACTCGTTAAAGTTCACGCACAGACTTGTAGGCCCATTTAAAGAAGCAAGTGAATTTTTATTAAAAATATATGTATTGTTTTCTACCTAATACAAAATTCAGAGATAAATAACGTTACATATATGGTCATATACCATTAATGGTCATACAGAAATTCATTATGACACGTTCATAATTTACTTTAAAATGTTTTTGACCCTTTAGAAAATAACCATTTTTTAAAAATAAAAAGTATATTTCTTTTGTATAGTGTTTAGTGTACGTAAACATTCATTAAGATACTATTTTTGGACTAGGTTACGGATTCGATAAGGTCGTCTAGATAAATCTACATAGTTATTGAGAAAGGCGTTACTGATGTGTATCAAGAAGGACTTAGGATGGCGTGTTTGTAACTCGGCTATTCTTGGCTGCTATCACCGTACTCTAATGGAGGATAATACCATTGTAAAGTACGATTTTCATGAGCCAACAACCATTGTCCGTCTTGCAGATCTATCTACTGTAGATTCCAAATGTGTTATAATATATGTTACATATAATACTGTTATTCTTTTTACTTGTACTAGTAACAAGTCGTTTTTTTGAGCCAACTACATTTTTACAATGCACATAACAAATATTATTTTATTTTAAAACAGTAAAATTTTGATAAAAACTATAATCAAGGTTTCAAACTATAGTCTGAAGGAAACTAAATCAGTAAAATTCCTGGGGATGTATCTTGATCCTGGGCTGACCTGGGATGATCACATTAATCAAATTTGTTCTAAAGTTTCATAAAACACTTTTGTTTTACGTAAACTCTAAAAAATTTGCTCCCTGGAAGACTAAAAATAACCTATTATAGACTAATATTCCCTAATTTTACATATGGTGTAAGACTCTGGGTAGGCTTTTTTAAATATAAACTAGAGATAGTCTTTCAACTCCAAAAGAAAGAAGTTAGAATAATCAAAAAAACTAAAATTCAGAGAGCCGTGTCGGGGCGCTTCCTCGGAGCTTGGGTTTCTGACTCTGCCCTGTCTCAATATTTTCGATGTGGTCCTGTACTGCTACTGCAAGTGCACAATAGTGCGGGACAGGGACACTCACCACTATGAAACTAGAGGCAGGGACAACTTGCGGGCTCAGCAACATAGTACATCGGCTTTTCAGCTCCTGCCATCACAGGTTGGGGTCAGATTAATCAATGGGCTCCCTGAAGTCGTCAAACAAACACAAAATTAATTTAAACGTCTGTTAAAATGCCTCTTGGTGACAAACGCGTTCTACTGAGTTGGCGAGTTCATGATGAGCCAATGGGAATAACTTATTGCAAATCATCCCCATCAAGGGGGGGGGGGCTGATGTCGAAAGGAATGAATGTCACATTTGAATGCTTTTACGAAGATGTATGAATAAATAGATTTATTTCAATGTATTTTAAGATATTTTATATTGACGTTTGTGATACTATGTATACTGGTCTTTATGCAATAAATCGTATTATTATATTCGTTATATAAAATTTACAGCTGCTTTGTCATAACCTAAGAAACTCATATATTATTGTTAAACCAGTATAAATTAATTATTTTACGCCATGGTGTATGCCTTAAACTTATTATAATAGATACCATTTTTTATGTTATGATTTAGTTCAGTAATACATTTTATTTTAGTTTAGAAATAAATAATAACTGGTTCTCCTCTTAGTCTTAGACTTATGTGGTATTTTTCGTTTACATTTTAACTGTAAACAAAATTTATTTGTAAAATTACCAATTTTTATATATTTTTTGTAAGAGATGTGTTCGAAGCTTTTGGAGTTGGTCTCTCAATTAAATATGGAGGAAGTTGATAGTTGGCCATAGTTAAAGATGTTCTTTGTTTTTTTTTTTTTAAGTTTTAAGTTTAGGGATATACAAGGTGTTTTTTTTGTTACAAAAAGTGTTTCATGCAATATTAAACATAGCTAGACTATATTTTACAAATAAAAAATGATGTGTGCTTTAAATAGATAGAAAATTTAAAATGATATGGAAATTGAAAACAGGATACAGGTAGGATACAGGTATTCAGTGTATTTCATTTTAAGGGTCATATTAAGGATCATATTAAAGGTCATATTAAGGATCATATTAAATTAATGATCAATGATATGACAATTCAATCTAAGGTTTAATGTTACCAATTGTTTTGTTCAGTTCATTAAATAATGAGTGTCCAGTCGAACTTTACCATTTCATGGTTCATATGACATTTCTGAAGGATATTTTACCTTAAAAATTACTCTTTTTAAGTTCTGATAAGTGTGAACTGGAAACGTTGATGGACGTTTCGTCAGCAAATAGACAAACTCCTATCTCAACCACTACAGCCCTCTTCAAATAATTATTAAATATAAGGAAGATAGATGGACCCAGAGAATAGATGCCTGAGGGACACAACTCACTACCATCGCATTTTATTTATTTTTTATGACAACAAATTAAATTGGCTAAACTGGAATTATAATTTTATTACAAAAATTTAAATTATATATATATTTTTTTTAAGGTATGCAGATATCGTATAGTGCAATATGAGTACTCGAATTTATCAAGATGGCTTTTTTTTATTTTAAGACTGAAAACTACAATTACTTCACATTAAATATTTTGATAGTGATAAAGGAAGTTGAATTGGTTACATTTGCTAAATATTAAGGACATGGAAAGAATTGGTTTACCTATGGTTGATATTGTGGTGAGAGTAAAACTTTATTTACTTTTAAAACGTAATGATATTAAATATTATATTTTATGAATTGTGTTAAATTATTCATATATGTGAATAAAGGCAGTATTTTAAATATAAAATAAATGTTGATTTTTTCAAATACATACAATTATCAATTAACTACAAATTAATCAGAAGTAATTATTTAAAACGTTAAAGACATATATTTTACAGGAACATAAAGGAACTATTTGGTAAGAAAATAAACAACAATAATCTAAATTACCTATTGGAATAAAATACTAAATGTACGTATTTAGCAAACAAATATACATCAATGTAAATGTAGCTTATACAAAATTTGTTGTTGTAAACAAAATTTTGTTGTACTAGTAAGTTAAATTTTCTTTTAAAGTAAGAAAAAAATCAAATAAGGTTCAAGGCAACTTTGGGTTTCAAACTCCAACAAACAACCAAAACAAAAAGAAAGGTTCTCAGAGCTGTTCAACTGTCTGACGTTGGAAGAGAAATGAGAGGGGCTGTGGTTGGGAGGGGGTGGAAAACAGTCATTTAGGGAGGGAGGGATGATGAGTGGGGTGCCAAAATAACTTGAACAAGCAGTGTTGGAGAAAAAGAAGAGAGGAGACATCCCTGTGAATACTGCATCAGTATGAGCTGGATCCAGCTTGATAAAACTTGTCTCCTTTGTATCCCCCGACAACGGTGGAGAACAATAGAGGGTGGCACATTAATTTTCAATGAGATTACACACTGAATGCAATATGACTGTCATTGTATGGATAGCAGCAGCACTCTGAGAGTAGATCATACTCTGTGGTAATAATAATGAAAAACTACTTTTAATGTGAGGAAGGTTTAAAATCAATAAAGTTATTTATTTATTGTCTTTAAAACATAGTGTCATTAATTGTCATTACACAGGTCTTCGTTAACCTCTAAATTAAACTAGATTAATTAACTAATTATAAACCCATTATAATCTGCTTATATAAATTGTCAATAACTGAATAGTACACCTTTATAATAAAATAACTTTTACTCTCTTTGTAAAATATCAACACAAGTCTGGACCTTTATGAATCTTAGTACTTACTAAGTGTATTTTATTATAAATGTTTATAATAACTTTTATGAACATTGACACAGTTGCAGGTAGTAATAACATTTTTAATGTTTCAAAATGCGTGTGGTTATGAAGGAGAAAAGTTGAGGTAAATATTATACAATAAAGGTTCATTAAGGCAGTTAATTTAACGAAATGTCCCACTAAAGTATTGATTATGGGACATTACAAGTAAAACTCTGCTTGTTGTTTAAAGTCACCCTTAAATATTCAGTGTCCCATATTGGGCAAATTAAATAATAAAATATATCATCTTTTATAATTTACTATCGATCTCTAGTGTGCTCCTTTGACTGCATCTTTCCTTTTATTATATTGAAAAATACATCTCATATAGGCAATAAATCAGCAATGGTATTACTTGAAATTTCAATTAAAAAATATGGGACATCAACTAATTTTTACTAAGAAACTTAAAATTTCGTAACTAACTTTACTTCTTGTTGGAGCTGTAATCTGTATTTAATTAAAAATTTTCAATTTATTCATTAGTCTGGAGTGTTGTTAGTTACTTTAATTTTAGACTTATGACTTAGAATATATTGACCAAACTTAATTCCAAATTTAATTTAGTGCATATATTAAATATAATCAGACCATGATAAATCTTAAGATAATTCTTTTTGGGGGTTGGATCATATACGTTAAACGTTACTCTAAAACAAGCCTAGTTTAAAAGTATGGTACGTTATCTAACCAATAATGTTGTTTTAATTGAGTTATTTAGTTATTCAAAATGTCGCGATTATTTTATACATATTCATTATTCGAGTATTGTACTCTTAGTTCAACAAAATATTTACAATCGCCAATAGTTTTAGACTGTTCACATAATATCAGGTACCAACATAGTTTATGGACTTCTCATGTGGTCTTTATTTGCACATACATCGATGGTAATTATCTTGACAATCAACGCCTTAAAAATAAATAAAAAATTGTGTATAAGTAGACGTAACAGTACTTACTACATTTTGTTTTATTTAGCACAAAGTATTTTTAGACAATGTCTAAAAAAGAAGCGACTGAGGATTTTTCCATTATGGATTTTCATGTCGACACTAGTAGTACAGTGATGTAATCCAGCCACTTGGGGACAACATTTTGTGGATATTTTGTAGATGATGTGTTCTTAGCTCATGGAGTCCATCCATGTTTATAATAGTATCGTATACTATTATAAACATCTGGGTTGTCCGTGTTAGGTGGTAGTAAATGACTAGTTGTTGTCTAGAGCATAGAACTGAGTATCAGGCTTGCCAATAAGCCGAAAATAAAACCAATACTATGAGGTTCGGATTTCACGTAAGGCTGTAAATCTATTATTTGCCTTGGATCTCGGGCTGTCGATTAATGATCCCGTCTGTGTATTAGACGTACAAAATTAGTAATAGGACTACGAAAATCATCCACGCTTGTCCTAAACTTATATAATCATTTCTTTTCACCTAAACTACACTCAATGTGGTGTCGTCACACTCAACACTTCATGTAAGTAAAAAAGACAGAATAAGTAAACTATACATTTTAAAAACAACTTATATATGTCACAAGATTTGTAAAATTATTTATTATCATATTTTTGTATATTGCGAATACATGTATAATTGTTGAATATGTTTCGATTTAACTTAACATATTGGTAAAACGAAATAATAAATGACTTTACCGTTCATAATTGTTGACGATTGGTAAGGTTTGAACTGAAATGTCCTCTCTACTCTATTAAAAAAAATATATATTTTTAAATAATTTTAATACAACGCTATAATTATGACAATAAGTTTATTTTTATTGATGCTGATTTATGTTTTATTATATTTTACTACATGCTCAAATAATATGGTTAAAGGAATATTTTAGAATTGATCCCTTAAAGTCATAATACACTGAAAAAATATAACAGCCTGACGCGTTTATTATTTGAAATAATACAAAAATAAATAAAATGAAAGGGATAATTGCTTGGTGGGTTACATGAAGCCACAGAGAAGCATAATTAACATACACCCTGTATATTAACTATGCTAATTAGATTGGAGATCACCCTGCCCTTGGGGGTGAGTATAATTACAAAATTTCTATTTTAACATTATAGGAGTCTTAAGACTTTTAACTTTGTGTCTGCAGTACCTATGTTTAAACTTGAAAATTTATGAAAAACCGACCCCCTGCATAAAAGTGTAGTAACAAGTGACCATTATTTCCTTGAATTCTTCGGTGTCGAAAATTCCAGGAATATTAATTCGTTTAGTTATTACTGATAACTAAATGCCCATGAAAGACGCTTTTTATAAAATATTCGTGTATATAATCATTATAGACGTCTGAATGTATTCCTTTTGTAGTGTAAAGAAGTCCTAAAGTGCACAGACATACATGCTTACCATACATGCATATGTCAAATTGCATAAGTGACCAATAGGAGGAGT
The DNA here is from genome assembly GCA_035578905.1 of Stictocephala bisonia. Classification (NCBI taxonomy): domain Eukaryota; kingdom Metazoa; phylum Arthropoda; class Insecta; order Hemiptera; family Membracidae; genus Stictocephala; species Stictocephala bisonia. The sequence continues at coordinate 1,434,443 of JAQJVL010000137.1, read as the reverse complement.
GAAGTGCTAAACTTCAAGTCACCGTTCCTTTATGGGACAAATATAAAGGACGAGAGATTTTATCGGTAGGAGTCGAACTCATATAGAATTCAGCATACACGGACAGTTCACTTTGTTTTATCTATCACTCAGCTTGAACGAAGAGTTGGAGCCAATTCAGCATCCACTCACCCACCTCTTCCCGTGGAACACCCCTTCACTCTCCCTCATGATCTCAAACATTTCTTTACTCTTGCCATACTTTACTTCTACGAAATTGAACAATTTTCCATCTGAGGACCTTTCTTTTATCTTCGCAAGTCTTTGTACTTTTTGTCAATATGACAGCTATCTTCCATAGTAATATATCACTGATTTAAATGTAAAAAATCTACACGTGAGAGATTTAAATCTGAGTTTTTGTCATAGAAATTTTTTTCTGTTCAAACAAACATTTAAATATTAGTTTTAGTTAACGTGTTATTGTTTTCATAACAGTAAACTTTGTTCAATTATAGTTCAGGGGACAATAATTCCGCTGTTATTAAAGTTCTGCTTCATTAACTCCATTACGTAAAAATTTATAAAATATTAACAATAAAATATACAATAAAGCCTAAGTATCTAATGAAAATTGTTATAGTTAATGATCATAAGTATTTCCTTCTTCATAGAAATGCTAATGAGGTGAACATGTTCGTCACTAATAGTTACACTGAAAGAGTGGTCAGGTTATAATTTGCAGGGGAAAACAGTTAAGATTTCACAACAAAATAGATTTGAACACATGTTTATCTTTGAAATTGCATTATGAACTTGCAGAATATTAGACTTTTAGGTAAAATACATTGTGAAAATATCGGCTTAGTTGCTCCTTACTCTACAGGCTAGACTATTATTCATCCCTACTAACTAAATGGACATTTTATAAATGTCTAAAACAATTTTATAAGAGTATAAAAATATTACAAGAAAATAGTTCGCTTTCTAAATTATTGCGAAAAGAAACATTCTAATTACGTTCTTGTAAATTTTAAAAGAGTAAGTAGATGCCAAATTCATTTCAAAGTCAAAGACTCAAATTTAGAAACATCTAAGTGGAACAATTATCTTCATTAATCTAGAGTAAATCTTTCCCAGTACTGTTCAGAAGTTATATTTGGCCCGTTGACATCACATAGTTCCCATTCAGCATCCTTATATATGAAATTATTTTCATAAAACCCCATCTTATATAAATGCCTTATTGTCATATTTAGTACAAATATTTTATAAATGATAATCTTTCTGTACGGGATATATAAAGTATATTTTTCTTTAATGTTATTTTTCAGATGTTTTTTCTATACAGTTATCACGATATGTGGTACATAATGTTATAAAATGACGTAGAAGAAGGGGTAGTATTTTGTTTAAACATTAATAATTTCAGTTAATTTTTCTTTTTTCTGTACTTCATAGGTAAAAATGTGCTCTACACAAATCTTAACATTTCAAAAGTGCAAACTTTTTATTATTAGTACAAAATTGAATAGTTAAAAAAAATTATTACCACATTCATTAGTATATGAATACTGATGCCAGTACGGATATGTGTAAAAAATACCATATGTGTAAAAAAAGCTGTTACCAAAAATAAGCAAAAAGAAAATAAGCTTTGGCTATGATACGAGTCTGATTTTAGAAAGAACGTTCATTCATTTTATTTAAATAAAAATTTGTTATCATGGGTACTAAAATTTTTAGTTTTTTATTTCTTTTTAATTATAAAGAAATAAATATAAATTTAAACATTGTTTTATAGATATGACTTAAAGAACTATGAAACACAGTTTAAAATTTTACGCTTAACAGGTTAAAATAAAAGCTACTATTTTGATAATTCTATATTGTTTATACTTCAAAAATAATAGTGTCTTTTTTTAAGTGAATAGGTAAACAAGTGAAAGTAGATATTAGTAAGTTATTCTTAGTATTTGTAACTAATATTCATTAAAACTTACAGGTATTCTGTTCTGTAATTACCTGAATTTTTAACAGCATTTTTTTTAAATAGACTATCACATGTGTAGTTTTGTCAAATAAAAAAAAAAAATCTTCTTCAAATACATGAAAAAGTGGTGCTTTAAGTCTAACAAAACATAAAAAAACTAGATATAAGGTTATGATTTTTCACAAATAAGTACCATATTGAAGGAAGTATGCTCCTAGAGAATATAAGTGTGTAATGTAGTATGCAAGTCAGCTCCTAAGTACACTGGGATCGTTACATAACCGAGAAGGGTTAGTGGTAATATAATTTAACCTATAGTAAGTTATCATTTCAGACAATTTATGTGTTTCTTACTTTTTATCTCTATCTTTGTCGGGTGAACTCAAAAGGTAACGAGTTTTATCAAGTGGAAGAGAGTTTATATTGAACTAGAGCATACGAACGGGTTGGTCTCTAACTTATTCTCCAACAATACTTGAGCAAGTATCAACCAACTCGACCTCCCTCCCTCTCTGCTTGACTCCTTACCCAGTCACTGTTATAAATACAGCTACTTTTTTTAAAAAATAATACAAATATTAGCCAACAAGTTGCGTTATAAACATATCTTTTTGTTAAGAGTCAACGGTCCAACCCTTCAAAATAACTATTTTTAAAGTGAATCTCCTGGGACTTTAACTAGTGAACGACTGATTTTGAAGCAGTAGTGCTAACTACCAGAATAAATACATACATTATTTTAACCTTTCAGCTACATTATTTTTATTCTATCATAATATGTAGTGTGGTTATTTTTTGATCGTTCAAATTATACTGAGGTAAAATAGTTTCTAAATAAGGTGGATTTTAATGTGTACCTCTTGGTGTTTATGCATCTTGTTTATTGGTCTCAAAATATTTAGATATTTGTACAACTTAAATTTAGTACGGCGTATTTTTCGAACTGTGGAAGTTATAGTGACAAATACAAATAGTTGTTTTATCAATTTTGGGATCACTTATTTTCCATTTGTGTGGACATAATTTGTTCGCCAGTCACTTTTGTCGTTAGTTAAAGGGTAAACAATATAAATCTGGAAGCAATTCCAACGGAAAACGGCCGCAGGCCTTAAAAAGCCTGGACCTTGATTTTATTACTGAACTAAAGCTACTTCAGTGGCATAAGTCTAGTACATGACAAAATAGGATTGAGGACGACAATAATGTAATACCATTATGGAAGAAATTATTAGGTACCAGATTATTTCACTCTATGTACAGCAGTTAAATAGGTACTTTTCTATTTGTTTAAGAAAAAAAAGTCTGATATGTATTAGAAAGCTATTACTAATCGAGGAATCGGTTGGAACAGGATATACGAATACATCTTTACATATCCAATGTTATATTTTAAATATTTATTTATTTCTCTGTCTTTAATCTTTCGTAATTTTTTGGCAGCAATAAGTTGCAAGCATATTACTGATTAGATCATTTCAAAGTTGTAAGTAGTTTTTTATTTAAGCTTTCGTATATTTTAATTTACTTTACGTAAATAGAAACTGACGAATGTATGATTAAGGTATCCAGTAATATACCACGAACTAAAAATACCATTTACTATGTAAAATTGTTTGAATTATTTAAAAAAAAAAAAAACGAATTACCAACAACTTCATACGCGTTGTAGAATCATCCTAAAAACATTAGCTCCATAAAGTTTTTCCTTACGTTGTTTGTATTGTATGTTATTAATTGATAGACAATTTATATTTATAGGTGGAATATTTTTTTTAAAAGAAATCTTAAATAATGCTGATACAAAACGAAATGTAAACAATAATTCCTGTATAGTATTTAAAATATCATCTCAATAGCAGAGCAACACGCTACTTTACTTGTCAACGTGTTTTTACATACTCATTAGGTCAGTAATACTATATCGTTATCTACTACATAATATCAGTATATTTTGATACTTCTTTATAAACTTAATAGAACCATAACATATCTAATTGAAGAATAAAGAGTGGCATTACATCATTTGTAAATTTTCCGTTAATTCACTACCTATACCTTTTTTATCACAATTATGGTTAGGTTAGGTTAAGTGGCTACTAAAAAAGATCACAAACTGGTAAATCCAATAATTGACTTACCACCGAATGTGTTTTTCGTGTGTAGATTCTTGAAAAGTGATAAGATAAGGCCGGTGATATCGGATTCCTAGGGGATAAAGAATACTACAGTGGACGGATGTAAAAATGAGTGGGGGACGGTTTTTAGAGCAATATAATACTTAGTAAATTAACGGAAACAATAAAAGATACTAGTAGTGAATTAACGGAAAAGATCCCATTATATTTCTACCATTATCGTGTAAGCGCAAAATATAATTGAACCGAACAATTACATGTGAATGTTTCAAGTCCATAAGCGCCTCATTTTTCTTCTTTTTTCAGAGCAGCAGTCGGCTTCTAAAAGTTATTTTGGCACCCCACTAATCATCCTTTTCTCCCTGTTCGACTCTTTTACTCCCCCTCCATCCGCAACCCCTCACTTTCCGCATGACAAACTTTCCTTATATACAACTGAACAGTTTCTCTCTCGATCGTGAACATTTCTTCCTTTTTCCAATTTTTCTTTGATTGGCAATCTTTCGGTTTCTTTAGATTTTTTGTATCCTAGGTATTTACCATAAAAAATCCATCGCACCGAATAAGACTTTAGCAGATTGTTGTCCGAAAATAAAATTTCTCTTTGAAAATAAAGTATATTTTTACATATATATAAAAAGAACCACACTTTACTTAAAAGTAAAAAACTAGATGCCATTGAAAAATTTTACATATACAAAAACACAAAAGAAAACCCATCATTATTACTCAACGATCAAATAAAATTTCACTCAAATATTATGTTTGATTCTATCATAAAGATGCAAAATTATAAAATTTAACAAGATCTACAACTTATCCATCTACATTTCTATTTAAATTTTTATAGTATCAGCTGTTAAATTAATTATTCTAAAGATATATTTATAACCCTATTTGTATTCTATGTTAAACTGATGATGGTCTTTCGAGACCGAAGTCGATTTTAAACATTAAAAACATCAAGAAAAGATTGCTAAGTGTGGTTCTTTTTATATATATATATATATATATATATATATATAAATATTAAGCAATCTAATAGCTAAAAATGTCAAACAATACAAAATATATTTTTACGTACGTATATTATGTATACGTAGGTTTAGTACGCATATATAAGTACTGTACGTGTAGGTACGTTTGTGTACTTATTGTACATATATGTACATATAGGTTTAATGCATAGAAATTAAACTTTCAATCATATTTGTTAAGATAAGTTAGCTTTTTTGTATAATTAGGCCAATGCTTGATTACATTTACTGTAAAAATTCAATATTTTGTAATTTTTTTATTGCTTGTTTGTCTAGAATATTTAAAGACAATTGTATGCTACAACTCAACTGGAACAAATATACATAATATGAGAATGTGGCAGTGTACTTTCGTCAGTAATAAGAAAGTATATTTTTCTAAGTTCTTTTAAACTTTAAAATTTATGTAAGCTTGATAAATACTCAAATTTTAATCTTATAAAATAATTTGTATGATTGTATATTATACATTAAAATCAAAATAGGTCAATGTTACAACAAATACTAAAGCATTTAGACTTCCCAGCAGATGACATCTCTCCTTAGGGTGTACAAATTATTATAACAGTCAGTTTTTATTTTTAACATACCAAGTACGTGTGGATATGTATATAAACAGGAACATAGTATCAGTAATACGTAAATAGGTAATAACGAAATGGGTAATCCTTTAGGTTGTGCAATAGTTTTCCGGCGATTTGATTAATTTCCAATTTTATAATTAAAATAAATTAATGTACCTTCCCTTGAGACAGGAAAAATAAAAAAAAAGTTTAATGACTACATTAGAACTTGTGACCTTATGAAGTAATGAATTTATCATATTTTAAATCAAGCATAAGACAAAACGTTTTAAAGTACAAGTTTTATTTGTTATAAATACGTTTTTATATATAACTGAAGGGATTAAGATTTTTTTTTACTTTGAAAGGTTAAAAAGAGGTATTTTTTACTTTGAAATTATAAATAATTTTACATTATTTTTTGTAATAAAAAAACATGTTAATCCCTTAAGTTATGGACAATAAGCGTAGCTATTAAAAATGAAAATTGTACTCCGAAAAGTGTTGTCTTGTGCTTGATTTAAATATTCAGCTACATTCACTATATAAGGCCACAAGTTCTATTGTATTGGTTAATTTTTGTCCTGTCTCTAGGAAAGGTATATTAACTAATTTTAATAAAAAAAATTGGAAAATATTGAACTCATCAAAAACTGATTGCACCACCTTAACGTTATTGTTACGTTAGTTATTTTGTTGATAATTTAGCAAACTAGTTATACTTTGTACAACACAGAATAACACTCCGATAATTACACTGACAGTTTCGATTTTCATATGTTTCCGGGTTTTAAGTGGTATGTAAATATGATTAAGAATACTGAAAGGGTGAAATCTCTATTAATCTTTAGCTTAAAAAATTATGTAATTTTTAAACAAAATAGCTTTAGGGGTTTTAGGCTTAAAAGGTGTCGTGTTACAACTGGCATCGTTTTTTAATAATTTTTGGGTGCCTTAATCGGGCTATTGGGTGGATATTTAGGATGTAGGGTATAAGATAAAATATATATATATATAAATCTACTATGTACATAATCCAAAAGTGATGAAATCTCCGGCACAACGAAACATATATTGGTGAAATATGGATGGAAGTTACCTTTTGAATTATAGAGAATAACTAAGAAAGGATTTATCTAATTAACGTTCATGAGAGGTGAAAACAGTCCCTTAACATCCTTGTATCCATGATAGTTACATGACATTGATTTCATAATTTACTTCAAACAGCAGACATAACACACATAAACCTGAAACAGAGCATTGCTAATTTGGTTTAATTTTTAAATATGTATGATTATTTTTACAAACTCCTACATGTTTACACTACTTGCAACATCCTAAAGAAAATTTATAGGATTTTCTAGACTCCGAATATTTTTTATCTAATAGAATGACAACGGGCTGAGTTTTTATATTGAGTGATGGTTTAGAAAGAACTCAGGAGGAAGGGTAGGAAAGCGCAGAGAACCACCCCTGGCAAATCAAGGGTTATCGCTAGTAGTTTAAATTACTTGTGTAAAATAATGTTTAATTGTATATAAACATGTTGCAGGATGGTCTAAGCAGCCCAACTAGGCCCACTAGCATGGCTGGCTTCAGCCTTGGAGTGCTTGTGGCCTCGGCACTACTAACTCTCCCTCCCCTCGGTGGAGCCGCCCGTCACAATGGTAAGTTAAATTATTTCATTAATTTTAACCAAAAATAACCTCAATATAATAATCATTCATTGCTTACATAAAACACTAGTATGTGATTATATTAATTACTATGGATTGTTTATGGATATTAAGGCCTTAAAGCTAGTTTACCAATAACCAGGAAATTATTAGTACCTACGTTATTTTCCAACTTGCGTTTGTGATTATTTATGTACTTTTTATTGCGTAACTTCAAATGTACTTTTTAATTTCTTTTGCATCACATTGTCAAGTGCTCAAGAAAATAAAATTATTTTTTTAGAAATGTATTATGTGACTAAAAATGGACTCTTAACTTTAATGTTGTCGTTTTCCATCAGTAATTAATACAAACGTGAGACAATTGTGTTTCAAACATTTTTAATGTAGCCTAACTGTTATGCAAACATTAGTAGTGGAATTAAAATTTTTTTTTAATTTAGTTTGACATTTTAATATAAGGTGAACTGATTGTCATACACAGGGTAGGAGAAATAAAAAAATTAAAGCATAGTGTTTTAATTAAATATATTCCCGATAGAATTATTATGCTTGAATATTTCTTAAAACATATCATTATAGTAAGTATATAAGTTGATGCAAACAAAATATTAAAATTACATTTTATCAACAAAGGAATGTGATATGTGGTAATTGGATTTCATAAAAGGTCGAACAAATCATATATAAATAGCTTACTGCCTGCAATACATGTATATTCCATACAAGGAATGGGCATTCCTTTACATCCTTAAATATCCAGAAAATTTTAATTTAGTTTATTTAAACACTTTACTGATTTTCTACGACGAAAATAAAAGTCATAAGAACTATATACTTATGAGTTTATTTTGTTGTTATAGAAAAAGTTTCATTATTAAATTTTTATTTCACATTATTGTTCTCTAATCATGAGAGAAAGCCGTGTGTAGGTTAGAGCACTATGAAATTACAATATAATGTACCTATTTATTTATAAGGATTCTACTAATAGGGATATTATATTTATTAAAGCCATATGAGCTCATTAAGGTCAAGTGAGCTCATTAAAGTCATATGATCTCATTAAAGTCATATGAGCTCATTAAGGTCACATTACACGGTTCTCTTATCGTACTAATTATCAATATATCAAAAGAAAATGATTAAACATTGTTATGAAAAAAGATTAAAGCTAACAACACGTGATGTGATATTAATTCCTTTTACTGACAACAATGTTTATAAAATATATTTGGACAACAAAAGTTGAACATTTGTTTGGTAAAACTGTAATATGCTGTTTACTGTAAAGTGATGTTTTAGTGGTTAAGTAAGCATTATTATATGCTTATTAGGTAAATGAAAAAAAAACTTTTATAGTTATAATAAATGAAGTTTATTCCTAAATTATTAGGTAGTAAATGATCAAGTGGAGTTTATTTGATAGGGAAGAGAATTAAGTGTCAGGATCGATGTTAGATATATGTCTAACCAATACTATGTGGCTCTAAATCCATGTAAAGATCTAGTCCCTTAGTTGCCCTGGCTGTTGGGCTATTAATAAATAGTTCTGTCTGAGGGACAGTCGACCTCAGTTGGTAAGGGTGACTGTACTTGTTCCTCTACACTCAGTCACCCCTCATATTCGCTCATAACCCTAGGATCGGCGTCTTAATAATGGAAAAATTATTTAATGTAATGTGACACACACACACACACACACATATATATATATATATATATATATATATATATATATATATATATATATATATATATATATAATGTATATTAACACAAATAAGCAGGCAATTTATAAAGGAGCAAAGTAGTAGATCAAACTGAACCAAGTGAGTGAATTAAAAGGCACACTTTCAATATTAACTTAACAGATGTTATCGCTACCCCACACAATACTCTTGATTACTAAGCCCATCTACGTACAGTCTAGAGTCCTAATATATATTATATGAGGCCGTTTTGTGTAAACACAATTCCTTCTTAAATTCTTTACCAATTTTAACGATTTAAGTGTCATAAAATGTTCCCCTGTTTGTAGATGTGCAGTAAGGTCTTCATTTCTCAAAGTTTTTACATTGGAGTCTAAACGAGAAGCCTTAAACGTACTGTTATACCATAAGAACAACTTGGAGAGGTGATATAAGAATCTAAAAGTAACGGCTTTTCAAATATAGATAGGGAAATTTATATTGTTTTAAAATGTGTTAGAATGTAAATAATGATGTATATAATACTGGGAAAGTTATGTATTCTCTAATATTAAAAGGAGTATGTGTGTATTACTTCAATAATAATTGGTATATCTTATTATTTTTGGTTTAAGAACATATATATAATTAGTTATACATTTTCCCAGGAAAGGTTTTGATCATGGATTTATTCACATGCGACTGTAGGCCAGGGCTCCTCCCTTATGGACTTTAAAGTTTTAATGGTTATCTAATGCCATTAATTAAAACATTGTATTTATTTAATTAATCATGGTCAGTTAGATTAAATAAATTTACTTAAAGGTTTAAAAAAAATAGCCATGGTGATAAGATTAATTAACATTGTCATTTATCTATTAAACTTATATCTATTAAATGAAATAAAAACGCTTAGTTTTAAAGTTTTATTAGTACAATGTTGCATACAAATATATATGGTTAGAATTGCACTATTACATATTTAATGATCAATAGTTTTGTTTTAATTTGTCGTTGATAAGTAGGAAGCGAATGGTTTGTATTACTTTTACGAAATTTTCTTAACACTTCCTAGGGAATAGATGGTATTTAAATATTTCATTTTGAGTACGGGTGTATTATGATTAGCTTAAACTGTTAAGTATACATTTAATTATTATTTATAACTTGATTCTTATTATTAATAGCATGATAAAAATACGTTTGCCGTATACTACCTGTTTAATGAATTAATCTTTAAAATAATATAGAACGTAATAAACACATAAAAACACATCAATAAGTATTTAACGTCTATTTTATATATTCAACTTAAAATTGTATATTTTTTAACCAAACTTAAAACTTATTATAATATAAAATAAATGTTGTAGAGGAAAGTGTTTTAAGGCAAGATGGGTGTTGGACGCAGGATTATGTGTCATGTGCAAGATTCTTACAATTTAGGTTAAATTTGTGTTTATCCATATACTGGTGTGACATTCTGATGAAATAAATAAATGTCCATATTATAAATACTTTAATTGGTAATTGTAAGCAATTACTAGATGTTTATTAGTGCACACTATTACAAATATTTGTTATGTCTTTAAAAAAAAACTTTATACGTTTTGTGCCTGCGACTCTTTATCATTTTTCACTAAATCTAGTTGTGACTGTCCTAAGGTGTATTCATGACTTTTAAGATATATAATTACGAATCATTCGTCTTATGTAAGAGCACTGTAAATATATAAATAAGGCAATACTATCGTACAGTCGTACATAGTGTACACTACATTACATGTACGTAAACTTTGTTATTTGAATGGATTACCAACTGTACGCTCAGTTAAGGATTCGAACTTTGGACCACTATCCTCCACAGTCCGAAACCCCAGCCAATAAGTCACAACACTGGTATTAAATCGTATAAAATTATATACACTTAAAGAAAAATTAAAGTGGCCTGAAGACTTAAATGAATTGATAACCAAATCGAAATGTTAAATATCTTTAGAAAAATTAAATATGTATAAAAATATCCCACCCTAACACATACAGTGGTTAACATTCTCACACACGCCCATACACCTACTGTTGTATTATACACGTACTCAAGTACCACACAAACGTATGGTATTGACTCTACAGCACATCTATACACGTACAGAAGTATTGAGCCTCTCACACAATCATACACTTACAGAGATACTGTGAACGTACCCACCCACTCAACCCATATAAATATGGTGGTATTAACCCACTCACCAATTAATAAACCAAGAGAGGGATTGATCCTACCACACACCCATATACGAACAAAGGGATCAGTATTGACTGTATATGGCTGGCCAATATTGACCCTCCCGCACAGCCATACATCCACAGAGGTATTGTACAAGTACCTATCCACCTGAACCCTTAAACTTGTGTGTATTAATCCACCCACCTACCTAAACACGAACAATAAATTCAAAAGTATTTTGCTCTCCCACTGTCTTACAACATTACATTGAGTTAATTGTTACATATAAAAAAGTACTACGAAAACAGATTAAACGAGAAATAAAAGAGTTCACGTAATAGGGAAGTTTAAAAAACTTACTGGATATAGCTATCAACGTATATGAGAGTATGTGGGGCTGCTATTACAAAATAGAGCAAATCTGGGACCTGAGGGAAGAAGGGTGTGAGTATGAGAGGCTAGGCGAGGGCTGTAATTGATTATGCATGTAAGTCTCGACTTGTTCGGCCCCGGGCTTCCTTCTCCTCTCTCAGACTCGTGCCAACTGCACACATCAAAATATCCCACTGTTTATTCTGTCCCGTCGTCACTACCCTAGTCTTCCTAATCCTGAAATGGACTTGTTCCCTTCCCCCTTACTTTACAGTGACACAGCTGTTGAAAGCGAACATAGTACTTGTCGGAGGCAGTTATATGGCTGTGGCCTTTTACCGCACTGTTAATTTACTAGCGATATTTTTTCATCTATATACAATTTGAGGTATAACAGGAAGTGTATTGACGTACAGTACACTCTGGGTTTAGGAAACTATTTTATATGTATATTTATTTAAAATAATATTACATTTTTATTATATATATATTTACGTTTTAACATGTCCAAGCCTTAAATTGTATGCTTAACATACACTAAATATTTTAACTTGACAAATATTAGTTCTGTATATATAAATACCACTTAATTACAACACAACTAATTCATGCAATAGTCATAATTTAAGTACACAATTTCTTATACCTTAATTCACCACAACTCATACATAATGTTCCTAACACTGTTGTAAAACCTCATTCAACAAAACAAAACTTTATCACACACATCGTCTTTCTCTTTTTAAAACATAGCACTTTTACATCAAATCCAATCAGATTCATTATTATTTGATAATCACTAAATATCAACAGCAATTCAATAAATCTTTACGTAATATCTAATAATTAATTTAATTTTTTTTCATATTCTATTTACTAGCTACTAACTATAATGGATGTAGTAGCAGAAAATAAAGAATTCATTATAGAATTTATAGGCAAGTTAAATAGAATAAGTGAATAAATACGGGACAAAATTAAACATAAAATAAACAAATATTATGAATTCTTGATGATATGTATTTTTTGTGATAGTGTTCATTACTGATTTATGTTAATAGCTACACATCACATATTTTTTTTAAATATTTGGTTTTATGGCTTCAGACTCTATAGCCTAAACAAACACTTTTTTACAAAAACGATGTGATGTGTAGCTATTTACCATAAATCACAAATAGGCCTACTATGGTAATAGTATTGAAGGCGAAGGAGTGGCTGGCTATTAAACTAATATAGCAAGTAGGTAATCTTAAATGTTGACGACGCTTAATTGAAGGACATTTGAGTTGCAGAAAAGAAATGCAAGTAAGAAAACTGTGGAAAAAGGAATATTTAATAAATTCTAAGTTTACTTTGCGACATTTGGATGAGAAGTTGAGAAAAAAGTTTATGAAATGTTCTATTTGGAGTGTGAAATGTTTAACATTTGGGTTGGAAATATGTAATTTTTAAGAAAGAAGACGAAAAGAGATTGGAAGCAATAGCAATTTGGATTTGGAGAAGGATGGAGAAAATGGATGGGGAGATAACAATAAAACCTGCTCAAAGAGAGAGGTTTGATGGAAGGCTGCAGCAGAACTGGCCTTAGGGTGGAACTGGCCTCAGGGCAGAACTGGCCTTAGGGTGGAACTGGCCTCAGGGCAGAACTGGCCTTAGGGCGGAACTGGCCTCAGGGCAGAATTGGCCTTAGAGCAGAACAGTCTTGATGACGATGAACTACAATACTTTTAAAGTGGACCGAAACCAATATTAGCATCAAACCTATACAATTTTACTTCAGTGTGGTATATTGATAAGCCTACACCACAGTTGGCACAATTTTTTTCCCTTTTTTTAATTTACTTCAAATTATTAACTGGTAAGTAGGCGTATACATTAACGATTTTGAGTATTTCATAACACAATTTATAGTACATTTTTTCACCTGTATTTCATAAATTAATTTGAGAATGTTATAATCTAAGGTCAGTAAGTTAAGAAGGGATAGTTAAGTTACGTAACTGAGATTACAAGTGTGTATACCTATTGTATTTGCAATGAGTACCTAGTACAGACACTTGCAACGATGAAGTAATGTTTAATGGTTGAAACTTCCTTTGATGTTTATTTATTATGTAAATTAACTATTCTTTTACTTTTTATGTTAGATGGAAATTGCAGTGTGTCTCCTTCATACAACGAGTGTAGAATGTAGATAAAGTTAAGATATATTATTTTTAATATTCAATCTAAACAAATGTATGATTTTTATAGAGGTGCCTAAACATTAGTTATGGAAAACAATCAATTATGCTCGATAAGTGTGTACACAATCAACTAAAAGAGCTTGTTTTTTCCATTTGCCATTCTCTTAAAATAAAATTGTTTAAATAAGGTTAATGTCCTAAAAATATAATTCGGTAAAATATATTATTTAATTTCGGAATTATTAGTATATTTACTATTGGAAGTAAAAACTGGCCCTTTTTTTAGCCTACCCTCATTGATGTTTGGCTGATAAAGATATGTTCAATACAAATATCTTGCTTAAGAAAATCAGTAATCAAAATACGAAGTATAGTCTTATTTTAACAATACAAGTAAACGTCACATAACACAAATTTATTAAAATATAAGCGCAAAATGCACAAATACACTACAATACTAGTACAAAATGCACAAATATTGTGGTGATCGGTTTCGGTGAACCACGCTCACCTTCCTCAGACAAGAGGGATTAACAAAAAATAAAAAAAGCTTTTTTATTTTAATACTTAAGAAAGCTTAACATGCGTACGGATTGAAACTGATCATGTATAAACAATGTTCAAAATCAAGAGATCTCAATTACTAATAAATCAAGTCCATTTTAACATCGTTGTATGTATATATGTGACCTCGTTCCCACACACTCTCACACACTCTCACACAATCTCACACACTCTCACACACTCTCACACACTCTCACACACTCTCACACACTCTCACACATTCTCACACACTCTCACACACTCTCACACAAGTGAACTACATGAAACCCATGCTGATTTACCCGTTTCATGTAGTTTACTAACCCGGGTATTTATTTAGTAGGCCTAATATTTAATGTTGTTTATAACATAAAAATCAGCCCTTAATACAATCGTTTGGGCATGAGATATAATACTTTTAATGGTTTAGGTAAGAAAATATTGATAAAATCAGAGCCCATATAAGTATTATGGACGGTATATAGATATTATATCTGGGTTTGTAAACAAACGATCTTGCCTGTCTGGCTGCCAACGTACCTCGCGGTGAAATGCAGTAATGTTGTTCCGAGGCAGATTATACAGGCAGCAATCCCACAATCAAATATCGTGGACAATGTCCTTCCAACACAATCCCTCTCCAGTGATATTCAGGGATCAAAAATAAATATTTTTTTAAATGTATAAATCCGGTTACATGGCCCCTTATGGTCCCAACTACTCCATGTACACATAAGCCCTAGGTGCGACTTGTTTTATTGTTATTCGTTGCTGGTACGAGTCATCACAGGACAATATTTATCCATTGATAACATTAGAAAAATAATTATACTGCAATCTTACTAGTTAGCATTAATAACATTCCTCATTTCTACCTACCAAGGTCATGGTTATAGCAAACCATTAATTGGTAATTATGTTGGCAGGAAGGGGGGGTATGATGCAACATGTCTTCTTATTAGGTATAGTATCATTAGAATATGTGATGTAATTATTTGGATAGTGATAATTTAGTAAAAAAATAAAACACAATAACATACAGGTAAATTATATAATGCATTGAAATGGTATTTTCATTACAAATCGTTTAAAAAATAAACAAAACAATATTATGCCCTACAAAGAAAAAAAGAAAAATCTTTCGATTTTAACGGACCCTTTATAACGGACCCTTTATAACGGAGTTGGTTATAGCAAACCCAATTTAGTGGTTCTGTTTAAATTATGAAATTTATAATTGATTTGTATACGAAGAAAGAATATTAGAATGATATAAATTTACAAATCACAGTGTTATAAAATATTCAGAAAAACTATAAATTGAGTAAATTTGAGAGGGTACTGAAACTAATATTGGTATTTTGTTACTTCCCCCAACTCAAACTAATATTGGTATTTTTTTACTTCCCCCAACTCAAACTAATATTGGTATTTTGTTACTTCCCCAACTCAAACTAATATTGGTATTTTGTTACTTCCCCCAACTCAAACTAATGCACTTTTACATAAAATAAAAATGCTTTTTATCTCTAGGTTTGAAAGTACAGTTACTTCAAGACAGCTAACTGAAGCCATTAACCAAATAGGAGCTCACCTTGTTTAACTGGATATTTATAAAATACTTGTTAACACGTCTTTACTAGATCATGTTAAAGCACGAGAAATAAGACAAAAAAATAATCGTAAACAAATATGTTTGGCCCCAGTGATCAGATACGTTCTTTTGGTATGGTGGTCAACCTACAAAAATATACAGTATGAATATTAATCTCTACAAAACCATTTAGACAATGACACATTATTAATGGATCAATGACATAAATTATCATAAGAAACCTTTTAAAAATATTTTTGAAATATGCCTTAGTCCAGATGTATTACAGATTATTTTATATGTCAGAAAAGGTAAAACTAATATTAAAATTTTAGATTAGTAGGATATTTAGCAAAACAAAGATGTTCACGTCTTAATTATTATAGTTTAAGCTCTGAAAAATAACACTGTGCTGTCAATCGAAGAATTGTTTTACAAAATCAATAATATCACAAAATCAACGCAATGAATTCACTTTCAACCTTATTGATAAACATTGTATGTATTGACTACGACAACATCGTGTTGAAACGCGTCTGTTTGTATCAACAAACAGAAACGTTTGACCTTACAAAGTCATCTAAACCTTGTTTGTTGTATTTTGACAGCTCCCCTTATGCAATCGCTAAGTATATAATTCTTGGATAAGAAATATAGTACGTTTTAATTGTCTTATCTGAAGACTTAGTTTTAAATTATTATTTTTTAATAATGCTACTAAATCACCAAATATCTGTGACTTTCTTGTTTTCTTATAAACATAAGTTTGAAATATTTTTGTCTATTTACTATACTTAATTAATTTTATTACACTCTAAATTAAAATCGAAAGATTTTTCTTTTTTTCTTTGTAGGGCATAATATTGTTTTGTTTATTTTTTTAAACGATTTGTAATGAAAATACCATTTCAATGCATTATATAATTTACCTGTATGTTAGTGTGTTTTATTTTTTTATTAAATTATCACTATACAAATCATTACATCACATATCTAATGATACTATACCTAATAAGAAGACATGTTGCATCATACCCCCCCTGCCTGCCAACATAATTACCAATTAATGGTGATTTTTGTATAAATAAGAGTGACTGATCTTCTCTTTGACCCTGCTCTACCTTTTCCCCATAAACTATTGATCAATGCGGGAAACTTATCAGACACAAGGGGGAGAACCAATCCAATACTAGTTAAATATTAACTCAGACAAATAATATCCCTTCTCTGTAATATTACTAATAAAATCTAGCAGTCAAGGCCAGAGTTAGAACCTGCGCTATTTCCAACCCAAGTACAAACTTCTGACCCAATCAGTCACTGTCTCCTCCCACTTTGACTAGGTAAATGATAAAAGGTAATGTATTGTTAAATATAAACACATTTCCCATCTTGTTACACTCCTTGAGTTGATAGTTGGTTACGCGTAAAAAAGGGCGCATCTTCAAGTAATAACGATTCGAGGGAGATAATTGCACGACCTTTACCTTTCATTCCAGACACTTCCTGCAGGATTCATCTCATACTAATGACAATTTGTTTTGTTATGTATAACGCATATATCGTATATGCGTTAAAGACATTTATTTCATACTTACAGTTCAATTAACTACCACATATAATAAAATAACTACAGATATTGTAAACATTAATAGAATAACGAACACAGTAGGGTAAACTTAAAAAAAAAATAATTATTCTACCCACTACATCAAGTCGAGTTGAATAAACGCACACACGGCACCTTCTTTAAATGGAGGAGTGGTCTCAGGTGTTGTGGTGTTGTCAGAGGAAACACTGACTATACAGCTCGGGCTGAACATGTTTCATGCAACTATGTGGAGGAACTGGTCGTTGGTATAGTGGTGTAGGGCCCACTTCAAATAAATCGCGTCCTGCTGGAGGATAGAGTTTATCGGATCAGATTGTAGTTGTTCAATGAGTGGTCATTGTTCTCATCAATATATATTTTATAAAATGCTTACTTCTATTAAGAGGATACATATTATTTAGTATATGAATACAGGACCATCTAAGGTTAGGTGGTAAGAGGACTGTCCAGTCCTAACCTCACCTTAAAAATAAAGTCGTTTTTCATTTCAATTCAGGACGAATAAATACATTGAAATATTAATGGACAATACAATGAACTACCCATTGCTACCCACAATGGGATTCAGCCTCGCCTACACAAAACCACCCACATATTCTGTCTGGGGGCTATCTTTATGTCTCCCCAGCTTCCACAAGTTTTATTGCATCTGGTCTTTCCATATTAGTGTTGGTATACCTGGTTACATTCTGCCTTTTATTTCCTGCTTTAGAACTTTTTTTCATTCTCTGTCTTAGGCTATCTTTATGTCTCCCCAGCCTCCACAAGTTTTGTTGCATTTGGTATTTCCATCTTAGTGTTGGTATACCTGATTACATTCTGCCTTTTAGTTCGTGTTTTAGAAATTTTTTCTTGTAGCCTCACGCCTTAGAATATGACCAACCCACATGAGACCTCTACTCCTTACTTCATCTGTTACATTTGGGGTTTTATAGATGTTTCTCATTTTTTCTTTGTTCTCAATTCAGACATTATAAATTACTTGTAATCAATTACAGAATACAATATATAATAAGGGATAGTATGAAAAATAAAATATAAAATCGTGAAAATAAAAAGAGATGTGAATTATATTTGAACCAAAAAATTTAAAACCGTTTTAAAAATGTTGATGTAACAGGCTAATAAACAGTATCATACTATTCTATTATACGTAATACAAATGGTTTATTGAAGGTTTTCACTTTCAATAAACCTTAAAAATCAAACATTGCTAGAAAATAATAAATTGATATTCCATTATGACAGTATCACGGTATTAAAGTGACCAGATGTAGTAAAGTTAATATTTAACCACCATTCAGTTTATCACGTGACAAAATATTTATATAAAAGTCCAGCAGAAACAAGAAATATCGAAATACCTTCCTAATGGAAATATGTCAGTAAGTTAGTGTAAGCCATTATAATCCATCCCTCGACCATAAGGGGGACATTTTCCATTACGTAATTGTGACCACAACTAATAACTCCCCATTTACAGATTTACACAGAACTCCTCTCTACGGAAGAGGAATTCACTCAGTTACATCAACATACCTTTTATTACTCGTTTACTTAATATATGTACATATTTTAGGATTATTAAAAGAGAAGAAAGGATTGAGTTTAAATTAATTATGTAAATGTACGCGTGAAATAAACTTACAACACATTACTGTGTTTATATTCAGTATAATTTTAAAAATTCAAAATTATCAACTCTTAAAAGTTTTATACAACTTTTACCAACATCTCATTTCACTATTACATCTTATATCCAGTCATTTAAATCGATATTTCAAATAAACATAAAAGATGGTTGTATTTTAAGTGTTAAAAGCATTTCGGTTAAAATTCTAGAAAACAAAATTATTTTAAAAATAAAATTTCATTTCATATGACTTTTAGAGGGAAGATATGCTCGATTGAGACACAATCTTCTTGCTTTCTTAGGTGAGTCCATTTTGGTTTTATTGGCTCACTGGGCCACTGGCTTACCTTGACCTTTGAAGATCAGGAACTGCACAGGGGTAAAAACTTCACTGTCATTATGAAATGAACCGCCATAAATGTGGTAATCAATATATAAACTAATTTATTATATACTAAGTATAATTTAAATACAAAAAAAAATCATTGTTGGTGACTAAATAAAATATTTTTTGTTTTATACTAAACAATTTAAAACCGATAGCTCAAAACTGTTCCAGCTATCATCCAACATTAGCCAAATACTACAAAACATTTCTGTTAATAGAGTGTAAATATATCGCTTTAACATCTAAAGTTAGTGCTAATAAGCCCTATCTGACACATATCCTCGATAGAAACCGCTTAAGGGTGACTTACGCCCAGTGACCGGGGAGGTGTGCTACATGCAAGGATGAGATCGCTCAGCTAGTCACCCTTCCAAGGAACAGCCCACTCGATGTAGCTTGACTCCATTATCATTTTAAAATGTTAAAAGTTGCTCGAGAGTTAAGGTTACTACTAATTAATTTCACACAAAAAATCGTAAGTAAAAAGAATATTTTGTTTTATACGTATTTGCAAAATATATATGGCAATTTGTTTGCTAGCATTGATGAAGGCTTTCTATTTATTATCTTTAAAAAAATGTGCAGAGAGTCGTTATGTTGACTTGTAGTGAATTAATACGGAATTAAAAGTGGGTGTTGATGGAAGTACATGTTTATTTATTGTTTGACTTGTATTATATTCTATAAATAATACTATTGCACTAATTACTGGGATATAAAAAGTTCTTTTGTTCAGAACATATCTTTTGTTTTCAGTTTCCATTCTTTTGTGAATCCCTCTGGTCTGAGGAAGGTGAGCGTGGTTCACCGAAATCGATCACCATAATATTTGTGCATTTTGTGCTTGTATTGTAGTATATTTGTGCATTTTGTGCTTATATTGTAATAAATTTGTGTTGTGTGACGTTTACTAGTACTGAATATAAAAAGGTAATGTTTGTTCAAAAACCACAGATCTAATAAATATACATACGTAAACATAAAAAAATCCTCGTACCCCTTAAGTAAAATAAAAACAAGTCTATTTAATTTTAACTAAGAATTTGAATAATACAGTAGAGATGGATGCTTTTAAATTATGAAATGGATGCAGCAAATATTACCCTAAAGAGATTTAAGAGTTTCATATTTCACCCCAACACAGCTGTCAAGTGTGTTTCAAATACCATTGTTCCTCTAAAATTTGAAAACACAGGATTGGAGCACTCTGAGCCATTTCACCACCATGTTTTATTGAACTGACATTCTTTGATTTATGATAACGTAAAAAAAATGTTGCCATTTGTTAATTTCTGTAAATTAATAAAGTAATGAACAAATATGGCAGTTAATTGGTTTTAGAAATTATACTTGTTTTTATAGAATGGATTTAATGTATGGGTATTGGTTTTTAAACTAAGAACTAAACTACATTTTATCCATAAAACTATCTTGTTATTATTATATTTTATTTTTAGTATACTCACCAATTAAGGAGCTCAATAAATTTTAATAAAAATGATACAAAAGTATGTAAGGAATTTTAAATGTTATACGTGTTACGTTATTTGTTGTTTTTTTATTTAAACATGTTATAATTTTTTTATATTCCCAGTAATATTTTTACATTCCCTACGGGATAATGAGGATATGGGAGGTATCAATAACCTTGTTTGACCGTTTTGTTACCCTTTCCTGAATGTATATGTATTGACGTTGTAAATTAATTAAAGTGTTAACATTATTTTTATCAGCAATTCCGTTGAAATAGTGATACTCTTACTCGAGTACTTCTAATAATAATTAGTCTCTTAAAAAAACGAAAAAGAAAAAACAAAAAGGAGACAAACATTGAAAGTCATCTTGTAACATTGTTAAGAGTAGATAGGTATTCAGTTTTTGTGTCTGCACATACTTCCAGCGTCATAAAACTATAGTGTACATGGACCTCATGCGTTTTACAGGTTAAGTACGGTCATTAAGAGGCATATAGTTCGCTTGTAAAGAGAGATTAGGCCTCACCATTATTGATGTATCGTATATAAATTAATAGTCACAAAGGGTGCTTTTAACGATTGAGAAAGACTCTTAATAGTTTTATACGTTCAGAAAGTAAAAGTAATTTAATGTGACATTAAAGAGAGCGTAGACCTCCATTGTTCAGTACATAGTGGTATATAAAATTATCAGTTTATTTTCATTGATATTCTATTAACTTATATATGACATAAAAATAGTCCGTTACACATATTTTTTCAATTTTCTATTTACTGTTGAAATTTCCTAAACTTTTTCATGAACAGTTAATACATTTTAAATAAGTTATATAATATGAAAAATATAAATAAATAAAAAAATGTTTAATTTATTAATATTATGAATTAGTAGGAATGTTAGTAAAATTATACAACGTCATTAGTAGTTATAGCCCTTGTACTTGCTACATTCACTGCCCTATGTGTGTCTCGTACATACGTACGGAACACTAAGCCATTGATGGAGGACATTCATACTTAAGCTTTTGTCATATACACTGGGATCCTGTTTGACAACCTAATTTGACTTGGGTCCGTTGTTATTGATATGCTAAGTGTGTACTTTTAAGAAAGTTTAAACTATATTCCTATCTACATATTGTAGGGTGGCTTATTAATTATGAATTCGTAGAAGAATTCAGCTTCTTGACTCAGAAGAGAGATATCGGTATTATTTTAAATACAAATACTTTACGTATGAAGTTGGAAATTCATTGATTCGATCACATTGCAGTGTTTTCTAGAAGACATGCACTTTATTAACAGAGTCCTATCGTTTTGTAAATAATACGTTAGTATTTATAAAAGTAAAGAAAATAAAGTTTATATTACTAAGTTTATATAACCAATACTATTCTGATCAATTCAGTCATACAGCTACTCAAGGGACAAGTTTTGTGGTAGATTGTGGCATATTCTTATGCTATTACTCTTAAATAACACGGATCGCTAAATTTGTTGCAAAACAAACGTCAAGAAACAGAGAATCTAAGATTGTGTCCGAATTGATTGGGAGTCAAGGTTCAGATGTTGTATGTAAAGTAAGAGAAACTGAGTGTCGACTTTAAATTCTAACTGAAAATCAACGAAATTACGTTTGGTTATTTCTTTAAGTTATCCCAATTTGCCCTGCATATTTGATTAAATAAATTTTTTGGTATAATTCTTAATAAGTCGAACTTCGGTTAGTAAAAACTAAATGTTCATATTCTCATATCACACTAATTACTTAAATATTAGAAAAATATTTGTATGTTATTTCATTGGCGTTTTTTTTTTTTTAGGAGAACATAATCAACTGAATTTTAAAAAAATAAAAATAAGTGCATGTAAAACCAAGACTAATTATTAACGATTAAGTAATTAACCACACTTCAATGTTGTACTAAACCATCACATTTTGTGCTAAACCATCGGTCATGATTCTAGTATGAATAATTTACTCTGTAACATAAAGACGTAATTTTATTATTTCAGAAAATCAAAAGCATCATTAAAAACAGGTATATTAAAATTTTTTTACAAATTAATTGTAAGATTTAATAGGAACAATCTAAGATTATTGATATCTCAAAGTATTCATAAATACTTAAGTAAGGCGTTATTCTTTAAGTTCTAACAAAAATGACAAATTAGGTTTATTATTTCTTAGTGATCAACTGTGCCCTTCATTACAATTTTGATTAACATATATTTTGTGTTTATAAATTCAATTAATGAGTGTAATTACGGTTAGTAAAACTAAAATTGTTCAATATTTCGTCATTTACTTACTAAATATACTTAAATAGGCTATTTAGAAAATAATTTATTTGTATGTTATGTACATTGGAACGTTTTTTTTTTGTTTTTTTTTTGGAGGAAACTATAATATTCCAACTGTATTCTAGTTTACCATGAAAATAAAAAAATAATGGTAGGAACTTGTGTTATCTCTTTACCAGAATTCCAAGCTGTGTGATCAAAGGAATTTTTTTTAATTACTGTGTAATATTGTTTGATTGTATCAAGATTCACTTTCATTTTGACTTAAAAAAATATTTTATAAAGCATATCATATAATATAAAATATTGTCTACAATCGGTATTTTTTGCCTTCGGAAGAAAATATTTGCTTTTCGATCCTAAAATAATTCAGTTTAACAATTTTATTCTCGAGTGCCTTAAATTTTTGTGTAATATCAAGATTTTAATTACTAATTCCTGTTAATGAGTTGTTGGACTCTATATATTTAAACCGAAATAAGTGGCCTATGATATAAAAGCTTAATAGGTATGTCATACTCATTTGTTTAATGAATGGCAAACAGTTATGAACATTCAGGGAGTATGGTAAATTAAATTAGAAGAAAATGTTGCGAGAAATTTACATTAGACATCCCAGATAAATTTCATTCTAAGTCAAACCTAGAAATTTTGTACTGCTGCATTGAATCAAAAAATCATCTTCTATTGAAATGTGTGGTTGAAGCTTTTTTCTGGCCTGTTTTGTAGAAAACGATAAAAAGGTAGATTTTGTGGAATTTAGAAGAAGGTTGTTTAAGTCAAAAAATGATTTGACCTCTGATAAATATAAAAGAGATGATATTTCAATATCTTCTTGATGTTTCCCAGTAACCACCATGTCAAAACATAAAAGCTTAAGGTTAATTAGGGTGGATATGATAGATAATGTAATTAATTACCACACCTGGTCACCGAAGGGGATTTTCCCATTCATTTCAGTTATTACAGTAGTTGGTAGACCCAAGATTTAGGTGTGGTTCCAGAAGGTTCAAGTGTTGGGAGACACAACCACACAAGGCTTAGTCTCCCCTTTACAGTGTTACCAGAGGCTCTTGTTGGCTAGCAATACTTATACTTCACTGGTTACAACAATGTACATTACAATAATTGAGTTTGTATTTAATCATAATACAACATTATTTGCTTTTCCTGTATTTTGTAAATTATAAATAATATAATAATTTGGCCTTCATTACTGCAACTTTTATTAGGAACAATGTTGTGGTTAATTTATAGGAATAATGTTGGAGACCTTTTTGAAATTGGTAGTTAAGTATTGTAGTTTATTAAAAATTTCATTAATTAAAGTTTTACTAGACTTTTTTTTCCCAACCTGTATATACTTTTAAAAACAAGGGAAACGTAAGAAAATAAAAAAAACCTTTACATATGATGGGTACAGATCAATATTGTTATCCTTTTCTAAGCTGAAAAACTTAACGTCATGTCCATTACTTACTTAAATATTACAATTAAATATTGTTAGTAAAATATATTCAGTAACTCATGATGAACTATATTTACATTAAGTTTTATATTCAGTAAGTACTCTTAAAGTTTGAACTCGTAAAGAAAGATATAATTAATTTAGAGCAATATTGTTTTTGTCGTTGTGATTTGTATGGAGCGTTTGTGTTTTATTTACTCTCAGTGTTTGAAATGTTTTGTTCTCGCTTTTTTCCTGTATCTATTAATTTATTTCAGTAGAATTAATGTTCGTATTCCTGCATAAAATCACTACTTTCCAATGCAATATTATAATGGCTGTAAAACAACATCGTAAAGATGTTAAATTCATGATAACTCGTAAGAAGACTAGTTTGCAAGATAGTTACGTGATTATATTGTACAATTTGAGGTGAAATAAAACTATGTTATGTCATATTCTATTTTATTTTGCAAATTTTTCACATTCATGGATCCCCGTATCTTAGAATAATTAACTATCATACTTACTTTTAATTATCGATTAAACTAAACTTAAAATAATAAACGTTGTAGCTTTTTTGTAGTCTCAGTGCACTTGAAATCTAACTTCTTAAATTAAACGACTTATTTACTATTGAACCCATACATATAGAAAGGAAAATTAGAAATACGTATTAGTTTTTGTTTGTTTTTAAATGAGCATTTCTGTAAACGGTAATAAAGTATTTTTAGCATTAAATACTGAGTGATTAGCTTTATATTAATAATTAATAAATTCCATATTATAAGCTATTTGCTATGAAACTGGTAAGACAGTTGTTGAAATTATTATTGATGAGAATTTCATCGAACTGGCCATGTGAGATTTGTTTGATAAATGCTTAAACCGAGTTCTATATACTCCCTTGCTATAAGTAATCATTTAAAATTGTTATCTCAGACTTATAACCAGATATACCATAACATTAATAGTGTGTACAAATAAGAATTTGTTACTTAAATTACTTTTAAAAAATTTAAGATATCCAATGTTTATCATACAATTGCATTTTTATATTCTGTGAAAATTTATTTTCAAATATATTTTATAAAAAACATAATCTATGATGATTCATAAATATATTGGTCCGTACAATATGAAATATTTTGGCCTTATACGTGAAAGCAAGAAATATCTTAAGCTACTTTCGAACATAACCTAAACAGTAATTCAGTTACACATATTTATACTTTCGTTAGGCATCTTAAACATATATTTAGAACAAAAACATGATACATATAAAATAATTATAGAATTATTATTAGGTCACAAATCGCAGTATAATGAAGTTTTGGAAGAACTCTTTTTTATTTTAAACGAAATAAGCTGCCTATGATACTAATATCTATAATAGGTAGTGTCATGACGTCATTACTTTGAAGATGAATGGCAAAACAGTTATCAAAATTCAGGTATTTGTTGGTAAATTATTATGAATGAAGTGTTGTACGACGTATAAGTTTACTATTAAGTACATACCAGAATCACCGCAACATTCTCAGAAACAAACTATTTATTTAAATTTATATTTTGTTATTGATTTCTCGATTGGAAGCAACACTATGAAGACATAATTAATATTTTTACTCTACCAGTATATAGGTGAACTAGGGTATAGTTTTATTAAGAGTAATTGTATAACCAACGTTGTAAACCAATCTATGATGCATTATCTTAAGTAGATTGGTGTCTGATGGCAAGGACTTCGGTCATTTAAGAATACATTAAAAATATGCTTTATGGTACTAAAAAATTATCCCTCTGTGACTTTCTTACTAGTAACGTAAACTGTAGGGAAGTTAATTATTCAAATTACTTATAAAAACCTTTAATTATTGTAAAATCAAGAATATTATTGATACCAACTGGAACAGAAAAGCGTTATAAGACTCAAGTAGGATGTCTATACTGAGTCCCATACCCTCCACCAAAACTGGAAGTCGTGCAACTGGGGGATGGCCAAAAGCCGTCAGGCGATAGGATCAAGAATGGCAGTCAAAGGGTCAAATGACAACTCGGCAGCTGAGCGAAACTAATTTATTTCTAAGGAAAATAATCTGCAAAAACTTGCAGACAGAAAGCCACAATATCAATAGGCATAAGGCCACAGTATTAATTACACTTAAGAAAAAACAAGCTACACAAAATTAACAAGAAAATACAAACTAACACATAAACAACAAATGCTATAATTACTAAAGTTACAAACACATGTGCCTATCTGCAGAAAAAGACTAGAAACACAAAAACTTTAAGAAAATCTAATAATGACAAATTTAGAAAAATTTTACACAACCCCAAATAACCGGCAATTTCGCCCACATCCCAAGATTCCACCGAAGCCAGGGAGTAAGCCAGAGGCCTTTGGCAGCTCCGAATAGAAGTTAAAGAAATACAATAAATAATCCCCTTTTTGTGAACATTTAAAACTAAACAAGTTAAAAATATATATAGCACGGTACCGTTCTAGTAAAAATTCACTTCAAAACATAGGGCCTACTACAACTAACGAAATAAATAAATCAATAACACTAACTAAATCACTAGGCCTAAACATAAAAATAAATAATACCATAATTTAACAGTAGAGACCTAATAAATATAAACTCTATAAAAATAACAACAAAATAAACTCATTAAGATAATTAACAATAAATATTAACACGAACGTTTTTTTTCTAAATAAATATATATAAGTCCCATGGCTGTTTCATACTTGACACTGTTCATTTTTATTTTATTTATTTATTATTATTTTTAATTTTTTGTATTTTGTCGTAGATCATGGCCTAGGGATTTTCTTCTTTTTTAATTTTTTCAGTTCTTTTCGTTGTCCAAAAAATAAATAATTGACCACCCCCAGCTCAGCCGCTGGGAAAAACACAAAATGGAATGCACTGACCTGAGGACAGAAGATTTCTACCCAAAGACGTAGAGAGGGTAGCGGGGCGAAACTAGGCTTCAACACATGGTCCCAGGCCAGGCTCGCAGTAGAGATGGTAGCACCTTCACCCGGACACCAGGCTGAGGGAAAACGTCCCACTCAATGACCCTGGACTGCACAGCGAAACACAGCACATTAGAAAAGCACAGCTGAAACAAAATAATAACACAAACCAACATAATAAATAATACTGCAAATAAATAATCTTACAGGCAACAACAAGGTGGAACAGGTAGAACAGGTTATGGTCAAAGAACAGAAATATAGTGATCAAATAAAGCTCAAACTGCAAAATGATCAATAACAATGATATATAACTAACATAGAACAGAAAAAAAAATATGGGACCTAAAACAATAATATTACAAAGAAATTAATGGTAAAATGGTAACATTGAGCACATGGGTTCGAACCTAGGTTAACACAGATCTAGACAAAGAACACAAATCTGACAATACCCTGAAAATAACAAATAAGCCCGATTATCATTATTATTTAAACAAAATATTTTCACCAAAAGGGTGATTAGATTTTTGTTTGAAATTACAAAAATGAACACTTACGTTTTTGAGTCTCTAGCCAACAAACATGTCGTGACAAAAGGCGGAGAACAAGTCAAACGACAGGCCAACCTGACAGACGAGAGCCGGAACAAGGAACGACCGAATCGGAGCCAACAAGCACGAAAGTAAACAACTCGCAGCGCACGAGCGATCTCAGGCAGCCTGGCAAACCACGACAAGTAGCCAAATGTACCGGTCAAATGACCCGGTACAATACCTATAACTATTAAGAGAAAATTAATAAAATAAAAGTTATGTTGAATAATTTACTAATAGTTGAGAAAATACAATAATATTTTTTTTAAACATAGCCTACAGATGACTATAAGTAACGTTTAACTATATATATATATGTATATATATATATATATATATATATATATATATATATATCTTTGAACATTGCGTGGTCATCATTCGATAGGAATCATAATGGAGACATATTTTAATTTAAATAATGTAAAAATTGGCCTAATCACTGTTTTATATATTATTTAACATTTCATTACTATACATTTTACTTAATTTTGTTTCAATCTATAAATACTTAGAAAAATACCACGACATATTTCAAAATAAGTTTGTGTACTACCATTACATAATTATGTATTTTGCCTAACAAGAGCCCCAGGTAAACCTATAAAGGGTAGGAACTAAGCCTCCGTTCGATACATGTGCTGGTGCTCCCTAACCCTCTGTGACCACATCTAAATCTTGTATCCACCAACTTCTGTAATAACTTTAATGGATGATTCAATTCCATTAATTAGGTTAATTATAATTGAATTCGTTAACTGTTCTCTAAAACTTGGTTAAAATTCATACTTTAATTGTTTTAGTTACCAAGTAATTTTTGTTCACATAAATTTAACATGATATATGATTATAGTAGATCTAATGATGGATTGCAGTAGTTACAGTCGTTGGCAGACACAAGTTCGTAGGTAAAGCTGATAAATAATCATGTTAGTAGCTAGTTTGCATAGAATGAGATATGCTATCATTGCAGTAGTTACAGTCGTTGGCAGACACAAGTTCGTGTGTAAAGCTGATCAATAATCGTGTTAGTAGCTAGTTTCCATAGAATTAGATATGCTATCATTGCAATAGTTACAGTCGTTGGCAGACACAAGTTCGTGTGTAAAGCTGACTTATAATCATGTTAGTAGCTAGTTTGCATAGAATGAGATATGCTATCATTACAGTAGTTACAGTCGTTGGCAGACACAAGTTCGTGGGTAAAGCTGATAGATAATCATGTTAGTAGCTAGTTGGCATATAATTAGATATGCTATCATTGCGGTTCATTATTGATCCCTAGTTTTGGAGCACTACATTGTAGGTAATCTGTAAACTAAGAGTGTGAATACCTTGATAGTACAAAATTATAGTTGCTTTCTTTTAAGTGCTATCCAAGCCATATGGTTAAAGATGTAACATTCTAGTGCATATTCAAGTAAAACCATATTTTAGGATGAAAGTCAAATAGTTTTCCATTTAAAGAGTGTGTTTTATATATTCCTAAAACAAAAGTTACATGGTGCTGGTATCGACTATTAAAGGCCAGAGATTAAGTTCTCATCGGCCTTTCCACGATGTATGTACTTTTCCTTCAAAACGTATCAAACAATTTATTGTATTTGTGTGCTATCTTGTCGGAAATATGATTGTTGAATTTTTTTAAATGTATTTAATAGTTATATTAGTGCCTTTCCCTTAACAATGAGATTATCTTTTATCCACGTTAAAACATCACTTTAAATGAGTCGTGTTATTTATAAAAAAATTCAAGCGCATTTTAAGAACCCTTTACAAGTAATTGTATCTGGTAACACACTAATTGATGTTGAATGTAATTTCTTCTTCCAGAATAATTACAAGATTATAAAAGAATTTTAATTTATATATCTTTTTCGACAATTTATAGATACATTTCACCCTTTAAAGTCTTACACTATCTTCAGGTTTTAAGTTTTTGTAAAGCTGGATTTTATAAGCATGTAAAATCTGGTGCATGTTTGTTTTTGGTTTAGGCTTCATCGAGGTATATACTTTGATATCTTGATGTTTATTCGTATGTAATGTCTTAATAGTGCAAACCTTTCGTCTTTTGCACCAGCCGATTTCTCCTTCACAACTGACCCAGTTTATTCAAATTGCTTTAACTAACGTCATATGTTTTCTTTGTCCACCTTAAAATGCCTGTTGAACCAAAATTTCGTCCTTCAATTCAGCTAAGCACAAAACACACTTTCCTTTTTTATCGTAAAAAAGGATAGGTACACACTAAAAAAAATACAAGAAAAATGTTACAGTTACAACAGCTGAACACTTTAGGGTTGGAAGCTAACAGGGATACAATACAATATTTCAAATTTCCCTACTGTTTTAATTATTAAAATCCCACTTTTCTGCAACGAAAACGTTGTTTAATCAAACTGTTGTGAATGATTTAGTGACAGAAGTCGTTTAAACTTCCTGTCCAACCAAACTGTAGAGACACTACTCCACAGCAGAGCAGTGAAAAGAGTGCAGATGATTAATAAAATGAAAATTCTTGCGATAAATTTATCATGAGTATCAAATTTCATAAGATTAATCAACTCATCTATAAAATTATTCAAATTACTGATTGATTACATTACAATTTTGCAGTTTTTCCCTTTTATAAACGATTTAAATTTATTGAAAATATTTTAATATTATATCAGGGTGGAAAATATCTTATGATGAACATTGAGTTACAACTAATTCATACGAATGGTAAGTTTAATAGGTTCCAAAGAGTGTGAGTTGGTTTTCAAATAAATTATATTTGGTGAAATTTGACCTATAACAATATAACTGCTGTTATATTAATATCTACTTATGTCCTTCATACATATGTACATTTACTCTTGGTTGGTCACAAGGCCACATTGAGTAACACTTAAACTAAACGGTGATTTTCACTCATTGAATTCCTTCATAATTCAGAGTTTCCTATTTCATATAGCGTCGTCTGATAGTGTTAAACACATGATCAGAGAAATCACAATAAAATATTAATATACAGTATTGTAATAGTATTAAATACTATCGCATTTCTATTTAAAATGCTGTTAACTTTCTCTGTTTCCAGTGGATACAGGGTGTCGCTTCCCTATGGCATGGACGGGGACATGGTTCCAGTCTGGAGTCCGCCAACCCAAATGTAATAGTATTAAATACTATCACATTTCTATTTAAAATGCTGTTAACTTTCTCTGTTTCCAGTGGATACAGGGTGTCGCTTCCCTCTGGCATGGACGGGGACATGGTTCCAGTCTGGAGTCCGCCAACCCAAATGTAATAGTATTAAATACTATCACATTTCTATTTAAAATGCTGTTAACGTTCTCTGTTTCCAGTGGAGACAGGGTGTCGCTTCCCTCTGGCATGGATGGGGACATGGTTCCAGTCTGGAGTCCGCCAACCCAAATGTAATAGTATTAAATACTATCGCATTTCTATTTAAAATGCTATTAACTTTCTCTGTTTCCAGTGGAGACAGGGTGTCGCTTCCCTCTGGCATGGACGGGGACATGGTTCCAGTCTGGAGTCCGCCAACCCAAATGTAATAGTATTAAATACTATCGCATTTCTATTTAAAATGCTGTTAACGTTCTCTGTTTCCAGTGGAGACAGGGTGTCGCTTCCCTCTGGAATGGACGGGGACATGGTTCCTGTCTGGAGTCCGCCAACCCAAATGTAATAGTATTAAATACTATCGCATTTCTATTTAAAATGCTGTTAACGTTCTCTGTTTCCAGTGGAGACAGGGTGTCGCTTCCCTCTGTCATGGACGGGGACATGGTTCCAGTCTGGAGTCCGCCAACCCATCACCATCCAGGACGCCCGCCTCAGCAACAAGGGCAAATGTTTGGCATCCGATGGCGACAAGTTCCTCGTAGTAGATGAGTAAGTTATTTTGAATTTAAATACATTTAAAGGAAACATGTAAGGCAGAGTTTTTACTTTCTGTAATATACCTAATTATGAATAGTATATCTTTGAAACTTGTCCGAGGGATCTATCTAGGCCAAGCAGTACAATGGCAGTTAAACATTTAAATAGAAGGAAAAATTGCTTTTCTGATAAGTTGTTGCTAATGATATTTTTTACTTCATTAAATCCTATTGGAATTTTAATTGTTTTTTATATATTTAAATTACACTACTAGGAATTAAATTTTTATTTTAATTTAAAATAAGATTCAAACTGGTCTACATTATTAAACTGTTCTGATGATAAAATAGTTTGAAATAGCTTAAATGTTATTTTACTTTAAAAATCTAACTTTAAAAAAAAAAAATATTAGGATGACATGTATCTACGTGCATTAAAAAAATTTTTGTCATGCACGAGCATTCATGAGGTAAATTAATTTAATGGAATAAACTATCTATTACAACATATCGTCACATTGTATAACACACAAAAATAGACATTTACCATTTATTAACGTAACCAGTGACTACAGAGATAGTTCTTAAGAGCAGAACAACGTGTTTATATTTATCTGCTGTTTACTAAGTACTTACTTAAACAAAACAAAGAGAGCCTATTCTCATTTTCAAAGACAAATGCTTTAATTGAAGTCCTTAATGTTATAAATAAATCACTTAATTACATTTAATAAATTAATTAGGAGTGTAATTATTTATAGTTATAAATTATCGTATTACATAGTATGAAGTTGCTTAAAGTAACGAAAAATGTCTTAGGAATGTTCGCTGATTCAAAAAAAATTTTAAAAGTAAAAAAAACTTTCCTAATATCTTTATGGGTTTTTTATTAATAAAAAACAACTCATTATATTTTGTATTCATTGTGATATTAACCATATTTATTGTGATATTATATTTTATGTTAAGTATTGAATGCTGTACTGCTAAACTAGTGGAGTAGTATACATAATAAATTTTCTTGTAGTTAACAATTAATTTAAAAAAAATAATTTGCCGTAGGCCCTAGTTACTATTTAAAACTTATCTTTCAAGGACTTGCTAAGAATATATCAATACTACTGTAAATGTTTGGGTGAGTGTGTGGATCAATATCACTGTACGTGTATGGGTGGGCGGTTGGGTCAATACCACTGTACGTGAATGGGTGGGCGGATGGGTTAACACGTATGAAAGACTTTAATATTGTGGGCCATTTGTTTCATTCTCTTGATAACGCTAGCAGAAAGTGGGTAAATACATTATAACAGTATCCACTGACAATGGAACATGGCTCTTACTCCACAAATCTCTCTCTGGTAAGACCCATGATAGCCACGATGGAGCGTATCTGATAGTCACGATCGTAGAACAGTGCAGTTGGCTATGATCAAGGTTATGTGTGCTTATATACAAAAAAACTCAAAACAATAACAAAACACATACTCTTTCTATGTATAGTACATTTTTTCAGTATCAATATAAAATACAAATGGAATTAAACTGATTATACATTAAACAATAAATAGAAAATGTATACAAACATATATGTAGCGCCAATTGTATTGATGTAATACTTCATATCTCGTCACAAGTTAGTTCCTTTGTTAACAATAATGTATCACGTCTGTTTATCTAAAAATACACCAACAGTGCCCCACCCACCAACACACAAACCTATTCACCCACCCAAATACGAAGTGTTGTATTTACCCAACCACCTTCACATATACGTACAATGGTATTCATTCGACTCACCCACACACAAAAAGTGATTTTAACCTACTGTACCTCCCACACACGAATTCTATTTTTAATTTTACTTTGTCATCTAAATATAAAATTATAAATGATTCAAATAACCAAAGAGAGCTTATAGAGATATTGACGAACAGTTAATGAAATAGAGGTAATTGTCAATGTCAGTATGTTGTGTAGAGAAGATAATTGAGTATCAGGAATAACAGATAGCTTAAAGTCTAACCAATACCGTGTGATTTTGAAAGTCACTTAAACCTATGGATCCCTCAGAATCCCTGGCTATTGGGCTACTAATAAGTAACTCTTTGTAAGTGGCACTTGACCTCAGTAACCTTAGTAACAATGTCTACACTCGCTCATCTACATCTACACTGGTTACACCCATTCCTCCTCACCTATATCTATATTAATGATGGCATTTTAATGATAAATAATGAGTAACGGAATGAGACGAACAAATGCATTTTCGACAGGTATTGTATCAGACAACGTGTTTAGCTATTTACTTTAAACACGTGGCAAAATTATTAAACATTGGATTCGTCCGATTTCTATAAACTATTTGTAGATTTTATGCATTTCTTAACTAATTAAGAAACTTATTCTACAATAAAAACTTAAATAACTGTGTTTCGTAAGCAAATGTTGTGTATTCAAGCGTGAATAATTAAAAAATACCTAAGGTAAAGCTCTGAAACGAGTTTTAATAGCTATGTGTAACTCGCTAAAAAGGATTTTCGGACCTATGATTATGTAAAATGTTTTTATTATTATATTTATGAGAAAATAACCTCATAAAACCTCTGTATATTTAAAACATATACACTAATAAATATACAATTTTAAAAGAACTTAATCAAGTTTTAAACGTACCTTCTAAATATTACAACTTATGTTATAAAACATCATATATATGCATATAATCAATTAAAAGTTAAAAAATTCGATCTGTACACCATTAGTTAAAACCTTATGGTTACGTTGAACCAATTACCGTCTGAGTCTAACTTTGTGAAACTATAATGGTTCATAAACATTACAAGCCGAAAGGGTTAAGTTTAATACTTTTACTTGATTGTATTCTGGACTCAAAAAAACTATCACTATAAAGTTCCTGTTCAAAAGTTTACTACTTTCTTTAGTGAATTGAATTCATAAACTGAGCTCACAATTGGAAAATGCCTTCATTTTACGATGTAATAAAGTTTATTAGTTCCTAACTGCAAGTTCTAACCACTATACTTTATTTAATACATTTTTTGACTTGGCAAGAACGATCAGTGGTGTTTTAGTGAAACTGTGACACGTGTTGATTCCAAGAGTACGTGCGTTTTCTTATTGAGGTTGAAATCCGCTCGAAGTCGCCATTCGAAAGTATTCTAACGATAATACGATGGTATAATATACAAATAATGCGATAATAATCCATGAAAAATATAAGGAAACATATAAAAGACAATATATGATTAAGAAATTAGGTTATTAAACAGATGCATTCAAAGAACTGAAACGTAAACGTAGCAACAATGCAAGACGTAAAGGCTAGTAAGTATGGTTGCGGTTGGGTTATATAGCCATTCCATTGGTCGTTGTATTCCCAAACTCATTGTAGTTCCAGCGTTTCCTGTAAGACCGCTCTGAAGTTAATTCAGGTAATTAAATAAATAAACAATAAATCTATAAAAGTTGTCTCCCTCGACATAAATTCACACTGACAATGCTTTAAAATTAAAAATGTAATATTACTTTTAAAAAGAGGTATACACTCAACATGAAACGAAGTAAAATTGTATATTTTATATAGATATATGTTTAAATATATAATTGATTAACAAACTATTTAACATATAAATTTTTCTCTTAGATATATAAGGTAAAATAAAAAGGAAATAAATATTATCATTTAACTTTATTTTTAAATTTAAATAGTCTAGTTATTATATAAAATGCTGTTTTATTTATTAATCCATTAACCTACTGTTCAAGTAGAAGACTACACTCAAATTAGGTTGATCACACCATGACTTTAAGTTCTTTTTTATCTATTTTTTATACAACATTAGGACCACAGCAGTTTACCTACTGTATTGTTGTAAATACAGCAATTAATTAAATTATTTAGTTTATATTTTATTAACTTTATTTGGTCATATTTACTGATTCTTTTTTTAACGGGTATTGAAGTCTGGCTAGAAGGATGATTTTAATATATTTGACGTATTTTTTGTTTAGATTTCATTGTTTGGTTATTAAATAATTGGATAATATGACCTCTGATAATAAGCCAAATTGAACATTTTGTTTAGTATAGATTTTGCTAACAGTCATTTTCCATTTTCAAATTTATCTTTTCATTACGTAATGACACTTTTTTTAATAGCAATTAACTGTGTTTTCATAACTTTGACATTTACAGTGTTATGTTTCGTTAAATATGCTCATTCACCATTTGTCTTTTATCAGTAGTTTTTCTTAATTCTTGGAATATAGATTCAATATTTTTATCCATATCTTCTTTAGTAGAAGTAATAAATGATATCACTAATAAAAAGACTCAATATTTTCTGTTTTATTATATTATGGTTTATTGTAAAGTTACTTGATTATAGTTCCTCTTTTTTACTAACATCAAAATTTCTTATATTTAACCTAAATCTATTTACATAATTCATTATCTTAAAGTTTGATTTTGACATTAAATTTGGTTCTTGAGTTAAATCGTAATTAATTTTAAGTTTTCAATTTTAAAAGTAAATATTTAGTATTTTTAAACTACTTATCTTGATGTTAGTAAACTCAACTCCTTGTTTAATTAGCTTGAAAACTATTTTATACATTTTAAATTGTAAATTGTTTCAAGTGAGATACTGAAATTATACATATCATCATTAAGACTCGTATAAACATTAAATTTTGTAATAAAAACACCGTTAACTGTTACAAGTTTGACTAAACATAGTAAAAATAAACAATGGTTAAGATGG
Source organism: Stictocephala bisonia (assembly GCA_035578905.1). Taxonomy (NCBI): domain Eukaryota; kingdom Metazoa; phylum Arthropoda; class Insecta; order Hemiptera; family Membracidae; genus Stictocephala; species Stictocephala bisonia. The sequence goes on along the minus strand of JAQJVL010000137.1, from coordinate 1,397,323 downwards.
ATTGTCCAGCCTCAGCAACTGTGTATAAGAAATCTCAATAGACCTTTCATTAATTTTCATATATTATAAATTATTTTAATTAAAATACAGCATTTTTGAAGAGATAAAACAATTGAGAATCATTTTACGTCCCTCCTTTAAAATTTATTGAATACATTAACTCTCATACAGAAACATTTTGTATCAATGCATTTTTTTAAGACTATCTTCTACACTCTACAGGATCAAACAGTTAAAATTACATGTATTTGGTATTTAATAAAGTACGTAGAAATCGTCCATTATCATTTTTATAAAGTTACAAATGTGACCAGTAAACATAAATAATTAAATTCAACTAATGTATTAGTAATAATGAAAACCATCATATGGTAATTTAAAATAAATATAAAGGCAAAACTCAACTAATACAATTATAATTATGATACCATAATATGATTTTTCAAATATTACACATTTACACATTTTCTGATTTGTGTAGATTTACTTATGTAATGCTATGTGTAAATTTACTTTTCAGTAAAGGAATCTGCTACCGGTGTGTGGTGATACATGAGAAACATGTAAACGTCCTTCAGTACAAAGAAAGTAAGTTATACCTAATATATTATCAAATTAGAAGTATTAAATTGCACTTTAAATGTAAAATTTTCAACTATAGATTGAGAGTTAAACATTATATTTGTGCTATTGAAATTAAATTAAATTTTATGGTTTGCGTTTTTATGACTTTTGAAATTTAATAGATTCGTCTTTAGTTCTGTTAAAACCCAATTTTATAAAACTAATAATTGTTCGAATAATTTGAGAACAAATATATGCATAAATGCATCTCTAAAAATGTATTAATAATGACGTGGAAATATAACATTATTAATTTTATCATTTTTGTTTTTCAATGTTTTATACAGTGTAATTAATCCAATTTCACAATTGTTGGCCTTTTCATAGCTGTTCCATTATTTATTAAAACATAATTTCCCCACTAGTTTATATCTAAGAGTTATCTATTAGTTGTAATTATTAACAGCAATTAGTAAAACTAGCTCAGAGGAATGTTTACATTATAGTCTTTTCAGCGTCCATAAAATATAAAATAACTATTATTAAAAATAATTTCAAACATGAGAATTTTACTGTATATTTAATCTATAAAAATCAGAACGATTAATTGATGGCTATAAATGTTTTTTGCCTCATTTTCTCATTAGTTTAGTTAAGTGTGTATAGAATCCATAAAACATCTTACAAAGATGTAAATATTGTAATTCTTTATATATTTCAATATTTTAACATTTCTTTATATATCATAACTGATAAAAAGTGAAATGCCTGTTAAAATTGTCATTAACATTCGTGTACAATAATTCGATGACAAATGATCTTATTTACAATATATTTGCTCTAAATGCAATTATATCATACACTTGTGTCAAATTTGCCTTAATACATCGTGCTGTACTGATTTCATATAATTAAAGTTGGTCCTTTTCTTACACTTCTTATAACAATAATTCACGAATAAGAATAATCTACCAAATACTCAGCTTCAACATTTAAGCCCATCTCATACTCATTTAGTCAACGCAACTCAGTGTTGTGTCACAGGAACGTCCAAAATGCCTTTAACCCGTGCAACGCGTAATAAATTGTTCTTATTTTACTGAAAATGCATAACTATTTAAAAATATAAAATGTAATGTTCTGAACTTGGATGTTTTTGTTAGATGATGCAATTAAAAGTAAAAATTACCATAGTATTAAGATATAATTCAAACATTTAATTTTTACGATTTTTTTTTAAATTTACAAACTAATTCTAAGAACATATATGTTTATAATTTATATGTGTTCAAACTCAGTTTACAGCCAATATCAATTAGAAATAAAAATTAACTAAGCAAAAAATGAATAAAAAAGGAAATAATTGAATAAAACATGTAAAATATATAAAAGTAGTAAAAATACAATACGCTCAATAAAATTGATGCTGATAAAATTGCATACAATAAAAATGTGCAGTAAAAACACAATAAATCGGAACTAATTGATGTAAGAAATGTACACGAATAGTAATAAAACTATACAACACTAGCAAAACTCAGTCACAAACTAATATAACAAGTCAAGGATATATCCGTTTCACGCGTAATGGCAGTCGGGCGTTTCTTAGCTGTCAAAGCCACTCCCTCCTCCCACTACGACCGACTAATCACTTTCAGATCACACAAACCGTTGATAGTCAGGAGAAAGTTGTTTAGAAAGAACTCCTGAACTCTAGCGGATCCCTATGCAACTACAATTTATTAAATGTTATAATAAAGGCTTTGGAGGATATATCCGTTTCCCACGTTTCAGGGGTTAAATTTCATTAAATTCCAATAGTTATAATATTTAATTTTCATAAATAAAAAAATTTGAGTGTCTTTTCAAGGAAACATTTAAGTTGCCAACTAAAGGGATATATAAATAAACGAGATCATTGTATACCAGTTTCATTAAATGGATAAAAATAAATCAAACATTTACATTAATTTCATTATAATTTTTACAAACTAAAAGTGATATAGTAATATCATTATATAACTGTTAGTGTTGCAATAAACCAACAAAAATATTATTGACTTTTTATTTAAAATAAATACTAAAGTATAAATTCATTTAGAATCCAGAAAATCTATAATAGTGCTAGAAATATAAATAATTCAACCATGATACAAGCAGTGTGTTTGTTCTGACTATTGCAGCTTACTGCCTGCAGCGAGACACGCTTCATTCTTTGTGTTCGCTCATCACGGGTGACGCGCTGCTGTACTCCATGTTCAGAGAAGCTGCATCATCTGTTCCATGCCCTTTCCGTGGAGGGCACACCTTCACTTACAACCGAGGACACGGAGAATGCCGCTACCCTGTCAGCAGTATTGACTCCTGTACACAGGACTCGCGACTGTTACTCCGCTATCAAGCATGTCCTGACGTCCATGGTACAGAGAGCACAGGTAAGATAAAACGATTAATCTGATCAGCAAGTCATCTAATCGCATTTTTTTTAAGAGAACTTTTTCATTATTGTCAGGTGTCAGCTGATTCAGTTTTTTCTAAATTATATGTTTATTTTTTACATATCTACATATAAAAAACGGTTGTCCTAATGTAATATTTTTAACCGAAACACTTAGATCACTCTTACTTCAGGAACAATAGTTAACCTTCTCCTAGGAAGCATTTTAAATTTGAAGTATTTATGTAAAAAACTGTTTGCGTGAAACGGATTTTTAGTGAAGTAATGTTCAACTGCCAAACGTGTGTGTCAGCTATTGATAACTCGCGCTGCCTGGTAGCTAATCAGAAAAGGAGAGTCAACTGCCACGACTATTCTAATCTCGCAATGGTTTGGAAACGAACAAACAGAGGGCAACGGTCTTTTTATGATCGGTAGAGTTTCAAGTGGTTCCACTTTATCGCCACAAAATTAAATAATACAAACACAACTGAATATGTAGTTTGTTTTTAGTAACATTTTGGTTACGCTGATAATTTTAGATGGTAGCAGAAATTTTTTATTTGAAGATGTCTCTTATTGCTTACATACCACATAAAGTTATCACGTTAACCTCAAGTGCAAAGTTGTAAATTTACTGATAATATATTAATATTTACTTTATTACTATACATATCACTCTTGAGGATGGAGTCTAAGGTCATCGTGTGAGGTACGGTAATAGACATTTCACGAAGTTACATACCAAGCTCTCCTGTGAGGCCGAAGGGGGGATAAAGGTAGTTACAGGCACTTCTCCATTAGCGCTGTCGTAGGCAATGCTTTCTCCCCTATCATCTATCATAAGGCACATATTATGGGGTTAGGTGGCATATTCTTCAAAACTAAGAACCTAAATACGTTTTTTACTATAAATATATACTTTACTATTATACTGTAATACTTTCAAGTATTGATCTACATATTGCTATCTCAATGTTTAGGTAAATAGAACCAATATCCTTCAATATATAATCTGTAATAACCAAACTAAATTAACATTCTTCAGTCCAAAGAGAAGAACTTTAAAACTACCTAAATTGATAGTAGAATAGAACCCTCTGATAACTTTACAATCTGATCAAATTATTGTCATATTACTGTACCTTTTGTTATAGTGGAGGAACTGCAGTGTCTAGCGACATGGAAGGAGGGCTCCTCCCGCTATCTGGTAGGAAAGGTTCACCATAGCCACGCCACCTCCAATGAAGACAGCTACAGGTGCTTCGTATACGAGAAGATGACAGGGAACAACCCTCCTCACCAGCTGTATGGGGATGAGACAGACTTCCGACCACGAGCCGAAGACGTCGAGTATAGGTAGGAAGTTGGTTGTTAATAAAAAATATTACTGTAATGCAAAGTCCAACAACGTTCCATGACAAGTAGAATACAGTACAGTGTAAGCATCAGAATTGTTTGTTCATTATTAATCTTGGGACCTTTTCCATTATGCGTGTACCAGTGATTTATGAGCATTTCTTTGTTTTTCAGAAAATAAAACATTAAATAATGATGTAGTTTAACTATTTATCTTTATGAAGAAGGCTAATACTCAACGACGTTGTGCAGTATTTCCTCGAGTACGTCATTTCCATCACACTACCATGAGCTCGCACAAGTAGAGGTCTAACATTGCACGGCTGGATTAAGATAGACAATGTTACTTATGACTTACATATGACACTTATGACATACCATACCATCTACCTGTAGATGCCGCCTTACCCTTACCACTAGTCTGGTATACGTTTAATGAAAAAACGTATCCATATCTTGTCAATACATAATACTAAGTGTTGTAATTTACAAATAATAGGAACTTTCTAAAACAATATTTGATACTCGATAATTACAATAAAATCACTATTACGGAAAGCAATGTTATTAATCAAATCTAAAACCCGGAAAATGATGAGATACACAACTAAGAATGCTGTCAACACAATTAATTAGTAAGATTATGAACGTGTTTCCACTTATTTTTTTGTTTAATTAAGTTTGATAAATTTAGGACCTTTACACTTAATTAGATAACCCTTAATGGTATTATTAAGGCTTAATGCATTATTTTTTTAGTGTACTATTTGTAATATAGAAGGCAGAAAGAGTGTGAAACTGTTTATAATAAGGAATATCAAGTTGTTATGTTTAATATTTCCTTTAGCTATAGTTTTTAGAAAGCCTTTAACGCTTATCAATGGTTATAAGCTTGTAATAAATTTAATAATATTTTCATTTTTCTTCAGAGTTGCTCAGTCAGGGGACGCAACATGCAATGGATTATTTAGTCCCATGGAGGGATCAAGAACAATGACGCTCAAAAAAGGTACTTTTATTTCTTGCATGTAGTTCAAAATCCTGAATGTTATTAGAGATTTTAAGGTTGAAAAATGTTAAGTAAGAAGTATCATAATACATTGAGAGTTTCTATCTCGAGAACGTAGTAAATGTATTTTCCTGTTTCCTTACATTATATACAAGATAACAAGCTAGTATGCTCTAATTGCTCTAAAGCTTGGAATAAAACAGCAGTTGAAAGCAATAACGAGCAATTCTTGTTTCTCCAATGGTGTTTAGAATGTTTGTAAGAGTTGTTATTTCAGTACATTTACTACAATATACTACACCTACTTATCCATTAAATGCTTGCTTACTTTCTCCCAATCACAGATTCTCTCTTGAATCGGCTCCAGAGTTCTTTTTAATTGTCCATCTATTAATCATACTTCACGTAAGAGAGTGGGATCTCTGATATAGGAACACATATAAAGACCATAAACATACATACAGAATTTTAACAGGCCAATTAAATATAACATCCAGTTTGTTCTTAATATAGACCTCTCTTAACTTGCCTTCAAGCACTTCTTTTCTGTCAATTGCTTAATTTATTTTACAACTATTAAATTTGTTGTACTATCCTGTGTTTGAAAAAACCTACTATCATGAAAGGACAGACTTAAATAAGAAAGTTTCAGCTGACATAAAATATAATAAGATGCTTACAATCTACTCTAGGTAGCTTACAAATTTGGATGAACTATATATTTTTTATAATTTTTGTTGACATTGTTGTTACAGCGACAGTGAGTACCAAGTGCAAGTTCCCTGGGTGGCTGACGCAGTACCATCAGTGGTACACCCTAGACTACAGCAGTTCGTACAAGTTTCATCACCGCAACACGACCCTTCACATATCTAACACGACCCTAGGTCAGATGCCCAGCGAAGGACCTGTAGTTCAGCAGCAACTGTCTGCTTATGACGTAGACCAAGAGGTGCGAGTTGTATGTTCAGAGACACTACAAGCTACCGGGGACCTGGTACATGTAATTACTCACTACACTGTAGGATGGTAAGTAATAACCTTAATACAATACTAACACTCTGTAGGTCAGACGCTTAGTGAAGGTGGGAATTGTAGTGAATAAGGAACTGTTTTCTGCAGACGTAGATCAAGAGGTGAAAGATGTTTGTTCAGAAATACTAAAACTTACTGGGAACCTAGTACACGCATTATTATAATAATATAGGGAGTGGGAACCTGAAATAGGTGGATGTAACAATACTTGTCTTATCTCATCAAACTCAAAAAAAGGTACTTAAAGGAGGCATGCCTATTTTCTTAGCTCAATAATTTCAAGAAGTGGAACCTGAACTAGGCATATATATGAGTCTTTATATTATTTCGGAAAGCTCGGAAGTGGGTACCTGAACGAGGAAGACGTAACAGGCATTTTCTTTTCTCGATAATCTCGATAGTGTATACCTCATACGATGTAACACCCCCTAATCTTATCAAACATTTCCGAATGAGGGAGATATAACAGACCCTATCTTATCCCGATAAGCTCGGGAATAGGGACCTGAACGAGGCAGATATAACAGACCTTATCTCACTAAACTTTGGTGTAGGTGCCTGAGAGAGGCAGATGTAACATCCCTTATCTCACTAATCTTGGGTGTGGGTATCAGAGATAGACAGATGTAACATCCCTTATCTCACTATTCTTGGGTGTGGGAATCAGAGAGAGACATATGTAACAGCTCTTATATCACTAATCATGGTTGTGGGTATCTGAGAGAAGCATCGCTTATCTCACTAATCTTGGGTGTGGGTGTCTGACAGAGGCAGATGTAACAGCCCTTATCTCACTAATCTTGGGTGTGGGTGTCTGAGAGAGGCAGATGTAACAGCCCTTATCTCACTAATCTTGGGTGTGGGTGTCTGAGAGAGGCAGATGTAACAGCCCTTATCTCACTAATCTTGGGTGTCGGTATCTGAGAGAGGCAGATGTAACAGCCCTTATCTCACTAATCTTGGGTGTGGGTACCTGAGAGAGGCGGATGTAACAGCCCTTATCTCACTAATCTTGGGTGTGGGTATCTGAGAGAGGCAGAGTAACAGCCCTTATCTCACTAATCTTGGGTGTGGGTACCTGAGAGAGGTGGATGTAACAGCCCTTATCTCACTAATCTTGGTTGTGGGTGTCTGAGAGAGGCAGATGTAACAGCCCTTATCTCACTAATCTTGGGTGTTGGTATCTGAGAGAGGCAGATGTAATAGCCCTTATCTCACTAATCTTGGGTGTGGGTACCTGAGTGAGACAGATGTAACAGCCCTTATCATAAGTCACTTTTATTTTTCTATGTAAGCACTGTAGTATTCAAAATAGATATATGAACAGTAAATAACTATTGAAATTTAAGTATTTTATGGAAATATACACCACTTTTTATTCAAAAATACTGAACTTATTTTTCTTCATGCATATTTCATAATTTTTTTAATTATATATCTTAAAAAAATGTCAGTCAAAGCCATGTATATATGTATGTATATGGGCTTATGTATATAGACTCACAATTAACATTTTATAAGCATTTTGATTATTTGGCTGAAAGACTTAATTCAGTTTGTTTTTCTTTAAAAGTTTTATCTAATTGTGTATCTGATGATGTAATTAAAAGAGTCTATTTTTCTAATTTTCAAAGTTTAGCTACTTATGGATTTGTCGTTTGGGGAAGCACGGGAGCATAACATTTTAACAGGATTTTCAAAATACAAAAAATAGCTATTAGGATATTATTCAAAAAGCCACTCAGACATCATTGTAGATCAGAATTTATATCAAGAAAAATCTTAACACTTACAAGCCTATACGTTTTTGAAATGTGTAAATATTATATTAAAAATAAAAATAAATTTGGCCATCCTTAAAATTCAAATTATAACACAAGACAGCATTATATATACTACCCATCCCACAGCACAAGTAAATTTGAGCGGTCTACTTATTACACAACATGCAGAATAATAAATAAGTTCATCAAAGAAAATACAATCATCAATTTTGATAAAACATTTTTAAGGAAGGTCAAGAGGCTTTTGATGGATAGCGCTTTTTATTCTATAGAAGCGTTCATGAATGCTGAAATAGGGCCATTATTTTAAACTCTGTACTTACTAGGACTAATTAATACATTTTTAGAATATTATTATTGATTAAGTATTGTTACAGATGGATGTATCATTAATGACAATTCCTATGTACATCATTGTATTCTAATTGGAAATAAACGTCTTATGTCTTATGTACTCATTACAATAATAGCCAATTACATATTATTTCCTGAAAATCTAGTAATTAACACCGTATTAATATATCAAAAGAATAACCAACATTAAAATAATAATTAAACTATATTAAAGTAAAGTTAACTAAGAGACTTACAACATAGAAGTTTAACTAGTGAACTGTCATGACTAATTTAGTTTGGGACGTTAGGAGTGCAATAGGGCAGCGGAAACAAAGATCCCATTAACATACTTAGTGAATGTTAGCTAAAAGTTAATGTGGTATAAGCATAATATACCCCTATTGTACATTGTAGTCTCTTGAGTACAGATTTGAACTTTTTTTTTCTAATTTATTATTTGTTTGTTACAATTGTAGCATTGTAACAAATGGAATGGCGTGGTTTGAAAATAGATTGAAGACTCTTGTTTTAAAATTCATATTTAATTAAAAATAAAACTTATATATTTTTAATTCAATTTTCTTAGAATACAATTATATTGAAATTGTACTTCATCATTATTATTAAAACAGGTGTTATTAATGTTACTCATTTATACAATATAAATAAAAACAATATAAACATTTTGTAATATGTTTGTTTCTTTTAGCCAAAATGGTTACATGTGTATGATGTTCCACAAAAGAGACGCTCACATAATTGAAGTGCAGTCAGGTGAGATATTGGTTTATCTATGTGTAAGGGATAGTTTACTAAGTTTTTTTTATTTATGCTTTTTAAGTCCATTCCCTCATCTCTCTCTCTATCTTTCCCAAAACAAATCTACAGCCACATTGTAACTACCTCCCACCTACAGAATATTTGTTTTCGACCATGAAAAAAACATAGACCTATGCCCACACCAAAAATCACAAAATACAAACCACATCCCCCCCCGCAAATATAAGACTCATAACTACTCCATCTTCCCCATAACTTCACTACAATTATCACACAAGCAAGGAAAAAAACAAATTACAACGATAAAAATTAAACAGACCACACAACATATCCCTACCTCCAATGAAAACACTCCATTCTATAACTAATGAGACAATAACAATTGGATTGTTTCTTATGCTTTTTTACACAAAAATCTTACTGCATTAATATTTTCTGATTTACACCCCTATATACAGTAGGGCTCCAAATAAAAAACGGGTCTTTTACCTTATGGTTTAAAAAAATGAAATTTGAATAACTACTGGCAACGTAAAAATACTTAATAAATGTAACGGTAAACTGAAAACTAAAATAGTTTTGCTAGAATAGATTGTTGTGTATGATAAACCTTTTCTGTGAAAAAATACAATCAAATTTAATGTAATATCCTCTCATTTATTAGTCTATTCAGTTCCTTTAACATCGAGGAACTGTGAAAATGAAGGTGAAAGGACATGAGTTATCAATTAAAATTTATATTTTGTAATATATCCAGATGATTCGAAATAATAATACAAAGTACATGTTAATGAAAATATTACACAACGACATTTTTGTAATTATAAAACTTACATACATGTGAAAATCTTTTAATCATGTATTTTCACATAATTCCTGTTTTATTACAACAAAAATTTGCAAACTAAACTTTAAAGTACAAAAGATTTTGTATATTCAATCAATTTATGATACCTTGGTAGTTTCCCTCAATAGGAAAACAAATACCAAATAAGTTTTTAGTCTCTTTTTTTATTTTGAAGTAAATATGCCAAAACTAATATTCTTTTTTACTTTTCTATATCTTTGATCAACACATCAAAACACATTAAATATGAAATATGAATATTATATATGTTAAAAATTCTGTATACCAATGTGAGTAGTATAAGCTGATGTTACTTTATTCTGCTAGTACAATAGAAAACGTACCCAAAAACAATATAAGAAGCTCTTGATTGTCCCTACAGGAGGATACACAAGAAGGCCAGAGGATGCCTGCAGTAGTGGATACTTCGACAAAAATACCATAGCTTACACTACATTAGTCAGTGAGTATTTTATTTAGGCCTATACAATTATTTTTATAATAAGTATATCATTATTATTCGATAAAAATGAATCACCAAATCTAATCCTAATATTAAGTTTACATTCAATTGATGAAACCCTAATACATTTCATCTATAATTTAATGAGCGGCATAAACCAGTTTGGAAATATGTACGAAATGTATTACTATGTAAAGTATTTAATGCCCATTATATCACTTAAAAGATTTCCCCACCTAAGGACTAGGCAATCTACATAATTTCCTATTATAATCATAAAACCTACATGTTGAATATCTCTATGACCCCCCCCCCTCCAATCAATCTAATTTTTTTCACCAGAAATAATTCTTATATTTTCGACCTAAAATAGTCAGTATATATTATGTTCTGTCCATGTCTCTTTTAGGTAACATGTAAATCAGGTTTAACTATATTTGTCAGGTACATCCGCATAGGTTATGTAGTAACGTTATGAAAAGAGGACTCAATTATCTTATAGAAAGCTAAGTAGTTAACACAAATCACATTAAGATCTTTATCGTAAAATTGAACGCTCAGTTAAATAAAACTGATAATGATTGGTTGTCCTTTATATTTTTAAACTCTCAATTGAAATTAAGTAATTAATTTAAATCAAAGGAATGTATCAATAATTAATTAATAACATAATACAGTGACCAATAATAGTTATAAAGAGGAACATTGGTGTATCAATCAGGGCCTGGCAACTATTAATCAACTATATTATTTTATCTGTTATTTTTAGTCTAAACAAATACATTACTTATAACTTGCATGTTTCTTTTGTACTCAAATATATTCAACTAAAACATGTTTTATTGGTTATCACATTATTTTCAAAGTATAAAGAAGGGCCTCACATAAGTTAAAATGACATGACGATTGCATTTTCCCCTTTATAATTGTATTAGCTAATAAAATATTTTGAATTAAATAAAAATGGTGTAGTCCACTTAACAATAATGTTTATACAATAGCCTTTACAACAATTTTCATATAGTTTTAATAATTTAACTAAAAAATTAATATTTATTTTATTTACTAACATATACAGTATGTATATAAATATGGTTTTGTGGTACCTTCAGATGCATTACAGATGTGTAAGGTATAAGTGGTACCTGTTAACAAAAAATATATTAAATAAATGGGCCTAGAGTATCTTAAAAGCAATGGTTCTATTGTAATCATATCCTGATATTAAATGTACAAAAGATGTATGTAATGATTGCGTTTAAATGGTACTTATGTCATTGTTAGGTTACTACTATCGTTAATATCTTATCGTTTATTGTAAGAAAAACTTTAATGTAAAACACAATACTAGAACATCATAATAATGTGTTTCAGCTGAGAATCCTGAACAAAAAAAGTGTCCCCACTTTGGGAGGTTCTCCGTGAACGGAGTCAGTCGACGAGAGCGACACACCAGATCAAGGGGCACAGGTCATGGGATTAACAGGCCACTTGAGGTGTTCTCCCATAAAGGGTACAACGCAGTCAAGTGGATAACTAGCCCTGACGATCGGAGTGAGGTCAAAGACCTTTATGACAATCGGAATGTAAGACTGAAACGTAACTTAAGGAAAACTGGAAAACTCAAACATATAAAGAAATCAAAAGGAGTTGATGTGATAGGAGACAACTTGAAGACGTCAAAGAAAGTTCACAAAAGATTAAAAAGAGACCTAGAATCATACTCTCAAACTAAGTCCTGTTCTCTGGACTTCAAGACGTTGATGGTCGGCTGTGGTACCACAGATACCATGGAGTTTCGCTCAGACTGTCCGGCTCCAGATAGCAACATGGTGTCTGGTAAGTTTGACCATTTCAATTATTACAGTTCTATTATAGGAAAATCATTTACATTTGCGTTATGGTAATAGTGTACAATGTTATTCCTATGTACTGAATTTTTAGAAACACATACATAACCATTGGCCTTGTCTAGAGGGTTGCGATGTTGTCGTAAGATAACGGTGTCAAGCACAATCGAGCTGGGCTGTTCCTTGGATTGGTGACCGGTGAGGGATCCCGTCTTTGCACGCAGCTTATCTTGGTGACACTAGGGTTGTCCTAATCCGTTAGTACCCAGGTTAAGTATTATATGGGGCACTCTAGCCCCAACTATGCCAGTAAAATAAGACATTTTTTAACATTAAAAGTCGTTAGACAATGAATAAAGACTGTTTTCGGAATTTGGCTGAATAGTCCACCGAAAATACATTACACTATTATATGTACTAAAGGATTAAAGGACATTAATCAATTAAAAATAATTATAATTAGAATATTCATGTATCTTTAATTTCCTGTTCCGAGTATGAATAATTTATCTGTCCCAGATTTCAAAGGGGTAAACTGTTTATATACGTCATAAACATTTAAAAATTTTCAATTTATTAATTTTCGACGCAAAAATATAAAAAACATAAATGCTAATATCACTGACTATCTTAACACAATACACTACATTTATTAGTAAACACTTTATAATAACAATTTTATTTCAGCTTATTCTTGTCATGGAGGGTGGACAGAGAATACCACCCACTATCTGATCACAACCCCTCTGAGTCGCAGCTCTAGGGGGGCTAGAAGGTATTGTTTTGTCTACCAGAACCAAGCCGAATCAGTAGTCCTCTTCTCGACGAGTGCTGACACCTGTCGGCGAGACATAGTACCAGGCTCCACCGGTGTCTTGGCGTTCAACATCACTAGTCAAGGTACCTTATCTATTTATTACATGCAATTTAACATAAAATAAACTGCATAGCATATGTAATATGGCTCATTGAATAAGTGGTTACTATAAGAAATAGATTTATTGATTTATATTACAATATTTTCAAGATCTATGCAGCAATATTCTTACCAAGAATGATAAACAAGCAGTCGGTAGCATAGTTGGAAAGCCAGCTTTTTAAATTAAAGTTTTTTAGTTCGATCCCAGTCAGAGTCTTAACAGGTTTTAAAACATTGGCTTAGCTAAAAAAATTGCTTGAATATTCGCATTTAAGGAATGAAAAAATCATAATTATGGACTTAATATTAACAGAATTAATAATAACAGATAAAATGGGTTTTAATGGGTTACAAGTCAATGGGTGTCTTTTTTAGTAGTTAAGTGTGTTCTGGTCATACAAAATTAAATTATAAATTGCATTTTTTATATATAGCCTTTGAAGTCTTCTTCAAAACATGCTAATGACAAGTCTAGAATATCTTAGTTTTAGTTTTTCTCTCAAATTGTTTTTAGGTAGAGGGAATAAGAATTAAAATGTCAATAACTATTTACTATTAATAACTATATTAATGAATAAAAAACTAAATATATTAATTTAAATAATATTTTTGTATAATAACTCTCGTTTTAGTGTAACTATAGCCGATTTATGTATTTTCAGTGTTAATTGGCAATAAAGAATAATTCTATTTTAACGTTAACTAAAACAAATAAATTAAAAAAATATATTTAAAGGATACGTTCTTATTTCTGTGATCCAAGATATATAATTTTGGTCGACTTTGTTATTTCAGCTATCTTTAATAAGATTTAACTTAAATGCTTTCAGTTAGTTGTCATATAAATATGCTTTTAAAAATATATAACAATATCCAAAGAATGTTTTTTTTTTAATTCAATAACATACATAGACTACGTATGATCAATTCATGTTCCTTAACTATTTTACGCCATAGAAAAATGTTAAAAATTAAATATACTATAGTACAATCATACCAACCTTTACACAATAATATTGAGAGTCATACAATTAACTATGGTGTATTTTGTGTTAGTACAAAACAGAAAAAACTTATGTTATATCTTTAGATTTATTTGATACGTGGTCTGTATTGCGTCACTTTTGACAACTTGTCCTTGAATAAATTGAAGTTAGCTGCCTGCAAGGAAACTTAATGGATAAGGTATCAAGTTGTAGACTGTAATGTCCTATATTTGAATCCACAACTGAGGTAATGGTTGGAATTTACAAGGTGAATAAAGTTCACGCTCAAGCCTTTTATATAACTCAGTTTGAAACCGTGAGATTTAAGTTTTTGGAACCATAAAAATAAAATAAACAAAGGGTACCTAGTATTTTAACCATCCTAGTAAAATAAAATATAAAATGAAATATATATGTTTTTAATCATTCTAATTATGTTGTATGGGAGATATTTCTAATTTGTTTTATACAATTATATTTCCCTAAAATTGTTTTGTAATATTATATAAAACGTCTTTCGTAGAGTTTCCTATGAATAAGAGACTTTTGTACGGTATGCGGGAGGAGCAGGTGAGTATAGTAAGATAAGGAAACACTTATGTGTGTTAGTGAGGTAAGCTCTATGGTACTCCTTGCGAGAGTATTAATGAAATATAATTTCACTTCGTAGTAGCCATCTACTGGATGCCTGCACGAACATCTTTATAAAATCATAAAAACAAATTGAAATCGTTAAATAGTTGTTAGTATACTTATCATTACTAAGCCTACTGTCGTCTGTTACGTGTTGCAGGTCAATGTATGGAGCTAAGCGCCGGCTACAGACCACAGATGAGTCTGCTCATCCTACTGCTCATAGCTGTGCTTCTCTCATCAATTCGGATAGGGAGGTGATTTTAATTTTGACTTAACCTAGCAAAGTAGTTAGCCAATGAAATCCGGACCCTGATCTCTGCTAAGTGGTTAGGCGTTGGCGACTGTATTCTTTGGTCTGTTTTAAGTCGTGATATGCGGTGTCTTTTTACATAACTAACTGAACATAATGTAAATAGTATTTCTATGGGATGAATTTTTATAGCTTTTAAAATAACCTGGTTTAAGGAGATGTTTCTATAATGGGTCTTGTTTTCCTAAAATGGTCATTATTTATGTTTAGTCTGGTAACCTGGGATTTTAGCAATACAGTATGTATTTGTGGAAACCAATATGACAATACATCAGTAAAAAACCTGAACTATTAGTACACTTTTTCGTAATAATTCTTCGTAAATATATGAAATTCTTCATACCAAATAATAATATCTAGCAGGTTTTAAAACATATATTGGTTCCAATTTTTAATTTACCTCAATATTAAAGTAAAATTTTACGACAATTTACAAATTCAATTCAGGTTAAAGCATGATTTTGGTAAATATGAAAACCATCTACGAAGGATAAGTTTAAAAGAAATATTAATGAAATTCATTGTCATGTTAAAAATGAATATATATTCATTTTATTCTATTACAACCTATTTAATTACTAATAGATAAATTTAAATTACCTCATGAAAAGGTGGAATGGTTGTCCCAGCATAATATTTAATGTGACAATTCATATTATTAAACTGTTTATATTGTTATATTATTAAGCTCTACTAATATTTTAAGTTTATTCACTGTATATAGTTATTACATGCTTTTTATAACAAGGTGTGGTTATTTAATTGTGCTGGCTTGTCTGAACCACAATTTGTAAATATTTCATTTTAAAACAACCCTGCTATAGTATGATTAGAAGTTACGTTATAATAATATATTTAGTGAGGGAGACAAAGGTAGTTGGACATTTGTCATCATTACGTGAAAATTAACAATCACGACGTTTCGATTTGGTAAAACCCAAACCTTTTTCAAGTGCTAAAAACTAAATTACATCTACACAAACATGTTATAAAACTACGTTCTTAAACTAATAAACTTATCTACTTTAATAATTATATTTATACTTATACTTTATAATTATATTTATACTTTAATAAGTTTATTAGTTTAAGAACGTAGTTTTATAACATGTTTGTGTAGATGTAATTTAGTTTTTAGCACTTGAAAAAGGTTTGGGTTTTACCAAATCGAAACGTCGTGATTGTTAATTTTCACGTAATGATGGCAAATATCCAACTACCTTTGTCTCCCTCATCCGATACTCCATCATTAACAAATTTCAAAAACAAAATATATTTAGTAATACATTTCCGATTCACTACGTTGTTTTGAACCCAAATAACGAAGATGAAATTGAATACGATTAATAATATTTGTTGGATAATTAAATCATTGCGTTACTTATGCCATAAAAAATATCTTAAGTAACAGATCCATAATAAACAGAATACGTTACAATTAACAAAGATACCTTACAATCAGTGTTTTATATTAATGTGATAAAATTAAATACACATTTCTTATAAGAATATATACTCTAATAAATATAGATACTAAGGGTACACTCCTGCTCACATTTAGTACCAAATCGGTCACTCTCTGCACTCGTGAGACTTCAGTCTTTGGCCTTGGCATGTCACGTTTGCCTACAAATTTTAATAGTCACACAACAGATGATTATATTACTAATCAACTTAACTCCATTAGGTTAAGAATTAAAGCTTAAATACCATAGAGTGGATTCCTATGATTTTAGGAAATAAAACCATTCCCTGGAAAAATATACATAATTTCTCAGTCTTATGACAGTAATATGAATGGAACACAGTTGTAATGTCTAAAGAACACACAGATAGAGACACATTTATTTTTTACTTTATGTTTATAAATCAATAAAACTTGCTCTCCCTTCATGAAATATGTATCTCATTCTCAGGATTATAAACATCATTTCCACTTCAACAGCTGTTACATTTCATTAACATCATTATTTACATTTGAACATCTGTTACTTTTCAATGAATTTAAATCCTTCAATGGTATTAGGATGACGAGAAAACGTACTTTGAGAGCTCACCGTGCCATTTGTAGTACAAATATTGAACTTTGAGTATCTTACCGTGCAGCTGCGAATAGCGGAACATTTTTGGACACCTTAGTCGTTAAATGTGAGCAATGAATATGTAAGGAGATACGTTAACAAATAGCGGCTTGACATATTACATATAAGGAGGTGTTTAATTTTTGAGTGTTTAAAATATATTGTTAAATTCAATTTATTGTTGAATAACTATTTTGTATTGAAATTATATTCATTATACGTATAAAATACTGTATATATACTACTTACTGGTAATTTTATGTTTAGCATGGTTTTTATTAATGCCCTATATTACTGTATAGAGATAAATAATCATTTCTCATTTATATACTTCCTAAATATACTTTTATCTGTCAGTATGAAACATTATTTTAAAATACTTACAAATATTGTCAATGTGCATTTAAAAAAATCTATCTGTTGCTATGTACTAACATTTATAGACAGAACATTAATACAAATGTCTCAATTAATGATCATTCAAAAATAGCCATATTACAACTTGTGGTTCACTCTAAGTCAGATATGTTTAGTTTATATTTAACAGAGGGTAACATTGTTTTAGGTCTATGATGTTGTTAACTTTATACTTTTCAACATAAACTGTAGAATCCACTGAGTAAACTGTAACAATGGTCTGTGATAGATTGTAGTGGCTCATAGTCAGAAAAAAACGTGCATAAAAACAATGTACAATAGAATTAACGTATGTTAAGTGTTGTGTTTTACTCTAGCTTGGTTGCAAACAAGGCTGTGCATATTATAATTGACGTTAACAAGTTTGGCTTGGACCTTTCCTCACAATAAACATCAATTACCATGATAGTCTGACAAGTATCGACTAGAGTTGATGCCACTACCTCCTTTCTGTTACTCTAACATATGTTCAATGTTCGTAGTTCTAAATAGTTTTATTCTGCATCATTTGTGTTATTTGATTGTAAAAAGACGTATAATTCTGAATATTGTGCTGCAGCCTTTGCAACTACGATAAGATCATAAGCAATGTACAAAGTGATTTCTGACTAACAATGTTTACAAACATGATTGCCTATTACTACATTTGATGCGTTGATAAGTACCGATTAAGATTGATTTACAAAGGTGCCTTGAATGTAATGTTAGGTGTGATTGGCTGCGTAAATTGTTTATTAATTAAGAGAGATGAGTTCGAGAATGGTGTTGAATAGGTTGTCTTACCAATGTCTAAGTCTAATTTCATACCACTTAATAGTTTATCTTTTATTCTTTTTTGATTCCAAAAGTGTATAACGAAAGGAATTCACTCTTTAGTAGGCTAAGTTTTTTTACTAGGACTTCAGAATGAATTAACGTAAAAAGAATATTTATAATACATAACATAGAAAATGTTACATACACATTTAGTAAATAAATTAAAATATATTCGTAATTTCTATAATTAAATATCATACATAAAATAATGTTATTTTATTTGTCAAATTGATCCAAAGTCAATTAGGTTTTTACTTGATGCTTCTAAGTTAACACGTAGTACAAAGTCAATAGTATATCTTCAGAAAAAGGAAATAATACTCTGCTTCAAATAAATTAAATGTTGACTCATAAAATAAATAAATTATTTTACTTTATCAGCTAATAATTTCTTTTCATTAAACATTATTATTTTTGTTTCAAAAACCTGAAGACGGAGTGTTAACTCTGAAATATGTACAGTAAATCTCATCGACTTTTGATCTTTTTAACAGATTTTATACAATTTACGTCTAATCTTACAGTTCCGGGTTTCATAAAAGGAATTTAACTAAATGTAAACTATGTACTCCATGTTTATCTTTCAAAAGAAAATTATGGTATTGTATTTATAACAATTACTATGTTCACGGAATATTTTTACGGATTTCACAAGCGGTGTATCATTATAGTATACAAAAAATTATTAAAGTATTAATAATGCTTAGTTTTTTTGTACATATACAAAAATATATATGCTAAAAAAAATTATTCCATTTTTAAATATTTTATTTATAAGGTTTATATAATGAAGGTAAATCAAATTGCGTGAGATAAGAGCATATACTAGTAATAAAACTTAAGCGTAGGGCTTTTATTTTTAAACCTGCATTAGTTTTTTTTTTTTCTTTTACCAACAAAACTATTTTAAAATCTCGTCGTTATTTGTCTTAAATGTTCATTTCCTTCATGAATAATAGTAAAATTATTTTACTTTGGGTGGATTTTATTTACTTTTTTTACTGTCATGCAATATAATTCCTTGACCGAATAATTCCGATGCTATCGCTAGATGTAACATTGGACGTAGATCTTTCTTGGGGTGACAGGAGTGGGATCCTTGCACGCAGCCCCTCCTGCTTGGTCACTGTAGGTGGTTCGGAAGTCAACTGTAACCAGATTAAGTGTTAGAGAAGGCTTCTTACCCCTCACTTTACCTGTTAGATAAGACATTACTTTCATTTCAACTTTTTGTCAGTTCGTGTTTTAAACCATAATTTAAGATTTGTTTTGAACATGATCTTTTTATTACCTGACAAGACATTATAAGACAACCAATAATATTTGTAAATATAAAGATGTGAGTGTTGTTAAGATAATCATGGCGTATTTGTTCGTGAAAGTGCAATTTTTTTGGGCTCTCTTGAGTTGGCCTCTTAGGAAAAGTGGTAACATATTGTACAAATTTCCTCAACCATGGTTAGTCGTTTTATGTTAAATATTTGTTGATGAGTGATAATATATTTTTAATCAGCTTACGCCGAACTATCTCTTGTAGTCATAAAACTTGAATAATTCATTTGTTTGCATTTAAATTATTTTATTTCCCTGTATACAGATCTTTTAATATGAACATATTCCTTCAAACGCATTTTTCCAATAAAACTAGCTGTTTTATTTGTGTTTTAATTAATTTCTTGTGTTATCAAAATATTTATATAACATTATGATATATAAGCCAGCCAAATAATGTGAAATTCATATTGAAATTAAAAAATTAAATAAACAGTACAATGGAATTGAGATTAAACTTACAAAAGTAACTGTATTTTAAGAATACCAATTGTCAACTTTATTTATTAAATAAGTAAGTGAAGTTACTTCTTGGTATTTATTACAGTTTTTAATTGAAAAGGGTTTTATGAGTTGACTTTACATCGTTAACATTTCTTGATTTTAGTTTTTAAGGTGATGAAAATATAAATTTTAAATCTATTGTTTCTTTTGAGGTTTTCTTTAACTTCAGATTATTTTAACTTGCTAAATATCTAAAATTTATAATTTTTGAATTATACGTTATAAATTTGATACATACATTATAATTTCTTGTATATGATGAAAATTTTACAAGGTTTAATTTACAATATTATTATAAGCAGTTCAATTAAAATTCGTTGTAAACAACAGTTGACAGCCAGCAGTTACGAAATATTGGAACTAGTATGTACAAGGTTGGGGAAAAGTCCGGAATGTATTTATTAATTTCAAAACTATTAAAATATATGTAATGAAACTTTGTAGTTATGTACATGTCCCTATACTAAACATTTAGTCATATTTTATTTGTTTTTCGCATATCCAGGTATTGGCCCTTGATGGAAGTCTTAACAATTTGAAATGTAAGCCTACCTCGAGTTATACCTCATTTTAAAAGTCATTATTTGTACAATACAAAAGTGCAAACCTGAAGTCAAAAGAATGACCCATTCAAAAAATACAGCGATTCAAAGAATTTAATGTCATATTACTAATTCTTCTCAGTTATACGGCTATTTATTGAACAGTTTTAGGTCCCTGTTGTTGAGAATGTTGATGATTGTTAACAATCGTAACAAACGACTGAGTTATTAAAATAGCTATGCTATTTAACTAAGATAAAAATAAGAACAATTTATTAAAAACACTTGACAATAGGTTTACGTAAAAATAGTTCAAGAATATTATTATAATAATTTGTTAATATTTTTGTGAAATTTTATTTCTCATATTCAGTTGGATAAATTATAGCTCTACGCAGCAATAGACAATAATTATATTACCTTTGTCTGAAATAGTGTTAGTTATATGCCATTCAATTCCTTGAGAAGCTATATTTTCTGACTGGGTATTAATTTTGACCTCAGGTTTGCACTCTTGTGTTTTACAAACAAACCCTTTAAAATGAGGAACGAGGTAGGCTTAAATTTCAGACTTTTAAGACTTCCTTCATGGGCCATCACCTGGCAATGCGAAAAACAAGTAAAATATGTCTAAATGTTTGGTATAGGAACATGTACACAACTTTTATGTTTCATTACATTTATTTCGATAGTTTTGATATATTGAATATATTCGAGAACTTTGCCAAATCCTATATAATACTGCTGGTTTTATAAAATTAATAAAGTAAAATCATCCTAAAACTATCTCTGTTTTGAGCTTTAACAAATCACAATTATTAATTTTATTATTTTCTCTCATAAAGTTATGTGCTAATGTAACATTATAGCATGATTAAAAAATGAGAAAAATATTTAAATTTTTTTGTTTAATAATCTAAAATAAACTGGCTTAAATATTTTCTACAAATTTTTCAACCCAATTTTGTATTTGTTAAAATCAGTACAATAACTATTCTTTGTATACATAATTATGTATAGGTTGTCAGATATTTATAGACTATGTTGTATATTATATTTATATATAATAAAAACAAGCAATACGTTGATGTACATACACAAGCTCATATTTGAGTAACATCCCTGAGTTTTATTATCCCAATATAATCCCTCTCAGGTTATTTATATAGCTTCTGATCTTGGTTACTGCTATTTATGGTAGTAAATTCCATAAATGCCGCTTTTACTACCAGACCATCCCTTTACTATCATAGCTAAAAGTGATCATATTTAACAATAGATCAGCTAATTAAAATTTTAAGTGTATACTTACTTGGAAGAAGACAAGAAAGAAATACTATTGACTTTTCTTCAATGTAGATTTCTAAAATATTATTTATTTGGGTGACAATATTACAATATGCGTTAGAATTTTGGGGTAAAAATTAAGACTTGTCATTTAAAATGATAAGTCATGGTAAAACTCATCATTTTCAGATAATGTGATTCTGATTAGTAAAATGTGAGAGGAAAACTTTTCAAAATTTCAAGTTTTAAAATTTCAAAGTTGACTTTTATATTGCAACGAAAAATATAACTAGGAAAACATTTTATTTACAACATTACATTTTCAAAACAATTTTAAAATATAAGATTTAACATTCTTTAGCCAAAAATAATAAAAAAAAAAAAAAAACACAGAAGTCGCTTTTGTATAATTGCAGTGAATTATTCAAAGGCAGTTATAAATAGATTACATCAAACTTAAATCTGTATACATCTCTAGTAATTATTAATATGTTTATCCTTGAGTATTTCGGGCAGTAAGGAAGTGATTTACGAGGTGCTGGCCCTGCTGGTCACATGGAAAACTGGATAAATGACACATCGAAACACAAAGTGTACCCACATTAAGCTCACTATTGGATACGACTTCTGTTTCTTGCTTCTCTATGATTTAGCTGCTAAACACACACGTTATTTTCTTTGAACTAAAACAAATCTCAGCTAGACAACTGGAAACAAATTGTTGGTGTCTAAAATACCAAAAATGAGTTCCACCTTAGCTTTTAAACAAAACAAAGGTAGACAATTATTGGCATCACTTTACTCATGGTCACTTTTAAAATAAATAGTAACAGGAAGAATAGCTCAAGTTACAGAAATTATCAGTACTTATTCGAATAGTAAATAATAAATTGTGCACTCCATAAGTGTACTGAAATGTAGCATACTGTCTATAGCCTCCTGCTGATTATAGAGGCAGGAAAACTGCGAACTATGTAACACAAGACGGTGACTCAAACATATACCCCTTCAGGCACGTGTTCGTTTAATCAACAGAACGCCAAATGAACTCACATTTTCTTTGGTGTCATATGGTTTCATTTAAGGGTAATCTCAACAATCTCTTAAAAGCAAAGGCTTTTTTATTTTGGACGATTTCTAAACATAAGACTGGGAGACGAACTAATTGACATTACCCACACAGGAAGAGGATTAGTTAATTACTTCGGTATGAATGAGAGTGTTACTTCAACTTTGTATGGATATTTGTGGGATTGTATACAACGAATGGGAAATGTTAGTTAGGTTGACGATTGCTATACCATACCATATTTACCATTCAAGGTAAAAGAATTTTAATTTGAGAAAGATAGGTCAGAAAACAGAATAACCAACAAACATAGGTCGGTAACTAACTCGTTAGATACAGTTAAGGAACAGGCTTGCAAGACATTTTCCAATAACTAAAGCTGGTATGACTAAAGCCCTTCTGGTTCACTGCTTTCAAATGATTGGCCTAGCAGTCGACGATTACATTGTCTAATTGTGTACATTATTAAGTTTCATGCGTGCGTTTAGTTGCGTGCCTCAGGTCGCGTGCGTGCCCGTGCTCAATCCAGTGACCGATCAGTCACTCGATGAGTCATTTGTAGGGTGATACCATAATATGGATAACAACATAATTAAGAAACTAAAATAAAATTTGTAAACTCTGTTTATAATACTAATAATAGTATTATACAGTAATGGTTAATTTGTATAGTATACATTAACTGAGCATTGGATACAAAGAGGAATTGAATCATTTCAGACTTACATAATTCTACTAAAATAAAAATGTTTTTGGAGTTACAAATCCAACTAGTAATTATCACTAATCTAAAGTACCACAGATATGCCTGTTAGATTACGACCTACTGAAAGCACTGGTGCAAGAGAGATGCACTGAGTGGTGGAAGTGAGCTAGAGAATCACTCTTCCCCCACTACTCATCCATTTGATAAATTGTCATAGAAACCAGGTATAAACGCCGCGTACTGGCAGTGTACTGTCAAGGCTGGGATGCGTTATTAGTAGCAGTGGTTTGATTAACACCAATGAATCAAGCTCAGAACGATGTATTAAAAATTAATTATTCAATACCAATTAATAATGACAATAACAAAATATACATTAATGCAATAAATAAACAACAATAAAACAAATTGTTACCATTCATCACAGTTATTTTTTGCAGTAAGAAACTACCGGAAGTTGAATATAAATCGGAGCTTAAAGGAAGAACTTAGTCACGCCTGTGATACATGACAGCCAATCGGGGAATGTTTCCCCTTCGCTGATGAAACCCCAAAACTAAATATAACACGAAGAGTGTATTATGTCCCACTCAATTGTATTTTAAAACACAAATAACACGAACCAGCTTAAAATGTGTATTTTACTCAGATAATCGAACATGTAATTTACAATTTAATGTCGAACAACTGACTCAAATCAATTTGTGCACTTTTTATTACTTCGTATTGTTTTAGGACAAATTTTTCGCAGACAGTTGAGCAAAAGTGTATATTATGTAAAACAAGTTTTTATACATAATTGGAAATAGTTGCCAATATGTTTTAAAGGGAGAGCGTTCATAACCAATATCTCCCTCATCTAAAGGGCACTAAACATAAGTTAAAATTCAATTATTAAGTAACAATGTATACTTTACATTATTCTTGAAGCTATTTTTACAGAATATTATAATTGTAATATATGAAATGACTCAACACTCGAATTGTATTACAATGTTTTTACTACCTCACTTCTTTCAGTTACGAAGTTTCCATCATCAGACACTACTCAACTGATATTTTATAACATGTATCAACAATTATTATTTATTGTTTGTTTTTATTAACAACAATAAAAACTAAGGACATTTTCCGTTTTAATTCACTAGCACTACTTTGGTTAGGTTATGTTATGTTTGTATAGATTTTGTTGTGTTATGTTAGGTTTGGTTATGTTATGTTAGGTTTTGTTATGTCAGATTTGGTTTAGCTATGTTAAGTTAACTTAATTTATAGTTATGGAAGTGAATTAACAGAAAATATCCAAAACTAAATATTACTGTAGTGTTAAGTCCCTGTATACATTATAATGTTATACCACTTTGAAATAGTAACTTAATACGCAAAATGATGGAAGTATATAAAATAATTTTACAAAAAAATTAGTTAATGCACTTTCGTAGCCTAGATTAAGTCTGACATTTACGCAACATTGTTTGAGCACAAACTCTTTAGCAACATGGAACTGAATGATGATTAAACATTGTATCACATACTTAAGAAATGACATTAAAAAATCGCGACAAGTTATAGAAAATAAGGTAAATATGTAAGGAAATGAAGAGAAGATCCAAAAACAAGTAAATTGTGTAATCATTTGAGTGTGCACTCAACGATTTGAGTACCTGGGACGTATATCCTTTGGAATAAATATGCTAAACGCATTGTTTCATGGTCCCTGTATTCCCTGCTCAGCACGACTGCCATACGTAGCGACATCTGGCACGGAGTTATTTCCCCTGCCCTCTCCCTTACAGTGTCACAGCTGTTGTGTATAAACATAGTTCCTACTGCTTACATTCCTCAACTTCGGTAACAGTATATTATCAAAGGCATATTTAGTAAATAATTGATATTTGCATTATTTTACAGTTCAGTAATTTTTCGATACAATCTAAAAATCTGAATATAAATTGGTGCGTACCTTGAAACATGTTTGGCTTACCAATACAAAATATAATTATATATAATCATGCTGAATGTTACCTTTAACCTATTGTCAAATGTTTGCTGCTTATCTGACTACAATAAGGATATTTTTATCTCAGTTCTGCTTTGAAATAAAATAAAAATATATGTTGAAGATGGATTAAAATATTGGTTTTTCTAGAAAAGTATGGTCTAGTGAAACAAACAAAAATTACAAAGGAATATTTAAACCTTTGTTTTTATTATTCAAAACTAACATTAAAACGAGTTTTAATTATTGTTTTTAAATTGTATTTTATTAGAACACAGTAAATAAGACTGTATCGGTACAGTATATGAAAATAGTGAAATCTATATTTTTCTAATTTTATTTTAAAATCATAAAACAATATAATTCAAACTTTTTAATAGATTTAAAATGTATTATAAATACAACAGTTAAATAAATAAATCACGTCTTTATTTAAAGTGTTTTTCAACATACAGTTGTTTTTAAAAAAAATAAAATAAAATAAAAAAAACAACTCATACGAACATTACATATATACAAGGACTAGGCTAAAATTACAAAACAAAATATATTTTACACAGCTTACATTTTAAAATAGTCATATTCCAAATGTAGCTTAAGTTTATTTTTAAAATATATATATCTGAGTGCTTTGAATTTCTGTTGAATTCCGTTGTAAATATGGGGAGCAAATTAAGAAAAAGCATTCCTTCCCACTTCTAGTCTGACTGGGTACCTCTAGGAAATACGAGTGCACCCCTACGTCATATATCCATTTATATTTATAAGATAGTAAATTTAGATAATGCTACTATTCAACCATAATTTAACATAGCACAAATTATAGTAAAATTTTAATCAAAATTGTCATAATAAAGAAGATAAAAAGTGCCTCTAAGGAAAGACCTATACAGAGGTTGCACATCTTCACGCTCGTGAAAATAAAATTGAGAATGTTTATTTTCACATGTATTTGTTTCTTTTAGTAAGCCGACAAAAACCTTATAAGACCTTTAAGACTCATAAAACGAAGAATTTCAAAATTGTATGACCTACCAATCCCACTAAACCTGTTTACATAGACACTCTTCTATGTACTGTGAATAGCTTATGTATTTGAAATGTATGTATGAAATGGGCTATGTAACCTACAAGCCGTACGATAAGCCAGCGTTTACACAGCCAACCGTTTGCCTATCGGTTTCGTTCCGTAACGTCCAATGTTTAATGGAACAAATATCACAAGCACAACATGCAACTATAAATCAGTTGACCAAAGTATAGTTTTATCGTACATAAAAATCCACGTTCCACTCCAGTGATAATGCTTACAATGTTGTCATTGCAACACATTGGCTGCAAAAATCAATACTGAAAGGTCTCCACTGCGCATGATTGCTGCATAGAGGCTGAAATATTACTATTTTTAGCAATTGAAATTCTAGATTAGTATAGAATGTAAGAGTCACACATGAATTTCATGAATTTTTAATAGTCAATTTTAACCGTGCGAACAAGAATCCATCGATATGTTTCGGTGGAGACATATCAATTAATTTCAAATAATGTAAAAAAACTAAAAAAATAATTTCACATGAGAAATCTCGTACGTTACAATAATCTTGTGTATATTTTCCTCCAGAACACGAATATGAGACCAAACTCGCCATGCGACGAATAATATGCAAGATATTCAATGTGACATGTGGGTTAGGTTAGGTTAGGTTAATATTTGTTGCTAACCTAATCTATCCCAATTAACCTAACCTTACAAAACATAATATAACCTTATTTTTTTATATCTCAGTTTTTATTGAAATAAGTTGATTACATATTTGTGTTCAGCAGAAACAACGACATAAGATTACTGTAGTAAACATAAATTTAGTTTAAACATGTTCTTTTAATGCTTTTAATTTTATTTGTTAAAAACTGGCATGCTAGCCAAAACAATTCCTAGGATTTTTATTCGTAAGGTTAATATTGACTATTTGAAAATTCTTTAAAATGTGATGTGGTCCCTATATTTTATATTTACCAATTTCTCTTAGGCATCCTTCCAGAATTATACAAAGAAGAAATATGCTAACTAATGTTTCATTTTTTTCTTTAAGCTTAATTAAGACAGCTAAGCTCTGAGCATCCCAAATGTAAGAAGACGTTATTGGTTCAAGATATAATTTTGCATTAAAAACGAATGGTTAGTGACCAACAATTTAGTAAATCAAAATCTTTTCCGAAATAAAATCATCTACTTTGATGTAAGTATAAAAGTAAATGAAATTTAGCCAATAAACAAAAGCATGTAAATATATCATAGTTCGTAATTGAAATAAATTTAATCTATTTGAATAAATACATGTTAACTTCCATTATATTAAATTCTACACTTCCAACTTATGTTATCAACTTCCGTCATTGTTGACCCGAATTTATTGCGTCACATTAAATATAAGATGGAATCAACCACCCAGAATAGTTTGGTGCTCGTAAAAATACTCAATCTATTTACAAGCTGAAAATTATTTTAAATTTTTATCCTTAGACGCTGTGATCCTTAGACGCCGATCGTCAAGATTTGGGCGAATATGGATTTCGAATGAGTGTGATGAGTCAAGATGAACGAGTGTAGTCATTGTTGTTTCTATCTGAGTTCGACTTAGCTTAGAAGGGACTATTTATTAATAGCCCAATAGTCAGTGCAACCATGGGACCTACAGCTTTACGTGGAATCCGAACCACGTAGTGTTGGTCTGATTTTCAGCTAACTGACAAGTCTCACACTCAGTTCTCTTCCCTACACAACATATGAACCTTGAATACCATCCAACATGGACACCCCAGACGAGAAGTAGTGTCCACATCGATGGCAACCATTGACGCCGTGTCGGTATTAAGAGGACCGAGGATAGAACCTATCGCCTACAATCTCCCAAACACTTTGTCCCTTAGTAGCTGGGTTACAGCACTGCGCCACCAGTGCCGACTGTAAACAGTGAAAACACATTATGTGTCCTGTCCACAATTTCTAGTTATGTTTGTAAGTAATCTGTTAAACATTATTAAAGTGTGTTTTTAAAAATGTTTTAAATATAAAATTAACTTTCATTCATTATTGCAGTGTAACTTTTAGTAATCCAGGGTTACTGAATGTTACTTTTAATGGAATTATTCGAACTTTGTCATTACCAACTACGGAAATAGAAGACATATTGTACTCCGTTTACTACTTGTAGAAGTAGCGGTATGTACCAATATGTATTTAATATTTAATTAAACCATCGATTCAACTGATAAATAATTAAGTAGTTTTTAAATGTTAATCTTGATGTAAATGATAAATATATATTTGAAACGTTAAGCAAAATTCAAGATGTGTATTTATTATTTAATTGAATCATTTTGTTTCGTTGTATTATAGTGATAGATAGCTGTATGAATTACATTATATATCTATAATTGTGTTATTACTATCCATAGTTATAAATACAAACTACCCACTATCAACACTGTCACGTAGAGCTGTAATCCAGATACTTATGTAGTGCTGGGCCAAGTGTTATGGATTTTGTAGGTGTTGTGCATTATTTTCAGTCTTCCACCACCAACGTGGCGTTTACTCAATGGTTGCCATCGACACAGATACCAATACATTATGGAACTGTCTTGCGTAGCTGTCACGAATAAGTTGTTATGCATGGGAGTGAACTGAATATTACAGAAATATTTTTTGTTTCTAATTTCACGCTAAGCTTCCACGATTAAATAAATACTAAAACTAGGTAAGTAAATTTACCTAAATATGTCACATTTTACGGAATATTATTTTTCCAACAAGATACATTACACAATAACGACTGTTAAAAATTGGGTTTCTAAATATCTAAAAACTAAAAATTTATAAAATATCGTGTGATAGGTCTAAAATGTAGGCTACGTTGTGGCAAAACCAGAGTTATATCAGTGTTCATCAATATTCTATCGATAACAGAGAATCATTTTTGGCAGAGGCCTTATATCAGTGATCATATGGGTGATTCATGTAGTTATATTCGTAATTAATCTGTTAGAAATTATTAAATTGTATATATATTGTTTTTAAATTTTCATTCCATTTAAATTCTAATAAGCCACTGAACATCAAATTTGCTTCTTTATTGAATCCTTCTTTAGTTTAGTTTTTAATTATCTAGAATTACTGAGTTTTACTTTTATTGGAATTATTTTAACTGTATTATTACCAATTGTGGCAATAATTAGGGGTTTCGATAAAATGATGAACTGGTTCTATTGCCATAATATTTACTACATATGAAAAAGATTTTTATAAAATCTTTAGTTTTTTACAAGTGTCATAAAAATATTTTTAGCTGTCGCCATTTTGAAACCTTCAAGAATAAACAAAATTATCAGTAAAAGCGTTACTATTCAGATAAATAGTCTTACTTAGTTTTAATATTTTATCTTAAACCGTTTTCGAGATATTTATATTTTAGCAAAACGACAAATATGTACAGTTACAAAACCAATCAAGATAGTCAGCAGGTTACTATTGACCTGCTGAACCATGTGGCACAGTTTGTTAAAGTTTGTTGCAGGACTCTCTGTTTAGCAATTGGTCGGTAGCTTAGTTGGTTAAATCCCAGCTGTATAAACTAAAGGTTCTCAGTTCGATCCCATTTATAGTCATAACACATTTTGAAGAGAATAATCTAATAACCACCAACTGTTCATTTGTCATTGGGCTATTAATTAATGACACTTTTTAAGGAATAGTCGTTCTTAGTTTGTAACAGTGATTACAATCGGTTATTTACACTCATCACACTCATTCGAAATCCATATTCGCCTATGTCATCAGATCGTTGTCTTAAGTATAAATTAATAAATAACTCTGATTATTATTTATGTATATCTTAAACTTAAATTGATTTTTAGACAAATTAATTGCTATAATGTTATAGTCCTTATAATATTTGTTAAAAAATAACCTGACAAAATACATTCATACAAATTAAATTGTAACTATTGAATAATATTTCAAGGACGCAAACTTTGAATAGTTATTGGAGCAAGTTGTATACATGTCAGGGGTGAAAATTATGTTGTCGTTACAACAATATAGAACTAATCTGAGAGCTGTGGGGAAGGAAGGGTGTGAAATTGAGGGCTAGGCGAGAGCTGTAATTGATTATGCATGTAAGTCTCGACTTGTTCGACCCACGGCTACCCCTACCCTACACGCACACTGGTGCCAACTGCACACGTCGATAAATAAGGCATTATACTGTGCCTAATAGCAAATATTATATCACAGGAAAATAAATTAATATATTCACCCCTCCCCTATATAATAATACCTATATTTAAGGCGAATATGGATGAGGCGGACCTTTTGTCAGTAGTTCTCATCTTGGACTGTACTGGTTTACCCCCTTGTCCTGTATGAATAAGTTATACTCATAAATTAATAGCATATAGGGAATTTGTAGAGTTAGGGGAAGAATGAAATTGTCCTCTAAATAAAAATAAAGAAACATGAATGTTATAATTAATTGTGTACGATAGAAAAGCTTTTTACCTTAATTAAGCTTACCAAACTTACTAAAAACTTGATTGTATTTTTTACATCAAGTACCTTTCATCTATTAGAAGTAGTTTTTTTTCCAGTAATTAAGTGTATTACAATTTATCTTGCAATTACCAAGGATATGATCTTTTAAATTAATGAACTATAGTCTACTTGTGTAGAAAGAGTTTATATACAAGTTGATCTAACTAAAGAAGTTGTTTTATACTAGTTTTGAATAGTGTTGAATAAATTATCAGTCATGCATTTATATCAATACACATTAGACATTCAATATTTCGATTTACAAACATGTTTATAAATAATTTAAATTACAACATTTTACAATACAATAGCTTGTCTTAAATATAAATGACCTAAAATTAGTATTTTGTTGGAATTATATAATTTTAAGATTTTACATGTACCTATTATATTACTTTCATTTCAAATAAATATCTTTTATATTGTATAGATTATTTAACAAGTAAATTCTAGATACATATTTTGTTGGGAAGACAAGCTGTTATTGTTGGTTAAAGTTTACTAAAAGAAGTTTTGAATTTATAAGGTATATAATTGATTCTTTTGACAGTGCCCCCGTTTGAAAACTAAATAATATGGTACCGGTACTTTGAAATAATATGGAAATTTTAAAGGAACTAAATTGCATGGTTTTCATTGTATATTGTTTTCAATTGAAATAGAATACTTATTTATTTACCAGAATGGAAAATATGGAATACTTATAGAATAGTCATATGGAATTTATTTACCGACTTAATAATGCCATAGTGAAAGTTCAAGGAATAAGCCTACTTCGTAGGTTTAAGCCCAAGGTCAATTCAAGTTTGTCATAGATTCTTATTTCAATATACAAACTAGACACAAGCTTTTAAAAAAGGTTTCAGATAAAGGAGGTTTTTAACAACATAAAGGAGGCCCTGATCTGTATATAACTAGCAGGACAATAATCAGCAAAGACTTTTAGTTCTTTTTACTATTTATTGTATTCACTTGCACGTTGCTTGGTTGAGGAAGTTGAAGCTCATACATACTGAACAATATACTTTCAAGGAACACATTTATATGCAGTTAGCTCAAGCTTTTGTCACGCATTGTCCTTTCAGTTGGGAACTTTGCACTTCAACTTTGAAGTGGCTTGAATCCATTATAGATCAGTATTGGTTCAACGATCCTCATATAACGTGGTCGTTGCTTTAACCCTGCCCTAGAGTAGATTCTCGTGTAACATCACTAATATTAAATGGGGTTTTAATAAAAAAATAACTCATTTTTTCCACTCATAATAATAATCACATGTCGTGATAACACTTTATCATCGTATATGTATGGAGGGGTGGGTGGGCAAAAACCTATCCCTTGAATTATTTTTATTTTCAGTTCTTGTAAACAACAATACACTTAGCATAAACACTTCTAGGCCAAGTATATTATAATGTATATTTTTCAATATGTAATGCCTTACAAGCGTAAAATTATACAAAAAATCTAATAGCTGGCCATCTTCAGAGCAACATGTATAAAATGAAATTAAGTGATATTTCTTGATATTTTTATTTTTTAATTTAATACTGGTTAACATATGTCATTTACACAATTTGAATTATGTTTTTAAACGTTTAAATCACTCTATTACAGCTATATACTTTAAATTTAAACTTACATGTCAACTGATGAAAAATTAATAAACTATATTTATCATATTTTAAAACTTTTAACGATAGTTAAATAGCAGACGAAATGATCGTTTATCAACCATTAAACAACCATTTCAAACACTTTAAGAAAATATAAAACATACGTTACGTCTTTCCTTACATATTTTGTATGTGAATAATCATGTATTTTATATTGTGTGATAAGTGTCTTAATTAATAATTTTAATACGCAATTCAAAACTATTGACGAATTAATAAAACAGAAAATACAACTAAATTTCATGGACATTTTCATAAATATAAACCATAAATTTATTGGACATTTTCATAAAACATAAATTCATGGTTAAAACAGTATGTCTTTTTTAATATGCTTAACATTTATAAATTAACCCTTATCCGTGATTAACGCATTTAAGATTTTATTTTATTTTATAACATATGACCCACCCAACTAAGACACAGCTTAGCGTCAAAAAGGTTTAAAAATATCAATATTATTTAAATCATGTGAAAATATTGGCATTACAATAAAGAATGTAATACTGGAAAAAATATAAGTAGTTTATTACTTTTCATTATTCATTACTTTCAATAAATCCTTGTTATATTTATAAACAAAAAATAAGAAAATTGTCTAAACAGATTCCTGATGTCCTGTTTTCAATCCATAACTTAGGACATTCAATAGCTAATTAAATATTTACATAACCTGTCAGATCACTAGACGTCATGTTTGAGCCAGCAAATGGTAATTACTTGACGTCTAGTTAGTTTACACTACAATATTGTGTGCGTGTCTAGTCTGCGTGCTCACTGCAGGAGTGCGTGCGTGCACACAATCTAACCGAAAATCAGTCACTTTGTGACTTATTGGTGGTAACTTTTCATCAGGGGAGATCTATTACTTCATAATTAATTAACTAATTTTTTGTTCAGATAGTATTGGTCTTATACTGACGCTTTTTCTTTTTAAGAATAATTTAACTAACTTGAATTCTATATGAAATTCAAACCGTAATTTTACCTGCATCGAGGGATAAAAATATAGTAGCAACGTTTCATGAACACTGGTGACTAAAATGATTTTTCTTCTAAAATTGTATTAAATTATATCAATTATTTTTTTATATTTTCTTGTTTTTATTTTTTTAAATTATTTTTGTAAAACTATTTACAATAATGTATATCATAAGAGATATAATATATCCATAAATTTATGGATATCCCTAAACTATATTTAATAGATATATATTTATTTACTTTATATTCAAACAAAAATACTTAAACTTCATTAGTAATATAAGATTTAGCAAAAACGATGTGTATGTGTTTTATAAAGTACATCCTTTATGTAGGCTGCCAAACCTTAGGAGGTCATTCCAAATGTCAAAATGAAAAAAAAGTATTTTGAACAAATGGTCTATCTCACTCCATTCTCCGTCTATCTGTCTGTTTTTAATTTTACAAAAACCTTATTATCATAGATGTCACTGAAGATAAAATTATTAAAATTTTTGCATTAAATAGTTTAGAGATTCCTCAAAAATTTAATTTCCGTAAACACGGACTTTTTAAAATAGGGACCATTAAATAAAATTGTTAAAGCTAAATAAATAAAAAACCTAAAATTTTAGTAAACACCTGTATGGCACACAATATTAAATAATTTAGTGCCACAAATCATGGTTGAAATGTTTACATATTTGATCTATCTGCTTATATTTGTTCTATCTTAAAAATATGTATACCATTATATGTGGGCCTAAATTATTTTAAATAGTTTTGTACCATACATATGTTTAATAACATTTAAGGGTTTTAAATATTTAGCCTTACGAAAAAATAGTTTTAAATGACTGCTGATTTAAAAAACGTAAATTTACGAAAAAAAATTTAAATAACATGTAAATTCATAAGAGCAAGATTCATTTAATTTTTATGATTTTATCTTCAGTGACTTCTTAGACATTAAGCTGTTTAAAAAAATTATATATAGACAGATAGATGAAAAACGGAGTAACGATGTTCACATAAAATGTTAGGTTAGTTTTGGCCATTGGAATTACCTCAGGAAGTTTAGCTAATTACCTACGTGTGACCAAGTATATTTCACATTGTCAAAACATAACTTTACAATTAACAAGATGCGTTTAATCCTGCCTCATTGGAACGTCTTCCTAATGCAGGTTTGACGTTAAGTGAATATACGTTATTGTAATCCAGCTCTGTACTTAGAGAAATTATATTTCCCATTCGACATATTACTGGTGGAGAGAGACTCAAGGTATAGTAGTGGTTAAAGGGGCGTCCTAGAAACCGTAATCCTCAACACGTACGTCAAACGGAGGCTTAGTGTCTTCCCTTTACAGTTTCATCTGGCCACCCCTCATTAACAACGAGAAGTGAATTAGAGTTGAGGGAAGCGACTTTGGTAAACTGATCAATGCCATCAATATAATAATGAGATTATATCTATAGATATATTTAAATTAAAAAGGTTTAATTTCGAATTCTAAAATGAAACCTTTACTTTATGTTAATTGATTAAGTTACTTTACCATTATATCAATAATATTATACAGATATTAAAGGCCAACACAGTCTGTGTGTCGTGCGAATTTTAATATAATAATGAATTATTACTTAAGTTTTAGATTGATACTTTTGTTTAAACATCTACTATTTAGAATGGTAATTTTATGTCTTTTACACATTCTGCCTCACAGTATTTAATTTTTAAATCACCCTTTTAATGATGATTATAAAATTTTGTTTTGAATTGTGTGCCGTTGCACAGTTTCGATCGTCTCTGGGATAGTCTACTCTTTTCCTTTAGGTGTTTGTCTGTGCGTGTGTTTTTTTCGTTTTGTCTTTCCCTGTCTGCCTCATCATCACCCTGATCATCTTAATTTTATTGTCTAGTTTCCTTCTTTCAATGTGTAATTTATTTGGTTTTTGGCTCCATCGTCCGGGAGGGAGTCTGATGACAGGCTGGGTTTACCACTAGGTTATCTTTTCGGGCAAGAGGGAGCAGCCAACGACACTCCCCAACCCCCTCCTTGCTGTGATATTGACAGTTTCCCAAGGCAGAAGACTTCTGAATGCATGTGACCTGAACCCATTTTTCTCTTAAGGTCACATATTATGTTCTTCTGTGGCGTTCTTCTGTTTTGGTTGAACTTTGGGGAGATTAATTTTTTGAGATGAAAAGGTTTGTGGAGGGGGGTTTAAAGAGATAATGAGCAAATTTAGATTTTACTTTCATATTTTTTTTAGTTTGATAATTGTTCCTTCTGTTATTTTGATGATGCCGTAGAGCTATATTGTTAACTGGGTTCTTGGGGTTTTTTTTATTTTATTTTATTCCCATTAATAGTCTCACCTGTAATATTTCATGGAATTATTAACTTTGATTTTTTTTGTATTTTTCTATATTGGCTAATAATCTGTATTATTTTTTGCGTTCTTGAGGCCCCGGCTATTTAGGCTGCCCGTTATTTTGTTCTGTAGCTTTATTAGTTTATTTTTTACCTTTTATTTGTTTGTAGTTATTTTTACAGTCAATCTGCTACTTGTGTTAGTTGTTATGTAGGTTATTTGTTGTTATATTTATTTAGAGTTTAAATATTATTTTTCGTTGTTATATTTTTGGCTACGCCTAAAATTATTTAGTAACTCTTGAACTGGAAACAGCCAAAACTTTCTTTACACCTGGTTTAACCATTTATTACTATCATTTAAGATTTAAATTCTTGCGTAATAAACTGTTTTTTTTTTTTTTTGTATTTATTTATTTTCTTTTTGCCACAACTTGTGTTTTTTTGTGTTGTATCCTCCTGAGTCCAGTGCCTCCGCACCCACCATCGATAGGCCCAGCATTTTTACTACAAGGATGGGTTTAAATTGATGAAAAGATATTAACAATATGATAATTTTATATCACAAACTTTAAGAACATGTATTAATAATGATAATAAGAATAAATGTGGGGTAAATGTTTATTTCAAATTTTATAAGGATTGTTACGAGCCTTTCTTATTTTATAATAAGTGTCTGTTGAATTTTTAAATATTCTAATTAATTATTGTTGTTTAATAATAGATAAATGTTAACTATAGTCCTGCCTTACTTAAACGGCGTTTAGGACAGATTGTAATTAACTTTTTTAGTAACAGATAAGTATTTCTTTTGTATTTGTTTTTAAGTTAAACATTATATTAAATTTATTCATTTTGTTTTTATGCCTCCAGAACTGTTATATTTTGGAAATAATACTGGTTTAGATTACCTTTTTCTGTCGTACCTTTTGGCCGGCAAATGCGTTGTACTCGTGTTTTAATATGTTTTAATGTTTTATAATTGTTGTGTATAATGTTTTAAACAGTGACGTTTTTGGAAGCCTGATGGTGAACCTTTATATACTTTGAAATTTACATAGTAGTAATATAACTGAAGAATTGTTACGACAGAAAAAGGTAAACTAAACCAATATTATTTCTATTTTATTTAAGCTATAATTACTAAGCTATTCATAATCTAATTTTATATTATAAAATTTACCTATTCATTTAAAATACACCTACAAGTTAATTTGTAAAGTAAAAAAGGTTTTACAAACACAATTGCATTATAAAGAATGTGAAGTTATTGGAATTTGACTACAAAATAAGGAACACAAAATAATATCTTTGGTACATTACATTTCATTTTCACACGGTTTTTAAAGACTTTTTATCATTATTCATACTATAAAATCAAAAATATATATAGCTGAATACAGATTTTATGGTCGAAATTTGTAGTTTCTGGAATATCCAATAACCAATGTACTATTTACATACCTGGAAGGTCATCTGACTTCATGTTTTATCCAGCAATGATTAATTAAAATGACGTATAATTATTCAATATTGTGTGCGTGACTAGAGTCTACGTGGTTACTGTGAGAGTGCATGTGTGCACAGAATCTAACCAAAAATCGGTCACTTTGTGACTTATTGGTGGTAACTATATCAGGAAATTTCTATTACTTCATAGTTAATTAACTAATTTTTACTTCAATAACTAATGGTCAAATCGAAATGACGTCTTTTCTTGTTAAAAATACCACTGACAACTAGAAATTTATATCACATTCGAGTAGAATACTACCTCTCTTGAGGCATGAAAACAAAGCAACAAAGTGGCATTGAATATTTGTAATTTTAATACATTGTCTTAATTAATTTCTAAACTTTTTCATTAAAATAAATAACGAACTTTGCTGTTAACTGAGTTTATTTTAAATTAGTTAACTATTTTTATATAATATTCTAATCGAACCGAAATGGTTTTTTTGTAAACGGTTAAAAATAACGTACATCTTCAAAGATAAGCTAATATTGCGTGGTCAATTTCGTAGTTGTTTAAAAAACACTCATTTTGTCTAAAAAAATTTAAAAATATATATATAAGGAAAAGCTTCATATAATTTTCATTGATAGATATATATTTGGTAGCAATTTTAATGAACCTAGAAACCGAATCGTGTAATCTTTGAAATTACATATATTTACGCTTCTCATTCGATAGCTAAATATAGATTAAGATAGGTTGGTATCTATATGCTATAACTTATGTACACCTGCTAATAAAATTTGTATAACTTATGTAAACAAAAAATAGTCATGTTTTTTAATTATACAGGGAGTCCCGTAAGTAACCAGCCAAACTTCTGGAGGTCATTCCTTTGGTTAAAACAAACAAAAATTTCATATGTACAAATCGTCTATCGCACTCCATTATCCGGCTATCTGTCTGTATATGTTTTTTACTAAAAACTTAATATCTCTAAAGTTATTTAAGATAAAACCATGAAAATTGTTATGAATGTTGAAATTTATAGCGTTCATGTACTATTTAAATTTCATTTGTTTACAGTAACCCATTTCAAAATGGCGGCCATTTTAAATGTTTAAAGCCAAATATCTTGATAACCTTAAATTTTTCTAAAAACATGTAAGTTACAAAAAAGTTTAAGAATTTATTTCTAAAAATAATTGTATAAACAGTTGAACAGTTGTATAAGATTGAAAAACTATTAACTGAGATGTTACAATTGTTATCAAATAAAAATACTCTTGATATTAATAAAATTGGAAACTTTAGTAAATTGACATTTATTTACTAAAAACTAAGTACAGTGGGAGTAGGTTAGAAGTGACGTTTATTACAACACAAAAACAACAGTAAAGAAAAATAAAAGAAAAAAAAAATACTAGTTATCCTACAACATGATCTCAAAGTGCCCACCATCCATGTTTATGCACGTTCTAGTCGATTTCTCATAGAACTTTTCATTCGTTCAAATACACCCGGTTTCTGTGTAATCGTATTACAGCCATCTACTGTTTTTCCCTTGTAATTTCAATACTTCCAACAGGTGTTTGGTATACTAAAGATTTAAGGTAACCCCATAGAAATAAGTCCAGGGGGTTTAAATCAGGAGACATGGCAAAAACCACAAAAACTATCTCAAGAACCCCTTAACATCACTGTTTTTGTTTAGTAATGAACTCAATCAATAACAAATAAAATAGGTGTTTTCTAACAATGAACTGTCAATATTACAGTCAGCTGATAATCATTGACTATATGTATTTTCAATTTCTAAATCAGATGTAAACATCTATTTAGCACTAATCTAATTTTTTAGTAAATAAATGTCACTTTACTACATGAAACTTTGAGCAAATGTTGTAGGATCACTAGTATTTTTTTCTTTTGTTTTTCTTTACTGTTGTTTTTGTGTTGTAATAAACGTCACTTCTAACCTACTCCCACTGTATTTAGTTTTTAGTAAATAAATGTCACTTTACTAAAGTTTCCAATTTTAATAATATCAAGCGTAATTATATTTGATAAAAATTGTAATATCTCAGTTAATAGTTGTTCAATCTTAAAACTTTTTATACAATTATTTTTAAAAATAAATTTTTAAACTTTTTTGTTACATATATGTTTTTAGTAAAATTTAAGGTTATTAAGATATTTGAATTTAAACATTTAAAATGGTCGCCATTTTGAAAATAGTTACTGTAAACAAATTAAATTTAAATAGTACATGAACACTATAAAGTTTAACATTTATACAAATTTTCATGGTTTAATCTTAAATTACTTTAAAGGTATTAAGCTTTTAGTAAAAAACATATACAGACAGATAGCCGGATAATGGAGTGAGATATACGATTTGTACATATGAAATTTTTGTTTGTTTTAACCAAAGGAATGACCTCCAGAAGTTTGGCTGGTTACTTACGGGACACCCTGTATAGTTCCAATGTTGTTTGAGCTTTTAAAACTAACTACTAAAACAGCCATATATTTTTGTAAAAATGCTCCAAAAGCTTGTCAATGGACAAGTACTTTTATAGTGCCAATAAATGTCCTATTAATTAAAATTTGCAAGGTTTTTATTTTATTTTAATAATTTATGAAATGAAAACACTTTTTTCGTTAAAAACTCGACCTTTATTTTCTGTACATTGTAAATGAGTAGTAGAGTAAATACAGTGGAACTACATTATCCAAGCCGGCTGATTGCGGACTGCCAGCTTGTGTAATCTGGTTTATAGCTCAGGGAAACCAATGATTGACATTTCCATCTATGATCACTGTCTGTCTGGTAGAGAGAGTGATAGTGGTGGAACTACATTATCCAACCGGTTGATTGTGGACTGCCAGCTTGTGTAATCTGGTTTATAGCTCAGGGAAACCAATGATTGACATTTCCATCTATGATCACTGTCTGTCTGGTAGAGAGAGTGATAGTGGTGGAACTACATTATCCAACCGGTTGATTGTGGACTGCCAGCTTGTGTAATCTGGTTTATAGCTCAGGGACAACAATGATTGGCATTTCCATCTATGATCACTGTCTGTCTGGTAGAAAGAGTAATAGTGGTGGAACTACATTATCTAACCGGTTTATTGTGGACTGCCAGCTTGTGTAATCTGGTTTATAGCTCAGGGACAACAATGATTGACATTTTCATCTATGATCACTGTCTGTCTGGTAGAGAGAGTGATAGTGGTGGAACTACATTATCCAACCGGTTGATTGTGGACTGCCAGCTTGTGTAATCTGGTTTATAGCTCAGGGACAACAATGATTGGCATTTCCATCTATGATCACTGTCTGTCTGGTAGAGAGAGTGATAGTGGTGGAACTATATTATCCAAGCTGGTTGATTTTGGACTGCCAGCTTGTGTAATCTGGTTTATAGCTCAGGGACAACAATGATCGCCATTACCATCTATGATCACTGTCTGTCTGGTAAAGAGAGTAATAGTGGTGGTACTACATTTTCCAAGCTGGTTGATTGCGGACTGCCAGCTTCAGAAATATGGTTTATAGCTCGGTGACAACAATGATCGGCATTACCATTTATGATTACTGTCTGTCTGGTAGAGTGATTGTGGTGGAACTACACTATCCAACCCGGTTGATTGCGGACTGTCAGCTTGTGTAATCTAGTTTATAGCTCAGGGACAACAATGATTGACATTTCCATCTATGATCACTGTCTGTCTGGTAGAGAGAGTGATAGTGGTGGAACTACACTATCCAACCGGTTAATTGTGGACTGCCAGCTTGTGTAATCTGGTTTATAGCTCAGGGACAACAATGATTGACATTTCCATCTATGATCACTGTCTGTCTGGTAGAGAGAGTGATAGTGGTGGAACTACATTATCTAACTGGTTGATTGTGGACTGCCAGCTTGTGTAATCTGGTTTATAGCTCCGGGACAACAATGATCGCCATTACCATCTATGATCACTGTCTGTCTGGTAAAGAGAGTAATAGTGGTGGTACTACATTTTCCAAGCTAGTTGATTGCGGAATGCCAGCTTCAGAATTATGGTTTATAGCTCGTTGACAACAATGATCGGCATTACCATTTATGATCACTGTCTGTCTGGTAGAGTGATTGTGGTGGAACTACATTATCCAACCGGTTAATTGTGGACTGCCAGCTTGTGTAATCTGGTTCATAGCTCAGGGACAACAAAGATTGACATTTCCATCTATGATCACTGTCTGTCTGGTAGAGTGATTGTGGTGGAACTACATTATCCAACCGGTTAATTGTGGACTGCCAGCTTGTGTAATCTGGTTCATAGCTCAGGGACAACAAAGATTGACATTTCCATCTATGATCACTGTATGTCTGGTAGAGAGAGTGATAGTGGTGGAACTACATTATCCAACCGGTTGATTATGGATTGCCAGCTTGTGTAATCTGGTTTATAGCTCCGGGACAACAATGATCGCCATTACCATCTATGATCACTGTCTGTCTGGTAGAGAGATTGTGGTGGAACTACATTATTAAAGCCAGTTTATTACGGACTGCCAGCTTGTGTAATCTGGTTTAAAGCTCCCGGATAACAATGACCGACATTACCATCTATGATCACTGTCTGTCTGGTAGAGAGATTGTGGTGGAACTAGATTATTAAAGCCAGTTTATTGCGGACTGCCAGCTTGTGTAATCTGGTTTAAAGCTCCAGGATAACAATGACTGACATTACCATCTATGATCACTGTCTGTCTGGTAGGTAGATCGTGGTGGAACTACATTATCAAAGCCAGTTTATTGCGGACTGCCAGCTTGTGTAATCTGCTTTATAGCTCCAGGTTAACAATGATCGACACTACCGCCTATGATCACTGTCTGTCTGGTAGAGAGAGTGATTGTGGTGGAACTACATTATCTAAGCCGGTTCATTGCGGACCGCCAGCTTGTTTAATCTGGTTTAAAGCTCCAGGATAACAATGATCGACATTCCTATATATGATCACTGTCTGCCTTGTAGAGAGATTGTGGTGGAACTACATTGTCCAAGCCGGTTGATTGTGGACTGTCAGCTTGTGTAATCTGGTTTATAGCTCCAGGATAACATTGATCGACATTACCATGTATGATCACTTTATGTCTGGTAGAGAGAGAGAGAGAGAGAGAGAGAGAGAGAGAGAGAGAGAGAGAGAGAGAGAGAGAGAGAGAGAGAGAGAGAGAGAGAGAGAGACAGAGAGAGAGAGAGAGAGAAAGAGAGAGAGAGAGAGAGCGAGAGAGAGAGAGAGGGGGGGGAGGGAGGGGGGGAGGGAATGAGGGAGGGAGGGAGGGAGGGGGTGGGAGAGAGAGAGAGAGAGAGAGAGAGAGAGAGAGAGAGAGAGAGAGAGAGAGAGAGAGAGAGAGAGAGAGAGAGAGAGAGAGAGAGAGAGAGAGAGAGAGAGAGAGAGAGAGAGAGAGAGAGAGAGAGAGAGAGAGAGAGAGAGAGAGAGAGAGAGAGAGAGAGAGAGAGAGAGAGAGAGAGAGAGAGAGAGAGAGAGAGAGAGAGAGAGAGAGAGAGAGAGAGAGAGAGAGAGAGAGAGAGAGAGAGAGAGAGAGAGAGAGAGAGAGAGAGAGAGAGAGAGAGAGAGAGAGAGAGAGAGAGAGAGAGAGAGAGAGAGAGAGAGAGAGAGAGAGAGAGAGAGAGAGAGAGAGAGAGAGAGAGAGAGAGAGAGAGAGAGAGAGAGAGAGAGAGAGAGAGAGAGAGAGAGAGAGAGAGAGAGAGAGAGAGAGAGAGAGAGAGAGAGAGAGATTGTGGTGGAACTACATTATCCAAGCTGGTTGATTGTGGACTGTCAGCTTGTGTAATCTGGTTTATAGCTCCAGGATAACAATGATCGACATTACCATATATGATCACTTTATGTCTGGTAGAGAGAGAGTGAGAGATTGTGGTGGAACTACATTATCCAAGCCGGTTGATTGTGGACTGTCAGCTTGTGTATTCTGGTTTATAGCTCCAGGATAACAATGATCGACCTTCCCATCTTGTTCACAGATGAACTATTGTGACATATTTAAACAACAGAAACTTGTTCCAGTTTGTAATGTACATTTTTATTTTACCAACATATTATGATACTTTTGTACTTATTGTATGTACGAAATGTTTATTATAGGTAAATAGTTTTTTGAAAACTGTATTTATTCTCTTTATAAGGTGTTTTGAAGAGACATTTTAGGTTTGTTATCAACTAAACGTTATTTATAGTTGATAATTATTCATAGTTGCAATTGGATGCAGTTGAAAGTAATATTATTTCTGGAACAGGTAAAAGTAGAGTATTTTATGGTATTAAATTTTATTTTAAATTATTACGTTTGGTTAAGTTATGTTAGGTTTGTTTAAGTTGTTAGGTTCAACCGACCGAATTTCTCGGCGTAGTCCTTGATCAGGGTTTAACTTGGAGTAATCACG
Source organism: Stictocephala bisonia (assembly GCA_035578905.1). Taxonomy (NCBI): domain Eukaryota; kingdom Metazoa; phylum Arthropoda; class Insecta; order Hemiptera; family Membracidae; genus Stictocephala; species Stictocephala bisonia. Next base: position 1,352,727 of record JAQJVL010000137.1, on the reverse strand, counting down.
TAGATAGTTTGTGCTCCAGAGTATCCTCTGGCATTTATGTTCTGTTGACGGCCAACTCAAGTTTTGTTGATGGCCTACTATGGTGTCAATACCCATACACATACATGGGTACTGATCCACCCACCAACCCACCCATACATGTACAGTGGTGTTTACCCACCCACCCACCCATACACGTACAGGGTATTGACCCACCCGCCCACCCATACACATAGAGTGGTATTGATCATATGGAGTGATTCTTTGGGGTAGCTGTTCAAATACTGAATCTATTCGACTATTCAGATTGCAAAAAAGGGCAGTCAGAGTCGTCTGTAATCTGACAATGAGACAGTTATGGAAACCCACATTAAAAACACTGGAACTGTTGACCCTGCCTTGTATATACATACTGGAAACTGTATACTACTCGAGGTCAAAGTGAGGGACTAATATACAAAGTCACGTCACTAGAGGCAAGGAACACTATCGTACTGGACAGCATAGAACGATGGTCTACGAACACCTTCTATGTTGGTGTCCAATTGATAAACAGTTTACCACTTGGATATAAAAGCCTTGATATGCCCAATGCATTAAAGGCACGCTTAAAGAAGGTTTTGATATCTGTGGCCTTTTACAGTGCGGGAGAGTTCTTAGCTCACAGGTAGACTAATAATGAAATGATGAAAATGAAAAAATATTTATTTCCAAAGCAATTAAAACACTTAAATCAAGTTAAATCAAGTTACTCTCTGTTAATAATACAACGAAATCATTAATAAAAAAATCCAGTATTAAAAAAAAAACATTAAAACTAATCAAACCCTCCTATATATAACAACAAAAACTACTGTTATATTATGTAATAAACAATACAACTTTCAGAAAACGATAATATTTAATGAATATAATTAATTATTAAACAAAGAAGGCTATTCAGTACACTACAACATGAGAGTTGCTATGGAAATAATACAAACACACTAGGGAAATTCAATCCCTGTCAGTGTGCCGGAGCATCAGAAGAACTTAATTTGAACAAGAATAATCTAATAATAAACAAGAATAAACAAGAAAAAGCTAAACATACATTTCAAAGGTTATTCGAGACACTATTGATCAATATAGAATAAGTTATGCAAATCATTATCAGGAAGATACATTAACCAATTTTTTAACGTATTTTTAAAGATTGATAAGGAGACCACACGAATAATATTAAAAGGTATTTTGTTGTAAAATTTAGGACCGAGGAAAATAAATGTCTTTTGAAAAAAATATGTTGTTGCTCTAGGAGTTCTTATTTGATTTGCATGCCTAGTATTTGGATAATTTAAACGATCGATTACTACACCTAGGTTGCCACTAACTTTAAAAAACAAAAGCAATACTTTAAAAACAAACATATTTCTGAGTGGCAGGATCTGCAATTTAGAAAAACATGGTCTTGACTGAGCCCTTCTATTTTGTCTACATATTGTTTTAATAAAAGATTTTTGTATTTTAATTAAAGGCTGAATATAACTTGTAAACGTACTACCCCAACATGATATCCCTTAATTAAGTCTAGCATGTACAAAAGCATAATAAATCTGTCTAACAACAACATCAGGACACATAGTACGAAGATAATAACATTTAAGAAGGAAAACAATAAGCAAATTTTTAATTGACTTAATATGTTCTCTCCAATTTAATTTCTCGTCAACTAACAGCTCAAGATATTTCGCACAATTGGTTTGAGGAAAACAACCATAATTACAAACTATGTCATCGCAGTCAAGTGTATGAAACATAATACTACTATCAAATACAAAGCTTCGAGATAGCGAACAATTTACTAAAAAAGATTTACTAACATTTAAATTTAACCTATTGCATGAAAACCATAATGAAATCAGTTTAACATCATGTTCAATATTACTTTTTAGTTCCGCTATTGAAGCAGCTCCAAAGGAAAAAGCAGTGTCTTCAGCAAATGCTGTGATGTAACCCTTAAACGGCCCAAAGTAAAGATCATTAATATATACTAAAAATAATATAGGTCCTAGCACAGACCCCTGAGGAACTCCACACTGAACTATTCTTCTTTCGCTATTATTTATTCCAATGGAAACATATTGTTCTCGGTTATTTAAATAAGATTCAAACCACTTAAGACAAATACCTCTAATTCCAGCTCTTTCCAATTTCATTAGCAAAATATTATGATTAACGGTATCAAATGCCTTTTTGATATCCAGAAATAGACCAGTAACTGTATTTGATTGTAAATTATTAAGCTTATTGTGAATTTGTTGAATCAAATTTTTAAGAGCAATTTCAGTATTTAATCCTTCTATAAAACCAAACTGTGAATGTGAAAAGATTTTTTGTCAAATCAAAAAAAGTCAATAATCTACTCTTAACAACATTCTCCAGTAATTTAGAAAATATTGAAAGTAGCAAGATTGGTTTTCCAAATTTTCCACTGAATTTACAGAGCCTTTTTTAAAAATTGGTACAACTCTGGCAAGTTTTAGGTTATGTGGAAATATACTTCTTTTAATTAAGTTACTAACATCGGCAATGGAATGGCTTGGATAGTTGTATGTGAGAGCAGTGGGAAAATTAAACACTTGCATGTATAAATGAAGCCATTGTACGATTTCTGTAGGTAGCTAAGAATATTTTTTTTAATCTGACTTTTGCGATACATTTTAATGTAAACGTTTTATGCAAATAAATAGTATTATTAAGAAAGTGTGTATATGTTAAGTTAGGTTTCTTTAGGTTGGTTAGGTTTAATCTAAACAAATCTAACAACTTAAACTAACCTAAGATTACCTAATCAAACCTAAGACAACCTACCATAACCTAGCCTAATAATACCGAACCCAGCTTTATTCTAAAAGAACGTAACCTTACTAAAATAATCTTCGTCCTTAACGTGCTAAATAATGATTGTTTGCACAAAGTCATTGTTATATTCGTAATTAAGATAAAATTCCGCACAATTACAAGACCGTATTCGCTATATTTACGGGAACAATATCTCCTGTTTTTCTCACTTTTTTTATTAGCTATGAATGTACTGTGAAAAAGGTGTTCAGCCCACAAATGTAAAAAATTCTTTTTGTATATAATTACTATATATTTTAAATACATAGATATCGAACCCCTTTATATTAGTTATGAGTGGCAGTTGGCAGAAAAGTATGAAATTCATAACTTTATATTTGGATTCAGAGTTGCTCAGTTTAATAGATATTACTAAAATAATTGTTTGAAATTAAAACTATCCATCCATGTCGAATACATGTTGATAGTTATGGCACCAAGCTGAATAACGGGATTATATGTATATGGTATAATTTATACCATAAAGAGCAAGTTTTTTATGTCATTATCTTTATTTTAAATGTGTGTCTATACAAGGTATGTAATAAAATAAATCGCTGGAAAGTCGAGGGCTTACAACGTACTATTCTATTTTCCTATGCTTAACACTTACAGCTTGCTCACATACACAGTACTAGAGGGAAAGTCATGTCAAGGCGTACATGGCTTAGGGGTGAGATAGTAGTGATTAGCCACGTATAACTAGTTACTTCATAATGTAAATGTTATGTTATATTAGACAATTAAAATATATTTAAATGAATATATTAAGTTGATAGTTAGATCATATTATATACCTCAATTTACTTACCAAACGAATTTAATATATGTAAATATTAAATCTAAGTAATAAAATGTAGACTTTGAGTCATGTTTATAAATTAATTTAAGTTCATTGTATTATTGAACAAGTACGCTTCCTTATTAATTGTAATTTTATATGCATACTTAACACTAAATCACGCAGAACATATAGACAGAAGAAGGTAAATAAGGTGCTCATTTTGAGAAAATTATGTCAGATGAGTTCAATGAGGAACCACTAGAGTGAGGTCCGAGTGTCGTGTTAAAGGTCTATTTAAATAAATCAACCTCAATATGTACATGTATGTAAATATAGGATTTTTCACTTAAAATCCAATTTGCTAATATTTATAATCTAGTTGACCAAAGTAAAAAACACAAAATGTATGAATTTTAAGTATTTTAGTTATTGTGAAATTTCATAAAACCTAATTGATGGTTAATTTAATGGAATAAATGTTAGTGTTTCTGCAACATGATAAAATGTGATTTATAATTTATAAATTGTATTCCTCACATAAAATTAATATTTTTTATTTATTTATTTTACATGTAATATCTGGATGAGTTAAAATGTATACTGTCCCCAACGTAAAAATCACTTCTTATTTCTTAGTAATAAATAAATTCTAAATATTAAATAAAGTTTTATTAAGTTTTTTAGTTTTAACGTAGGCCTACATTTTTTACTGTTCTATGAATAAATATGACCTAAACACTGAAGTTAATTTTTTTTACATTTAGTTCGAACTGAACATTTATCATGCTCAACTAGTTACCATTAATCAGTTACTTGTAAGGAGGAGACCTGATAAAACTGTATAGTTGCCGGCACTCGTGGTGTAATCCCGTAACCAAACTACTTTGGGATTAGTAATAGATAGTTTGGTGATAGTAGTAGACATTTTGAAGATAATAGTAGATATTTTGGTGATAGTAGTAGATATTTTATTGATATTAGTAGATATTTTGGTAATAGTAGTGGATATTTTGGTGTAGTAGTATATAATTTGAAGATAGTAGTAGATATTTTGGTGATAGTAGTAGATATTTTGGTGATAGTAGTAGATATTTTCAGTTTTCGGTATTCTTAGTACTGAGACGTTATCCACTCAATGTTTGCGATCGACGTGGGCACTGCTGGAACAGTCTTGAGTATTCTTGGTGGATAATGGCTAGTGTTTTTATGTCGTCCAGGGAAGACTACCGAGTATCAGCATATCACTAGCCTGTACAGCAAATAATTACATGGTTCAGAACCCATGTTACCATGAAAGTCCCTTACTTGCTCAGTTTATTTTGTTATTAAAGAATAGCTCATACCAGACAATACCGACTCTGAGGCTTCTACGTTAGCTAACAGTCAAACCATACTACGTGGTTTGTATTCCACGTTACTCCATAAGTTCATGTTATGATCACTTACTAATACATGGTTTGTTGATTTGTAAATTATTGACTGGCTATCCTAACATGAGACTGTGTCCAGTCTTGTCAGTTAGCTAAAAATCAAACCTAAACTATTTCCACGTTACTCTGTAAGTATCTAAGCTGCCCTGGCTACTGGGCTACACAGGTCATTCAAACTCATCCTTTACTCATGCACTCATTCATTTTCACCTTAGAAGTTAAAGTTGAACAAGATATGTGTCAGCTTCTCAAATATCATTAAAATATGAATATATAATAAACAAATATCATAAATCCAGTCTTAATATATGTTTATTTAACATTCGTGTAATGTATATTACATCAATTTTCAAAAAATTAATAAACGTTAAATTTATTGTTTAATATCATTGTATTATTAGTGTCTTTAATAATAATTCTTTTGTTGTTTATATACTTTATTTCATGCAACATTTAAATTTACTTACTACAGCTTATTTATTACTTAGATTAAAGTTTCAGAATCACAAACACCCTAACCATGCTATAGGACCGCTAGACCCTCCAGCCGTCCGGGTGTGGCTTCCGGTTTATGCGGCGATCATATTACAGCCGATACAACATCCGGGGTGTCAACACAAGGGTCGAGGTTTGGTGAATTTGATTTTTCCTCCCCTTTCAACTACGTAATTTATGGCACACTCTATATGATAAAAAAAGTTTTTAGTTCGATACCCTTGTGTACAAAAATTGAACCTAATAGTTTTAAAAGTTAATGAAAATATTCTGAATGTTAATTAATCATCAATATTTACTATGCGCTTTTTAAGATAAATACCGTATTAATAAAAATATCGTTGTAAAAATAGTAAGGTAATAAATATATACATTTATTTGGCTATAACGTTCATATAATTTGTTATATTAATATCAATGATTTTAAATAAATAAAGATCACAAATACTAACCCTCATGAAAAAAAACTACCAGTTTCGTCTTTGAGTCTGGCTCCAGAGTATAAATAATAAATATAGTAAATGAACATTAATAAATACAAAGTATTCATATTTATTATATGACTTATTTAGGAGGTTTAGGTGATAGCTTTAACTTACTTATAATTATTTATATGTATTTTCTTAAATTTAATTGTTATGTTAATTGTGTGTGTATAATATATTTTGTGAATCGTTGTAATTTGTCATGTATGTAGGTAGATTTTTATTATTTTTCGTTCTCCTTTTTTCAAAATCTAGCATGGATAATTCTTCTTTGTTATTTGTATGCCTATAATCATATCGGATAGTATGTTTTGTTGTTTTTTAATTGTTTGCTATAATGCCTTGAACTGGTTTTTTAAATCGTGAATCAAAACTTCTGCCAGTTTGTACTTTATAAAAATAGATTGCATTCTAAGCTACTAGAACAAACAAGTTGACGTTGATAATATGAAACTGTGGAGAACCACAATATCAAAGAAAATATAAGCAACATTTAATTTAAAAAGAAAGAACAAATGTGATATCAAAAGAAAATCAACATATATAAATCTACAACTATACAATCAAAACAATATCTTTAATGCTACACACAAGCATTAAAACTCATATTAATATAAAAAAGTAAAACTCAATACAGGGAAAATAATATTACTTTTAAACATATAATAGACAAACTATTGATATAGGTTTTTATAAATGAAGAAAATGGACGTAAATAAAATGTAAACAAAACAATTAATGATCACAATACACAACATAATATATTGTATGTAAAAATTAACATATTTGTTATTTTATATTTGTTATTTGGTACACATAATGTACCAAATCATGTTTATGAATATATATTAAAACTTAATACTCATATGTTACAAGTGTTATACTTATCATTATTTATTGCTTATATTATTTAGGTTGGAATAATATATTCTGAAAATGAACTAGTCAGAACGTTTTCTAAAGTGTGAGTAAAGGGAAGTAGTGCAACAAATATTTATTTTACGAATTTCAAAATAAATTAATTATAAATAGTCCAAATTTGTAAACAAGATTATACTTTATAATTTGTTTATATAAAGGTACGAAATTTACTAATTTGACAACATGGGCTGATGAATTACAAAATAATTGATTTATAAAATGTTTACTACTACTTATGCCTGAATTCACACCTGTATTGTAGAAATAGTTTACTTTAATGTACTTAAACTGAATTTTCGTTACAAGATCCAAAAACAAATTCAGCTACAAGGTTAAATCACAATTTTTAATTTAAAGATTTTTTTTAAATACGAGATTAAACTGTACAAAATTTGTCTTACACAGTTTACATAACTGAGTCTAACACTAGTTTTGTATGTTAATGGCATTGCATGTTGCATGTACATCAGCTACATGTCTTGACCTTGTAGGCATAACTAAATGATCCCATATAAACCATGTGTATCTACTTCATTTATATGGGAGTTATTTATTTCAATTGTTCAATGTGTTCTTAATATACTATATATTATATCGAATTATTCTTTGTACACACTTAAATTAAATTTGAATAATAAGTACGTATTTTGTCATTTTATATAAATTTCCCTGCCGAGTTCAACACAGTTAATTACATGTAAGCATACAGAAATAAGTTATTAAAAATGTCTTCTATCCATTTTCCGTGTGAATATATGGCGGTGCTGTTAGAGAAGCACTCCATACTGATAGAGTAGCATGGAATGCACAGAAGTATTGCCCCACCCACCTACCCATACAAGTACAGTGTTATTGATCCACTCACCTCCAAATCCATTTCTAGTGGGATTGACCAACCCACCTACAAATACATATTAGTATCACCACATATGGACTGAGCACATGAACTGTGTGTGGTATTGACCCAACAACTGTCCAATATAAGAAGAGTTGTATTTTTTTTCAATTTATCTAGAGGAAATATTTAATTTTCAAATGTTTAGTGATTTTTTTCATCATATAAAACTACACTTTGTATGAAAATTTCAAATAACTATATTATACGGGAAACCATACAAGTTTCCTTACTCCCCTTTATTCATGATTTATTTACCAGCAAAAATCATTGGAAATTACGAAAGCCAGCTAAAACAACTTCCGCTTCCTCTGTGTGTCTAGAGAGCGCGTGTGATTGTGGTGGAAGTGCATTATCCGAGCTGGCTGATTGTGGCTTGCTAACTTGTATAATCTAGTTTAAAGCATCACATTAATTATTAACTTTACCATCAAGGTTTTATATGCATAAGTATGACTGTAATTACTTTCATCAAGGTTACAAATTTTATGTTTCAAAATTTTTTGCTACCTATTCATTGTCCCACGCATAACCTTTTATAATATATAGGACATTAAAATTGTCTACACTCTTACATCATTTAACTAAAGTCCTTGTAGGTCTTTCTCTAATAAAATCAATTTAATTATTTAGTTTTTTGTACTATTCTTCTTGAATAGTTTTGTAGATATAAAAAATGAAACATACTTTCTAAATGATTCACTTTATTATGATTGCCCTTGAAATCATTGCCAAGTTCCTTGAACCCCTCAAATTCTGAAAAGTTTTAATCACTAATATCGAAATATTTACTATTTAATAAGCTACTAAATATACACATACCAATGTACGTTCCATCGTTTTTCTACACATGCTAATTGTTGATGCAACCTCATAAATAATAAATTATACTTATAAAAAAATCATCATGAAAGTTTAAATTCACAATATCTATTCTTTTTTCTTTTAGTAAAACGTTTACAACGCAGCAGTACCACAAATTTACACCGAAATTCATGGAGAACATTTCAATGACTTATTGAAGTATGTGTGTATGTTATTTATCGTGTTGACTTTGGCACGTAACTTTAAATCACAACGAAATACATACTAACTACTCAAATAAAATTTAGGAGCGAATAATAAATATCGCAAAGAAATATATATTTATAGCACAATGAGCATTTGAAATATCACATTTCGTCATAGACTATCTGGAAGGTCAATGCATTTGGCTGATTCGCATGCAACATACAAATGTCATTAAGATGTAAAACTAGTGTCAGATTTACTTATCTGAACTGGAAAACACAAATTGTACATAGTTTAATATCACATTTCAAAAAAATTTTTATTGAAATTTATGACCTAACCTTGTCTTAAGTAAAGTTTGTTTATGGATCATATTAACGACATGCAATTAAGGCACTATTTTGTAGTTATTTTGAAGGAAATTGGTATTGTGATATTTAATTGTTTGTACAATATAAACTCGTAATAAGTTAAATGGGAAACAATTTAAATGAAAAAAAGTAAACGTTTCCACACATTTTAAGTCATTAACATTAGACTTTGACGTGGATGGTAGTCATAGTACAAGATGTTAAGTATGAAGTTATCGTATTTGTCGTATAATTGTATGACATCTGTATAGTATGGTTAACTGAGGTTGTATTGTATTTGATAAAGAATGTTTCCACATTTAAGTTGGCGGGGGCTGAAAATATAGATCTTGGATGAGAAATTTGACACTTAATTGGAGCTACCAGTCGGTTCCGACCAGTTAGCCACACGCCCAAATAATAGTATCCATTGGAGACAAATCAGCTCATTGCAAATAATTTTTTTTATTATGTATGTTTAAATATTACTGCTTTGTTCTATTCTAATAGTTTATAATTTCTAATACACTAACAGTATAATAAATCTGGTGAATTTTATTCTTTTTAGAAATTTATATTTATACAGTACAAGTAAAAGTCACACAACACAAATTTACTACAATATAAGCACAAAATGCACAAATATACTACAATACAAGTACAAAATGCACAAATACTATGGTGATCGATTTCGGTGAACCACGCTCACCTTCCTCAGACCAGAGGGATTCACAAAAGATAAATTATTTATTCTTTTGTGAATCCCTCTGGTCTGAGGAAGGTGAGCGTGGTTCACCGAAATCAATCACCATAGTATTTGTGCATTTTGTACTTGTATTGTAGTATATTTGTGCATTTTGTGCTTATATTGTAATAAATTTGTGTTGTGTGACGTTTACTTGTACTGCATATGTACCAACACGTATTATGCTAATTAAAAAACTATTTTTATATTTATAACATATTATTTTTTACTGTATTCATTTAATTTTACTATCTCGTACATGTAATAAAATTATTTGAAAACTATACCGTTCTTATAGACAACTAGGCTAGACAGCTAAATATATATAAAACTTGATGTAATGTATAAATAAATTGAAGTTGGAAATATAAGCTTTTATTGAAATTGGAGAACATTACATACATTTCAATAGTATCAAATTATATACAAACCCCTGATTTATATCTTTATAAATAGATATTTATTAACACTTCATCTAAAAGATTAATTTGTTCACAACTACAAACATTTTCTTTGTTATTTAACTACGTGAGGTGCATTGCATAGTGTTTTCAGTGTATTTGACCAAAATAATTTAACAGTTTATAAAACCCTATGGAGTATTCCATTATACCGTCTAATGGAAGGCACCCTATATGCCATGCAGCTGAATAGTAATAGAAATGGCACAAGAATTATTGATAGTGTAAATGTACAGTAGTTGTTAAATTTTTATGGACTAAAAAATCACAAAATTCTGATTCTAAAGCCAAACTAATCGGAGTGGCAGAACACTTTTCGAACAAAAAACTATCTGGATAAATGTTTTTTTACATCAGATCCATTCTGTTTTTTGATTAGATAGGAATGATAAGTACGCTCACTGGTTATTACACATCCAATAAGCACTATAAAATCTAATTTTGAGTTTATTACACTAAACCTTAATACTCCATTAGGTAATTAAATATTTCTCGATTTTGCAGAGTATAGTAATTTGTGTAGGACTACATTTAATAACGTGGGAAGGTAAGTTTTTTTCAGTCTTAAAAGAGGGTGATTGAAAAAAGAAACTTCTATTAACAATGGTTAATGATAGTATACTAAGTGGACTAAGTATACAGAAAAGCTGTGACGAGAAATCTTAACAAATCTCAATCATACGCTAGAAAATAGAATTAGACAGGAAAAATTATTAATACAAACTTAGAGTGGTTTATAGTATACAAACAATAAAAATACTTTATATTTACATTCTGATTCTGTAGAGATATCAGAAGTAATGAATACGAGCAAATGCGAAGAGTTATATTTCGACAGCAAGAGGCCATTGTTTGTGACATGCATTGTGACTCCTGTACATGACCATGTTTGGATGAACACTTGGTATTAACTTATGTATGGGTTAGTAATTGTTTTCATTTTTGTTAAAAAAACACAGTTATTTTCATAACTCAGTCAATTATGAAGCTAGTCAGTATATTAACAGTATTTTACCTATTTTACATCCATATATGGTATAATATTATACAATGTATTTATTTAAAATAGGGTTCCTAGTTTTTAACAATAGAGTATTGTTATTGTATTTTGTATCTTTTCTTCTTTGTATATCAATAGTCAGGCCAACCAAGTACAAAGCATCACACTTCCAAGAATTATTAGGGTGAGTTAACAACGTCTGCAGGAGTATTTGTTGTTACATTTACAAAATAGAGCAAATCTGGGACCTGAGGTAAGAAGGGTGTGAGTATGAGAGGCTAGGCGAGGGCTGTAATTGATTATGCATGTAAGTCTCGACTTGTTCGGCCCCGGGCTTCCCTTCTCCTCTCCAAGACTCGTGCCAACTGCACACGTCAAAATATCCCACTGTTCTTTTGTGTCTCCTAGTGGACAATAATGTGTCTTGCTACTTTTGCACCTCTTTGTCACCTCTTTTCCACTTCAGTGATGAACTGTAAAAATCCAACATGGTTTGCTACTTATGGCTATAAATTTTCTACTTTTTCCTGGCATTTTACGTATGAACATTAACATTCTTTTAACCTTTTAGTTTCATCCTACTCTGCCATATTGATATAAGTGTACATTTTTAGTAATGATTTTGACTATTGCGAATACTAAAAGCAACATTTATTTACATTTTTTGCTTGCGTGAAATAAAATATAAATTACCTTATAGGAGTTATGAGATAATGCAAAATAAGATATTGGAATAGTATAACCCTTATTCTAACAATTTCCACACTTGATCAATATAAGTCTATAAAACATTTATTAAATGATAATTTAAAATTTGTTATGTTCAAACTTTAATGAAGGCAATAAATCTTAGCACTTCAAGATGTTATATTGTATGATGTTAATTGTAAAGATTACTTTAAAATGAGGATTAAATATCCAAATATATCTCCTATTATGAAGCTAGTCAATATATTGATAGTATTTCACCTATTTTACATCCATATATGGTTTATATAATTCAATGTATTTATTTAAAATAGTGTTCCTAGTTTTTAACAATACAGCATTGTTATTATTATATATAGTTGTGTAATGTATAGGAAATATCCTATATATCTCACAGCGTCACGTGAGATTATAGGTTTAAAGCCACATTTGCTCATTGGATTAAACTATATTTTCGGTGAACCGTACAATTGTGAATGACCTTGTGTGAAGAGTGATATTTATGAATATTGGAGAATAATTCCGGGTTTTTTTTAATAGAGTATCCAAATGATAACCGTTAATAATTATGTTTAGATTAAGGAAATTATTTTAATATAAATACAATCGTCTAGAAACAGAATTATTATGAACTAACAGTTTTATTTATTTATTATTTTTTTTCATGAATAGAGTAACTAATGTTGTGATCAGTTTATTAAAAAAAATGTGTTTATCTTTTAAATAAATACTATAAATTCTACAAAATAGTCAACACGTGAAATTCTAATGCATGAATATTAATAAATAATACAAATAATAAACTGAATAAATGTATGTGACATTTCAAAATATATATATAATGCTGAATACACTAGAATCAATTACAATTTTTTCAACTAAACAATTTGACTGGCAGTTTGTTAACAGTTATGCTTTCTGTGTTATGACGTAGATTATATTCCCACTTTATATTTTGGTAGTATTGTCATTCACACCCGATGATGTTTGCAGAATATTAGGTATACATACTTTTTTAGTGTGTGAGCTAAACATCTATTTGATTTTTTGTTTGTTGTGTTTTTTACAACATTATGTATTTTTTAACTTAAATTAACACTAAGCTCTTAACTCAATTATCCAGCCCAAATTCATTATTTGTGTGTGTATCTGATGTAATATTGATATTTTCTTTACCTACAGAAACGTACATAGCATACCTTTCTTTACTAAGCAGTATTTAGTGAAATTAAATGTACCCGTTAGTGCTTGATAAAAAAACTCACACAAATTGCCTAACTGATAACAATAATGAATATAAAAATTCCTAAAACATTGTTAATTTGGTTTTTTACACTGTTATAAAAGTAAATAATGTACAAATTAAAGTAACCAAAAATAAATATTTAATAAAACGTTGTTATAGACATAAGTTTAGTTTTGTAACACTTACTACCAACAGTTTTATTTACTGTTGTTTTTAATAAAAATATCTACATGGAAATTCCATTACATTACACACATGATTCATGAAGAGATGAGCTTGCATGTCTGGCTGGCAACGTACCTCGCGGTGAAATGCAGTAATGTTGTTCCGAGTCAGATTACATAGGCAGCAATCCCACAATCAAATATCGTGGACAATGCCGTTACACGACAATCACTTCCCACCGATAGTCAGGAATCGAGAGTAAACTCATTTATTTATTTATATTTTTAATATACATTTTCAACTTGTAATTTTCTGGTTTTTAACAATGAAAAACTAAAAGTTTTTCACAGTTTAACCAATGTTTAGGAGATCGTATTAATAATAAATGTTATTATTTACAAATAATAACCTTTAAAAAAGGGCGAATTTAGGTCCACTAGGCCTTTATTACAATAAAACCTGAAAAGAAAAAAAAACAACATGACAAAGGGCAAGAAAAAGACAAAATAATAATAATTATGTTTGTACCACAGTGCTGTAATCCAGATATTTGGCGACAAACTGCTATGGAGATTGTAGGCTACAGGTTTTATGTTCGGTTCTCTTAATACTGACAGCGTGTGTTAGCTCAATGGTTGCCATCGACGTGGACACTACTAGAGACGTCTGCGGTATTCATATTGTATGGTATTGAAGGTTAAGATGTCAAGTAGGGAAGAGAACTGAATGTCATTCTTCTCACAGCTTAAAAATCAGACCAAATACTCGTGTTTTCCAGGTCAATATGTTTATTCCTACGTTACCTTTGCCATTGGGCTATTAATAAATAGCTCTTTCTGAAAAACAGTGAACCATAGTTAATAACAATGACTACACTCATTCATTTAGACTCATTCGCTCTTTAGATTTGCCTATATGTTGAAGTTTTTTCATATAGAAATGAATTATGAATAAAATATTAGAATGTTATAAATCTCAGTATAAATCAGTTTCAAGCAAAATAATGTTGTAGTAATGTTATGTTGTATAACTGAAAAAATACTGACTATTCAAAAACACTTGTCACCTCGTTGATGTTTGAATGGACAAGTGGTTTAAAACATTGTACATTGTTCTAGGTAGCAAGGCCGTTAGTTTGAATCAAGCTGTGGCTGATACTGTTTAAGAGGCACTAATCTTTGGTGTAGTCTTGTAACTTCAGTATGTGATGTCTACCTTGGGAGATGGACCTTTGCGGGTTCTCTGTTTATATTACAGTTCCATGGACCAATATCTGTTTGTATATTTTTTAAGGAGAGTCGTTTTTTTCTTGATTGGCTGTAATTTTCATATATGTGGGCTTTATGTTGGTGTGAAAGACGTTATAGTAGGTAACTGTTGTACATAAAAAATAACTAAAAAATAAATGCATGTTGCAAACATAATATTTAATATTAAGACGGTAAAAATTAAGACATACAAATACAAGACAATGTAGAAGTGTTAAAGTGGAGGATATTTAACAATTTTATAAAATAAACATGAATAATAATTAGGGAAGACTACTTTTTCGATAATAATGATTAGAATGTAATAATTAAAATATGTATTCAAAATAACTAACCGTAATGTGAAATGAAAAGGAAGAATAATGTTGCAGTACATATTTTAATGTATGTTTATGATTTGAAAGTTCTAAGTAATCGAGCAAAATGCTAATTCAAGAATCAAAAACAGCTAGTAGTGAGAATCCAAAAGTATTTTTGGGTTCTCTTACCTACCCAAAATATACTTTGAATTGGGAGTGGTTGATAAATTATATTTACTGTAATTGTTTTATTTTAGCTACATAATAACACAAAAAAACAACAAAATGCCAACGACAAATGTATGGACTAGCTTCATGTATAGGCTATCTTTACGTAGGTAAACACACAAATATTACAATGTGAAGTGAAAAATACTTGTTATCGAAATTTTTGTAGTTGAATAATATATTATAGATTATTCATGTATCTACGGTATTCTATTATATTCCTATGTCAAAATTTACATACGAATATACTGAAAGCGTACAGCAAAGAAAGCGTACAACTGGTATTTAACAAAATAATCGTACAGTTTGTCCGGTTGTTGTTTTATGAAGGTGAGCCAATGGCTGACTCTTGAAACAGCGGACTGTGACTGCCGAAAAAAGCGTACACCACGAACAACTCGGCCTAAGTTTAGACTAGATACGTTTCTTAAGCATTACAAAAAAACTTACTTACTATACAATTATTACTAACATCAGCTATGACATTCAAATAATATAGCAAATAATATAGACATTCAAATAATAGAGTTCAATAAAAATATGAAGTTTTAAAACGACTATTCTTCTGCTTAATGATTAGTCTTTGTTGAATATGTTACGTAACAGCCGCTCATACGTAACTTTACAGATTTGACTTAGGTCACAAATCAAGTCTGGTAATGTACAAAGTGGCCTCTTGGCCTTGTCATTTTTCTTCCTGTTTACAATTTTTAATGTCTGTATACAAAGTGGCTACTATATATTACATAAAAAGTTTTATATACATAAAATGCACGTCTAATGAAGAATATCTGTTTGTTAACATATACATTAAATGCCCTTCGAATATATTTAAATTACAAATATTAAATATGCTCTTCATCTATTTTATTCAAATACAAGCAATTTTTTATTAATATATCTTGGCATATAAAAAATACCTTTAGTGTTAGCAAGAAAAAAGAAGACCGAGAAGCCACTTTGTACATACATTTCCAGACTTGATTTGTGACCTAAGTCAAATTTGTATATTGATGTGTGAGCGGCTGTTACATATATATATTCAACAAAGACTAAACATGAAAGATGAAAAGTGCTTTCAAACTTGAAATTGTTTAAGTATTGTCAGTTACACTACTTAATATACTCCACAGTAATTGGTGGTGTACGCTTTTTTCACCTGTCACATTCCGCTGCCTCATAAGTCAGCACTTGTCTCACCCTTGTCAAACATAAACCTGACAGGCGGTACGCTTATTTCGCTGAATTCCAGTTGTACGCTTTCTTCGCGACACCCTACATACTGCTTGTTAGATAGAGCTACATAGGGTATGTTAGAGTATTTTGATATTTAAAAGTTCAGTACCAATCCCAATACATAATACAGGGTGTCCGGGCTAGTGGTATCAATAAATAAATATTCCCATCCGGAGTGTTCAATTTTGTTGTTGTTTCAATTAAAACTACAAATGTTAAGTAATAATACCAAGATTGTATGTGTAAATTTTAACGGTCATATCTCACACACAATACTAAAAAATTACCAGTTAAAGAAAATGCAGTCTTTCCATGTGACTAAGCTGATTAAACAATAACCTAGCCACTATTGTGATTATCAGCCTAATGATGATGTTTACTGAGAAGTCAGTTGATTACAACACCATTGTTGGCTTTAAATTCATATAATTGACTGTAGTCATTCTGCTGTCACGGTTGTCATTTGGCTGTAAGTTTCTTATGTTAAAAAATATGGACCCTACAACAAAATGTACAGTGCGTGTTGTGGCTTGCAGAGTACAAATCTGTAACTCGTGTTCAACATCGGGCTGGTCGTGATTACAACATTAATCAACAACCTCAAAGACAATCTTACTGTAGGACAGAACACTTCAAGCTAATGGAACTTTGAAAAAAAAAACTGGAAAGCTTGTAAAGAAGCAAGTAAGTGTACAAGCAATTAACAACGTGCGCAATTTTTTGTGTACATCAATTAGATCATATTCTAGGTTACTGCAACTTCTTAAATCAACAGTTCATGACATTTTGTAAAGCTACTGAACAATTTCACTGTTAGTAATACAACGATTCACACAAGGAAATTCACATTCAAACAAATTATTCAACGCTGCAGCTGCCGAGCGCGGTGCAAACACTGAACCCTTCACACAAATACCTCATTACAGAATTGCGGAAATGTGCCTCTGTCACCACAAGAGACTGCCACAGTAGTTCTGTCTGCTCTGTAGCCGAGTAGATAGCAAAGTATTTTATGTTTGTTGTACATGATTATACAACTATTTCAGGAGGTGATTTCATAGACCAGGATAAAGACAACATGTTTTGTAAAGGTATGTCCTAAAATGATTCTATTCCCAGTTATCCACCACTTATGGATTTTTGTTATTAATTTCAATATCTCTAGAAGAGCTTGACCTATTGAGAACAAATTTTGTATTTTGCTCATCCATACAACAAATATCATTTTTGCAAAAATAACCGTTTCGTTTCTTTATTCTGTTTCAAAATGGTGACCATATTATTTTTTTAAACTTAAAAACCATATATTTTTCAAGAAAACTTTTTTAGCCCGCTTTATTTTATTTAAATTGTTATGGCTTTTAAAAACTATGAAACAAAGTATTTTGCTAAAAAATAATTGCCCATAATTGTTATACATTTAAATACGTTTTGTGCAAAAAATTTAAGTGCAACACTTCAGTATTCATTTAAATATTGAGAAAAACTAGGTGACAACTAATATGAAATGTTTGAATTAAAACATATTTCACCTGTTTATTATAAAAAATTTGACAAATTTAACTTTATCAATCAAACATTTAAATTAAGTGCTGGAAATTACCAGCATTGGATACGATGCGTGCATTTAACACTCCTAACCAAAGGCTGCCACACTCTTTCAAGAATTCCTGGCTGATATCTGATAGTTTCAGTAGTATTTATTTATTCTTCCAACGGATACACCATTATTTACAATGTGTTACATAGCAATGACAAGGCACAAGATGGCAATATATTATAACTAAATAACAGTAAAAAGCATAGAAACTATAATAAATAATACAATAATAACAATATAAGCTTAAAAATGTAATATTTATAGTATAAAAGTAATATTAAAAATGATAAACTATAAAAATAACAACAGGAAATAATATAGCTATATGAAATAAATAGAATTTATGGCCTATGTAAGAAACTACGAAACAAGGATTACCAGGATAAACACTCTATAACTGGAGCTTAAAAAACAAGTTCAGTGATTTCCTTCTGAAGGACTGCAAACGTTCACCGAAGAAGTCAATTTCATTTCCAATTGACTTCTTCATTTCCAAGACAACTTCATTTCCAAGGCGCTGCATTCTGGCAAAACCACAATTAATTATGTGCGTAGTTCGTTGGCTGGTATGTGCACGCAAACATATGCGAGGATCTTGTTCCTCTGGGGACAAGAAAGTTGATCTGCTGCAACAAGTTGGCAGAGTCGATCCTCCCATTGACCAACTTAAATAGGAAGAGTAGGTCGAGGAACTGACGTCTTAGATGGAGAGGTATATTGAATACGCTGGTAAAACATTTTACTGTTTACAATCGGTGTTAAATAGACTAGAGATTTCATTTGACCCCTGATATAGCAATCTGTAGGATTAATATCTGGAGAACGGGGAGGCCATGCTACAGGACCACCTCTACCAATCCATCTCTGACGATAAATTTCATTTAAATGTTCTATCACCAGCAAAGTGTAATGATGTACCACAATGCATAAAGTATAAATGTTGCCTTCCTGCAAAGAGGCTATCTTCTAACGTCTTGAAAGTCATTGATTAAAAAATATCTGTGTGCATTGTTATATAGTTGTGGAATTAAATCATGTGGCCCCAGTAAACGGTCACCAATAATACCTACCCAAATGTTTAATTTAAATTGTTGTTGGTGTCTACCTTGTAAAACACCATGTGGATTTTCATCAGACCATAAATGGGTGTTATGTAAGTTCACTATACCATCTCTAGGAAAGGTAACTTCATTTGTAAATATAACCGAAAATAACAATTCCAGACATTTCATAGTCTTCTGAAGA
The DNA here is from genome assembly GCA_035578905.1 of Stictocephala bisonia. Lineage (NCBI taxonomy): Eukaryota > Metazoa > Arthropoda > Insecta > Hemiptera > Membracidae > Stictocephala > Stictocephala bisonia. The sequence goes on along the minus strand of JAQJVL010000137.1, from coordinate 1,333,293 downwards.
AACCAGTTAAAAAAATTTATATGATCTGGGAAGTCGGTGCTTGTACACGCTGTAAACTATAGGGATAAAGTTGCTGTTCTTTCAATATTTTCCATACATTAGAATGAGAGAACAGCCTTGTACTTACAGCAGGTTCTTTATGTAAAACATTATTTTCTAACTCAGAAATCCGAAATGTCTGTTTACTTTCCTCAACATCTAAGTTTGGTAGAAAACTTCCTCTTTCTGCAACAGCATTATATTCGGGATATGACTGTTGTCTGTTTTGAAATCTTTCTTGATACAACCGAGCAGCTTCATTGCAGTTTCCATCAGCCCAAACATAAAAAAAATTATATCTAATATGTACAGATCTAAAGGGCAAAAAACAAAAAGTTCCTATTTAATTAAAATAAAAAATTAACAAAATAGTTCAATACCAAAAACATAACCTCTATCTCACATTTTAAATGTTATTAAAATAAATATTCTTCTGTTGATAAAACGTTTTCTAACATTGATTAACTATCAGCTAATTCACTTTCACTTTAAATATGGTATTTTAAATTATTTCATAGAGAAATAAAATAGTAGCTTACGCAAAGGGTTTAAACATTTTTTTAACATTTGTACATTTAATATACTATTTGTTTAAAACGTTAAGTTACTAGATAGAAATTTTTATGGGCTACAAATTTTATAACAATTTACTGTTTTTTTTTTTTTAGTTATTTTAGTTAAAAAGTTTATTATGGCTGCCATTATGAAACGGAATATAGGATCAGAATGATAATTTTTCGAAAATATGTTTTTGTCTTTATAAACAATAAGCAAAATTTAAACTTAATCGGTCAAGCCATTCTAGAGATATAAATTATACATTAAAAAAACAAAATAACAGATATCTGGGAAAGCCTTATTAACATCGATGACCTATTGGATTCGTATAGTGCACCGTGTATAGTGTTTCTCGATTATATAAACTAATAGTTTCAAGAACTGAAACAATTCGTATGTATTCAACAGAGACGCACATAGACATTTCAAAAAACCCACTAGAATGAATTCACTCAGGAGTGATAGTAAAAAAGGACCTCTAGTGTAATTGGGCCAGCTGATAGACCGACCTCTCTGACAATGTGTCTGCTGCTGCCTGCGTGACCGGCGTCTCTCTAGGTGGAGTGGGGAAGTTTCCTGACGTAGCCTTACATCAGCACGTGTCGATGTTAAATTAGTTGTCACTCGTGTTTTATTACATCACCAACGTAGGTGCTGTTCTTGAGACCCAGTAAACACAAACGTTTTGTATTTTACTTTAACGACCACTATTAATACATACTACTTTGAAAGTAAAAAAGTAGACCAAAATAAAAATAAGTAAAATCTAAACAATAATATGATTATGTAAAATTTTTATAAGCTTTTTGGTTAACAGATAACATCAATTTACTACAACATATTTTCTGTAAAGGAAGTGCTGATAACATTATTTAGTGTGAAATATTATATTAATGGTTTTCAGTTATGTTTTGATTCATTATACTTTATATGAATTACAGTCAATTTTCCTCATTACTGTAAATTTTACAGTATTTATTTTCTTCTTTACCATAAATCACAACATCCAATTGAAATGCTGCGTGTTTGTCTAAACATTTATATTTCACCTTTAGCTGTTGTCAGGACAACGTATGTACACGACTTCATACAACATCCTTAAGATAAATTTAAAAAAATACTATTTTACATAAGATGGTGTCAAATAAAGTAGATATATAATGTTGTAAGTTTTTTTTAATTTTTATAGGAAAGGTAGTAGTACAAAATGTTAACTTATTGACCCTTAAGGATAAATTCTTGTATTGCTGGACGACATAAAATTAACTGCATAAAAGTATCATCATGTATTAATAGTAATAAACTTATCTTAAATTGAATTTGGGTTAGAATGAATGCAGTTTTACATTATTTTAGTTTATAGTATTTGTTATGTTTATTGTGGTTATTATTTTGGCTGTTATGAAAGGGTTTAGAAACAATCAAAGGTAAAAGTTTAGTGTCATAAAGTTAATGGGTATTATAATTAAGTAAAATATAGTAATTAAGTTCAGCAATAAGTATACCTTTATTCACAGCGTTTCCTTCCACACATGTAGACTCTTATCTGTTATCCACAAGTATACATTACTGCAACTTGCTTTACTTTATCATGGGTTTTTCTTATATATAAGTATTTAATTACAGTCATTTCAATTACAAAGGCACAAAAATATATTTTCTTTTTTTTATTTGTATGGATTTCAAAGCTCTCTTTGCGCAGAGCTGTGAAAATTAATTAAAACTTATTAATCCTTTTCTGAGCAGATGTAGTACATAACGTAAAAACTTAGTAGATATCTATAGTTCTGTATTAGACGACGACCCCTACTTCACTACGTGGTGGGTCTATAGGTTTTCGTACCCTTTTCTCCGTGGTTCTCTCTAAACAATCACAATAAGATGGGATACATGCATACAAATATTTTCAATCTCTTACAATTTAAAAGGTTAAGATTGAAGAGAGATTTTACCTTGCTATGTTTTAAAGCCATTTTGACTTGTATCTTAAAATTTCTGGAAGCATAATATTTGTCAATCTCAGCCTGATGTAATTTTCCAAAATAACAAAGTTTTATACTGAAGAAATGCCTCTGTCTACTTTATTAGGATGCAAAATAGTACAATCATAGTCACAGTTCGTAGAAATGATCTTAAAAATTTCACAATACAAACCAAATCAGCCAAGTGGTTGTGGAATGTTCACGTTCTTAATTAGCTGTTTAAAATAAATTATAAAATTAATGCCAATGTTACTGTTATAAAAATAAAAATAAATGTTGACCGGTTGTTCCTACCCCTTTCAAATGGGATTTCGAGAAATCCTTTCTTAGCGAGTCTCCATGATACAAAAGCTAACTTCCCTTAAAATGACATCAAAATCTGTTCAGTGCTTCCAATGCTTAAAAAATAATCGTCAATAGATCAGAGTTTAATTTTGTTACAATTCACCATATATATATACAACACCATTGTACGTGTATGAGTGGGTGGGTCAATACCACTGTTTGTGTGAGGGTGAGTGAGTGGGTCAACACCACTGTATGTGTATGGGTGGATGATAGATATATTCATAAATTTTAAAAGGAACCTATAAATTTTTTGATTAATTTTTTGGACCTTTTCATAACTTACTTATATATAAGTATGTAAGACAAAATTCAATTGATTTAAAAAATATATAAAATAAAATAATGATAATAATAATAAAAGTGGCTTAAATAATATGTATGAAACAAAACATGTTATTTATATAGATCGTAACAGTTTTGAAGAATTTAAATGGTACAGTTAAATTATGAAAAATGCATTTTACATTATTTAACTGTACATTATTATTCTGTAAACAAATTATTTTGTTTTCAGAATATTGAAATTTCATGAATATACATACATTTGCAATAACATATTCCCTAATGACTACCAACCCTCTTTTATAATATAAAAATTAATTTACTGAAGTAAAAATGTAGTTGATAGCTCACCTACCACATGGAATATACTCGTATACAAAGTTCATGTTTCACCATGCACCGAATCATGTTATTTGTATACCGTCTCGGTTATACTGCTGTTATTGTCACACAATGTCACAGAAACAAAACTAACTCAAGTGTCCCATTTAAGGAATTAGTGGATGATAAAATACATGTTTCATAACAGTGGTCACGTTGGAAATGTTGCCGCAACATCTTGACTGCGAAGATCAATACTGAACTGTGTGTACTGCGCAAGCGCGTGTAATAGCACTCATTCAACTTCACATTCCTGTTATGTTCTTTTATTTTACAAAGATTACCACTAACTAATTAATTTACTACGCAGTACTTACAGGTTTGTTTTACATTATACAAAAAGATCTTCCCCTTTAATATTGAGGGGAGATATTGAATTGAATTAAAAGCTATATTAGAAGCTAAAATGCAGATTCTTGAAGACTTTTGGAATTTTTAAATCAAAACTTTATTACGTTATATTTTTTTCATATTCTATTTCAACAAGTCAATATTACTACCTATATACAAAAAATAATATAACAACTTAGTACACATTTTTTATCCAATTAGAATAAATTTTTCGGAGCCTAGTCCATCTTCTTGGTAATTTTATATAATTTACTATATATTTTTTATGTTTCCAAATTAAAAATGGATATAAATAAAACTCACAGGAAAACTAATCACTCATTTTAAAGTTATGGCTAAGCTCATAATTCATTTTTTCAAACATAGGATTATTTATAGTTATATGTGAATTAGAAAAATTTTCAGGTAGTTTTTTTGGGTGTAATACATATTTAAAGTTCTTCTTCAGATGTCTTTTTTCCCCTTTATTCATACAATTTTAAATATTTAAGTCTTCTTTAAAATATATTTAATAATGGTTTATAGAGAACATGTCCAGCAAAATTGGATTTAATATTGTTTATACAATATTATTATTTATTATTGTTTAAACATATTATTTAAACCTTGATTGAAAATATTGACCTGTCTGTTCAATTTAAAATTTTCTACAGTCTAAACAGTTTATTTTGTACATAGCAGATTCTATGTAGTCATTTAACTTAAAACAATTATTTTGCTATTTAATTTAAAGAATGCAAAATCTGTTTCCGGTTGCATAGCTTACAATTTGTTATTAAAAATTTTAGCGTATTCTATTGTATGATTTTATATGAAAAGTTATACAAAAAAACTGTATAATTTTTCTTCTTTTGTTTAGTATACAGTATATAATAAATCGTGATTGATGATTTATCTATATGGTATGACTAATATAGAATTGAATTATTCAACTTAGTTCATAAAACATATTGAATTCAATAAAATAGTTTTTAACGATACTAAATACACTTACAATACATTTGAAGGTGAAACCAGCCATCACCGATAAATCAGTTGCAATTCTATTACTTACTTAACTGACAGATAACTAACTAAAGGCATTGTAGTGAAACGTCGTTCCTGACAACAATTTCCAGGTCACTACGACTGAAAATATTGCTTATTGCTTACCTTAAATTTGATTTATTAATATAATTAACTATATAAATAATTATATAAAATTTACACAGGAGAATCTAAAGTGTCAATATAAACATTTTAGGGATAACTACCAATGGAGGAATTGAATTAGTTTTATTGTAAATAAATACTGTTTGGCTCCTCCTACACACCCTGCACAGAGACGTTCTACCAACTAGCTGGACTGAGGCACCCATCCAGAGTAGTATGGTAGTAATGATGCTCCCACTCACCATACACGTACGATGGTGATGAAGAACATTATGATTTTAAAAAGGGTACCAGTTGTGATAAAATGGTATTTTAAGTGTAATGGGGTTAATCATGAGGGTATCTGATTAAACATTTGCCATTATTTGAATATATCTAAGAGTGACGAGATATTTCACCTTGTCAGTTTTGTAAGGTCATCTTTACTTTCCTCTAAAGACTACTGGAAACATGATAAAATCAAAATATATATCATAATTATAATCATTTCTTAGGAATTTAACTCCAAGGTTACAAACACACTTGTGTGTCAGTCCAAATAGTACTCACCTTGTAAAAACATATTTTAGATCTCTTAGAGTAATCATATTAGTCGAAATGTAATTTGGCCATGCAGGACATAAAAAATAATTAAATAAAAACAGAGATCAGACATAGTACGTCGGGCTGAGAGAGTCAAACGTGACGTTAGCGAAGAATCCTCTGACTATCGAACTCAGCAAATCCTAATACTATCCAAGAAAGCTTTTAGTTTTCGGAAACCTCAGTAAATTTATTCTATTCCATCCCGAAATTCAAACAAAAAATTACAGTTACACAATCAATAAAATTTCTAGTAGGAATCTATAAATAGTCAAACAGGAATATTTCTTAACATCTGGCAATATTCAAAATAGCGCCAAAGTTCCTAGCTTTTAAAACAACAATATTAGTTGGAAGGATATCAATAGTTCGGTCCTTATGAACACCATGGTCAGATACTGTGTATCTACGTTGAATTCTGGAGCCATTGTACGCAATATAAGATTCGTCTTCCTCGTATATGAAACAGTCATTGCTTTTGCTTGAGTCAAGCTCATATGATTACCAGCTATCCACTTAGTACTTTAGTCAACAGCTGACTATAAGGCCAAGGACTATTTAGTTTCCTAAACAATTCATGATATTTTGACATGAGTATGTTAGATAACAGCTCAACATCACAGGACTATATAGAAATAATTGCATTACTAAAAATTACGGGCCCTTTATTTTTACTTCAACGGAAAATTTACCAAAGCTTTCGGAAAGTTCTCTACCAAACCTAGCTCTGAACGCCTCTCATAGAGATAGGATGTTACCCAACATATGTAGATAGGATACAGGCTACATATGCCTGAGCATACATAAGTAAGAGTGTTCACGAATAACTAAGTGATGGAGCAACTTATCAAATGTTTTCTTAAAATCTTAATAAATAGTGTTTGACTAGCCAGTACGAGAAATTCGTAACGATAACAAGCCATAAGATAGTCATGTTTATGAATTATGACAAGATGTAAGATGTTAAATTTACCTTGTGGAATCTTTTGGCAGAAGTGACAACTTCATAATATCCTTTTCTCCAAAGAAGCTCTTCACTTTTTCAAGTACTACTTCATACAAATAAGTACAAAAGAAAATATAAATAAATACAAAATAACGGATATAATTTAAAAGACAATATAGCTTTATCAATGGAATCAGCATAGCAACTTGCGACTTCCAAATAAATGGAACTTCTCTTAAAAATACAGATAAACCCAGATTTCAGTGACACCTTTGATGGTAGATGATATTATTCCATAAATGTACCAGAATAACCACTATTCAGGTCCTACATTACTGAAAGAACACTCTTTACTTTGGTTATAAGAACACCAGTAGATGATAACACCTCATTAAGGATAAGGTTACATTTCGTGGCTCAGCCATCTGCTTATCTAGCTCTTAAATAGATGCACATTATTTAGAAACAAGTATAACATCTTCTTGAGGTCCTCAATCATCGTTTTATCAAGAGTATCAGGTGTAGAATCAGAAGGTCCCTACAATTAGTGTTTTTATACTTTCAGAAATCAAAGTGGAAAAGTGTCTGAAGTTAGAGAGCGATGATGTCAATATTTTTAATGAGTTAACAAATAATGTTTTCTTTCAAGCAGACGAAAATCCTTCCCTCAATAAAAACCAACTAAAAAGAGAGATTAGCCAGGGGGAATTATTTCAGTGATGGTACATGATAGAATTATATTACAGCTTTCCAAAATGGTTAAAAGATAATATATGTTACTAATGTTGCTAACTTCAAAGTTTCCAAAGACTTTCTTGAAATGTATATACGAAATTCTCGAACCAATTAACCTTATAGAAGGTAAATAAACTGACAAATATCTCAAATTTAACTGTACTGTATTTGAAAACTGTGTTTTATTTTTCCGAATTTACAATCTACGCAACTGTCTTTGAAGATTTATATGTTGATTTGGGTAGAATCTAGGATAGGGATAGGATATATTGGGCTTGAACTAGCAAATCCCCTTACAAATAAAAATTTTAACTTAAAAATAATAACTTTCTAAAGTAGATAAGTTGTATGACTGTTGATATTACGTACATGAAGTTTTCTTTCCAAGAATTGTCTATCAATAATTTTAATTTGACGACTAAAACAATACATAGTGTTTGGGATAGATTGTTAGAGGTAATACAGCAGGGTGCGGACATAAATGTGAGATGTTGCTGCAGAAGGTTGGAATTGTTTGTAGTCCCACCACGTTTGGCAAACGAAGGGTTCCAGTTGTCCCCCTTCAGAGGTTTCTCTAGCATTCTCATTAGGTGAAAAATATAGTTAATTGGATAGCAAGATGTTTCATTGTGATTATTTATTTTAAAAGGAGTACTTATGAATAGATGCGTATTTGTAAATGTCCATAAGGAAATTAATTTCATGACAATAATAAAATAAAATGTTTTGATAACTATGAATAAGTTATAGATATTTCAACCAAGACAAATATTTTAGATTAAAACTTTATGTAAATTGCTTGTCGTTTGTTTGGCCAATATAAAACAGTAACTTTTTTTAAAGAGTGCATTATTATATTTACATGATTTTAAATACTTTGCAAATCACTTTGTACGTTAAAAATCATTAAAAGTAAAGCAGTGAACAATACTCTCAATATTTATAAAACTTGTATATAATTTGTTTTCAAATTATAACGCTATTTTATCATATTAAAAATATGCTTTAAAAGTACAAATAGTTATTTGGACTTTTTTCTTAAAACACCTAAGAGTGAACTTTAGTAAAGAAAAACTGATCTTACATGGATTTATCGGCACCTCCCTGTCCCCCACCACCACCCATCAACTTAACCACTGTGAAGCTAAGTTGTCATCAAAAATCTCTTCTGATATCCTGGAATAAATTCTAAATTCATATTATTTTTACAACTCAAAAGAACTATATTTTTATAGATAATCAATAAATTATCTACTTTAAGAATGATTAATTTTCAACTCAAAGTTTCTATGTTTCATGGCTTTCAAGTATGGCAACTACATTGTATATTGTATGTAAAGTAACCTACTAAACCCAACATTAAGTTGCCAATAAATATACTAACACATACATACAACCAATAAAATGTTCTATACAGTATAATTGTTATTGTGTATAATTGTAATAAACGATACGATGTATCAAAATACATCCAATCGAGGCTGTGTCTAGACAAAGTAATGAGGTAACCGAGCTATTTATTATGGGCTATAAAGAGATCTGAGACTCATTCTACTAAATCTAGGCATTACTATTATTATCTGGTAAAGTTAAAAATTTTTAATTATATGTTTAATTGGATTTGTTAGTTGATTAACTGTCAATAGTCCAAATAATTCTCCAGGAAACAAGTAGCCTAAATACAAAAGTATACATTTACACATATATTCATATGAAGTTTTATATCATCTTTAGCCTTCGTAAACTGTATATAGTTTACTTAATTGATGTACTCTTTATTCATACAGTCCTGGTCAAAGAAATCACCGTTTAAGTAATAAAGTGTTTTGTAATCATTCCTAGTTGGTTTTTTACTTCTTTTTATGAACCAGTTAATTACGGATTGGTTACCCACTTTAACTCAATAAAATCTCTGTGATGAAATGTTTGAATAAAATTATTGTGAAACGATTTGTCTTCAGCTACTTTTATTTGAATTCAGACAAAAATACAACATGTCAAAATCTTCATTGGGAGGCAATACTGTATGTACTTATTTTATAACTTTGCATGGTATTGATTTTGTATGTAATGAAATATTTAATGGATATTTGTTTTTTTTCCATTAGTTTCAACTGGTATTTTCGGTTGTGGGATTATCTTAAGATTAACGTCGTATTACACATTGGTATTTAATTCAATCAATTAAACAATACATTTAAATCACCAAAATCAAGAAAATGACTATTAAATGGTTATGAAATAAACATAACTATAATATGTTCAACATTTATTAAACCTTTACCTATTTGTAAAAGAATGGGATATTTATGAAGTGAGAATTGTTTCAAGTGTTGTGGTGATTCATGATACCCTATAATGTGTTCTCTCCAAGTCACCCTATCTCCATCATCATGAGCCATACGACAAAATATTCTTTCTAACGGTTAATTTGTCTTCACACATTATTAATAAAAAATATTTGTTAGGCATACAGATTTCCTACGTCCCTATTTCCTCTCCCTGCAGTACACGTCTAGAAACACGTCTATCGTGAAGTATTAACTATCTAAATGCTATTAAATTTGTTGCTTATAATGTTATTTCGATTACTAATACATTATGGGAAGGATTGAATAAATAACAAAAATAGGTCAAATTGCTTTAGCTGCCCACCATACTCAAACTTTGTTCTATGACAATAACTACCTAATCTATTTATATTTTTAAAAGAACATATTGTTATAAGATTCATTTGTAATGAAAGGACTTGCCTGTAACCTAACCTAACCTATCCTATCCTAACCTACACAATATCTTTGTGAGTTTATGTGGAGAAAGCGCCTACAGTAGGACATATTGTATGACGAGTGTTTATTACATCCTGCAACATTTTTCATATCTCCTTTATGGATATTCGATAATAGAAAAAGTTTGTGTTTAGCGGGCAGCTAAAGGAATTTTACCCAACAATACATGATGTTTTGTTACAATGAATTGTTATGAGTCATGGTTTCACTGGATTGTCGGGCAGGTGATCGTGTCTTTCCTGTATGGAGGAGTAGAACGACATCACTTCCGGCCAATCCAGTAGGCTTTAGGTTTTGCTATAATGGCAGTTAATTTGCCTTTAGGTGGAGCAAAAATCTTCCCGAATGGCGATAAGAAGAATCTAGATAACTCTTCCAGAACAATATTCACCACAGCTCCAGAACATTCTTGACTCTAACTGGTGCTTTATATGAAGGCACCCATCAGCCGACCAGTGTCAGTATCAGTGGAAGTGTGTCTTCGACCTCCATCCTTATGTAAAACTAACAGTTAGTAGCCAAAAAGTAAAATCGCCTTATTATTTTGGATTCTGTAGACCGTAACTTTGTTTTGACGATTATGTTATTATTCTCTTTTTTTAAATGTATCCCCACATAGCAGAACTATATAAATTTGGATTTTAAATGGTTACGAAAAAGTATCAGATTTCCCCTTAATATATTTGAAACATTTACGATTTTTTTATAGAATTTAAAGTTTATCTGTAAACGTTAGTATTATTTCATTTATTGGTTTAACAGTTAAATGAGTTTACATTTTTAACAACAAATAAAATGTTCAGTACATTCAATCCTAGTTCAAAATTAGATAATTAAATATGTACATATACATTAGTACATATTTAATAATCAAATTACAGCCAATATTATAACAACCACCATCGTATTCAAATATATATATATATATATATATAAATGTTCATTAAGTCATATTGTAAATAAATATTTATTTTTTTACATTAGAAATTTATTGAACATAAATGTTTTCAAAATACAATTTACTTTCTGCTCTTCTGAGTAAGAAATGTTATAAATTGAAGAAAATAGTTTCTCTTTGAAAATGTATTTCACTCACTTTGAGACCTCATTGATAAACATTGAACGTTTCGTCATTGACTGTGACGACAATTTGTTGTTACAGCACCGTTCGCTCTTACAATGTTATCTGGTCAGTATATGTACTCAATTCACATTCTCAATATTATTTAGTTTATACTATTTGAGTTTGTAAGTCTTACCAAAAAATAATACTGAGATTAAACTTAAGTTTATATATAATATTTATTGAAAATCTAAGCTGACTTCCTTTCTTTCGTAATATGCCCAAAGGTGTGATGAGTAAAACAGGTAGACGTGCATTTTGCCTACTGTCTACCAGCAATGATCCCAACAGATACACTGAGGTTACAAGTTATCAAAACGAGTGGAAAGAAGCAATAAATAGTGAACTTAAAGCTATAAAAAAAAAAAAAAAAACTGGACACAAAATTGAAGTAATTCTTCAATTTACTATGTCTGTTATATTGTATTTATAGAATATTCCTTACTGTATTTTGATTACCACTCTTAGTGACAAAATCTACTTATTTATTTTAATTTTAGCCGATTTTACTATACATTTTACAGTCAAATTTTTACTGTAATTGATCATTTAGCCGACAGATCGAAATAATGATTACAAGTTATATATATTCTATGTCTTACTCCGTGGAACTATTTTAGTAGAGTACAATTTAAACATTTAAATATAGCCCTTATTTAAAGTGTGATAAAAAAGCATATAAGGAAGACACACTCAAATGTGAAATCATATACGAGTGTGGACCGTAGGTGGGTTTTATCACTTTTCATATGGGAGAGTAAGTGGCTCATAAACACCTGTGTGTGTGTGTGTGTGTGGGAGGGTAGGTGGGTCATCAGCACTGAATTTGTAGAAGAGTATGTGGGTAGTAACTAATGTGTGTGTATGGGAGGGAGGGTACCACAATAACGAAGGAAAACAACTGTGAATAAGCGCCTTCACTTGAAAGACCGGCAATCCCCGCATAACACCCAAGTAGCCAGATCACGGGTTTTACGCCGTCACATTTTTATTGAAGTAGGCCCACTACTAAGAGTTTAGCACTTTGGATGGTAATTATACATGTCTGTTGGATGGTCTAAACATGATCAATATAAGTATTTTGATATAAATAAGGATTGGTTTGCCCCAAATATGAATTGTAATTTCACTTTTCCATCCGTCGTTTCATGTATGAGTTGTACGTAATTTTAAATATCGTAATACTCTTTTAAGGTAGCACTTTAAGTATATGTAAAACTAATTAAAGATAATATACAACTGAATATAATTAAAATTTTTAATTTTTTTACTTAGTAGTTACACATGTAACAAATATTTGTATGCAATGACAATATATCAATTAATAATGAAACCCAGCATTTTATCAATAGTAACATGTAATTCGGGCCGATGGTAAAAATTTAGACGTTCAATAAGAGAAACTGGTTGTCTGCCATTAAATAATCTGGAACTATTTGTTATATACTACGTAGTAAGCTCATTGTATTTATGTAATTACATAACTTTAATTTAATTCAAGTTACTTAATAAGGTGTATTATATTATATTATATAATACACTATAATTATTATATAATACACTATTATTATATTATATTATATAATACACCTTATTAAGTAACTTGAATTAAATTAAAGTTATGTAATTACATAAATACAATGAGCTTACTACGTAGTAAATAACAAATAGTTCCAGATTATTTAATGGCAGACAACCAGTTTCTCTTTATAATATATATAATATAATATATATTATATTATATATATATTATATTATATTATATTATTTTATATTATATTAAATTATATTATATTATATTATATTATATTATATTATATTATATTATATTATATTATATTATATTATATTATATTATATTATATTATATTATATTATATTATATTATATTATATTATATTATATTATATTATATTATATTATATTATATTATATTATATTATATTATATTATATTATATTATATTATATTATATACACTACTGTACTTTGCAATGGTTTTACATTAACTATGGTTAGGTATAGGGTGATGTTATCACAGGGAACTTTGTTTCTTACTGATTTTTTAATTGATTTATGTAACAATTGTCTTATTCTAAATGTTTTACCAACGCTAGCAAGGTCTTCAAACACAAATAACGTATTGCGAGGAAAATACTGTTGGCACAGAAATAATGTGCACTCGAATTTGAAGGTTGTTTACTAAGAAACCATGAGGCCTGTGAAAAATGCAACCACATCAAAATGTCCCCCTTTAAACATATGATATGGCACATGCATTTTAACTTTGTTGTATATATTTATTTATTTTATTTGTATACAGAGTCACTATGCAAAACTTAGTGAGTTCCTATAGTAAAAATAGAAAATAAAGAACCTAATAGATAAAATACATGTTTTTTATTTTAAATTTCTTTATACTAATTATCAACACTGGACGGTTTAGGGCAAACACCTACCTTTAAATATAAATATTTCAGCTTATTATTATTTTGCTAACTAGCGTTACAAATTAAAGTTAATACAATAACTGTGCAATGTGGTTTCACAGAAACACTTAAGATAACGAGTGAAAGTTTTTAGATAATTTTATCCTGTTGGCCAAAATATTCCTGTTCTCTACTCTATGTCCCATTCTTTCTAGAACACTCTGTTCGGCAGTGTGTAAAATGTAAAATTGTAACTGTAAACACAAACAAAGTGACATAAACTTAGCGTGTTTTCTTACTGTAATTTAATTGTTTAAAGGAAAAAACTAAGTGATTATTGAATCAGATTTGTTTGTATTTGGTGTGTTAACTTTAATTTTCTATTGCTGGAAACTGTCCGTTTCTGGGTCAATGTCTATCTCAGCTGTGTTGTTTTGGTAAATGTTCATTTTCAGTAAATCAATGATACCAAGGAAAGTTCATTAGAATTAAAAATATTTTACAAAAATATAAAATAAATAATCTAAATCAACCTGCATTACAAGTTTCATTATAAGTTTAGAAAATTTTTATCCTAGTTGGAATAGAAAAAGTATCAACATTTGAAATAGTTTTTACTTTGTTACAAGCTTTACTCCGTTATGGAACTTTGTTATCCAGGAGAACATGTATTCAATTGGAAAAATTAATAATTTAGTTTTAAAGTATGCATAGCCAGATCATAGGACATAGCTAAACATGGCGAGAAACACAATATTATATCTAGTCACAGTTAAATACAGTACTTTTTGCCCTCTAAAAGTAGACTTACAGATTTTTCTAGACTTTGAAACTTTTTGTCTTAAAGAAAATTCTGATTTTAATCGGAAAAATTACAATTTAATTTGCCCAAATTTATAGCCAGTAATTCACAGTAATTCTAAACATGGCAAGAACCTCGACATTTCATTGATTTAAAGTCAGTTCCCTTCCTTTACAGCCTCTAAAAGTAGACTTTTAGTTTTTTAGACAATCATGTTTTCTAAACTACAAGAAACACACACACACACACACACACACACACACACACACACACACACACACACACACACACACACACACACACACACACACACACACACACACACACACACACACACACACACACACACACACACACACACACACACACACACACACACACACACACACACACACACACACACACACACACACACACACACACACACACACATATATATATATATATATATATATATATTTTCTTAACCTCTCATCTTTTCTTAAGAAATTATTATAAGAAGCGCAATTAACCTCTTATCACAATTTCTCCAAAACTATACCTAGAGGCTTCCTAAGAAAGGATTTTCCTCTCCGACTTCAGGACTCCGTCCCACTGGCTTCTAAAATTCCCATGGTATTCTTAAGGAGCTATATTAATTGATTTATTTATTTGATAATCATCGGGTAAATAAAACAAATTGAGTAAAATTGTGATAGGCTAAAATTATAAAATTGTAAATAATTTAGTAAAGTAATAAATTATACATATCAGCTGTTTTAAATTGGATATTAGATCAAATAACTTGAATAATAGTGGGAAATTACTGTGTAAACTGAAATCCTGCTGCATAGTTCTATTAGGTATAATCAAACTCAATATCATGACTAGTAAAGTGGGCGGGTACAGCTAGTGACGTATAATTAAACGAGGGAAACAAAGAATCTACATTTCCTGGTGACAACCGCGTCAGAACCCACTGTCTTAGAGAAACCACTGAGGATTCCACATCACAGTATGGGCAAAACGTCTTGTTATCTTGTAAATATTGTAGATATTACCTTGACGTGATTATATTGTAGATAGTACCTTGAAGTGGTTGTCACAGAAAAATATAGATTCTAGCTATGACACTGGCCACTTATGCCCAAGTTCTAAGAAAGAAACAATTATTGTTTAATTCGACTTTTCATATTCAAACAACCTTCAAACTCGGGCACACACAGTTTCTGCACCGAGAGTAGGCGTCTTAATTAACAACATGTTTTTTCTACAAAAACGTAGTCTATATGCAAAAATTGTTTACGATGTAGATGGATATTTTAAAACCCTGAAAAAAATATTTACTCATTAACAATATTATTCAATTATTGCACAATATAGCGTTGTGTTATTCATTAAATAAGGTATGTAACTTGCGATGTATGTTTTAAAGAATGACGTATGAACGAAGTTGTAGCCTTAACTTAAAGCTACTATTTATTTTTGATATGTTGAACAACTTAAATGAGAGATGAAAATAAAATTTCTTCAATGATAAAAATGGTGTTTATTTTTCTTCTTATAACTTCAACAAATAATAATAATAACGAAAATAAAAGAGCTTTCTTTATTTAGTTAAAGGAACACAAATAAATTAAAAATCAAAACAAATCAAATATCTTCAGACCAGAACCTTTTTTATTAATTAATTCTTAATTCAAAAATTTAGAAAATTGAAAATATCTCAAAATTGAAAATTGAAATTGAAATCAAATTGAAAATCAAAATCAAAGTTGCAAATCAAAATTAAAATTCTTAAAGTTGAAATTGTTAAATTGAAATTAAATAGTTGAAATTCTTAAATTGAAATTGCCTCCGGGAGATCTGAAAAGAAATAAATAACCAGCTTTTAGTGACTTGAAACATTTTCCTTTTTTACAAAATTTTTTAAACAGAAAACAAAGCACTCTCAGAACTGTCACTAGAAGAGTGACTACAAACAAGATCAAGTTTTAACCGCGCATGCTTGGTGGATCTTACCCTAACTACTAAAACCCTACTGAAAAACCTAACTAGAGAAAACTTGTAAAAATTACTTACGTAGCTGTCCTGGAGATTTTAACCCACCACGTGACCACAAACAAAGCGCGACATACGCTCACTCACTCACTAGCGACAAGGAAAAATTGCCGATCCGGAAAACAAGACTCCGAACGGTTAAAATCGCCGTGAAGAACAAACGTGGTCACTCGCCAAAAGATTACTTAAAACTGTTCGAACGCCCGCAAACCTTCCTCCAACGGACTTACCCCCTCCTTACTCTAGAAGCTAAATCAACCAATAAGAGCCCTCTAAACCAGGACAACCGAACAGGTAAGGCCCACCAAACATGTAGACTTCAGAAAACATGTCGCATGAAATTGACAGGAAATTAACAACGTGAATATACTGGTTATTTAGCTAATTTAAATGGGAAAAAACTACTTTTTTATTTGAAAGGGGAAGATTCTGAATTTTTCTCAAAACTTGGAGAATTTATATTGAAAACTTTTGGTAAAAGAACCAAACACCTAAATCTCTCAGTTCTTACAATATTTAACATTTTCTAGACACAATTCTCTAAAATCATTATAATGAGACAATTAACAATTGTTACATTATTTTCCCCCTTCACAAGAAAAAAAAAATTTTTTTTTTTTTTTTTTTTTTTTTTTTGAAACCCTATCATCATCACCAACTCATATTTACCACCTTCAAGAATAATCTTATTCACTTCTTTAGACCTTGACATCTTTTATGTGCACTCTTCGCACTTCTTTGGGATTGGACAGCCTCTGCACCAATATGCTCACTGAAGATATTTGATTTGTTTTGATTTTTAATTTATTTGTGTTCCTTTAACTAAATAAAGAAAGCTCTTTTATTTTCGTTATTATTATTATTTGTTGAAGTTATAAGAAGAAAAATAAACACCATTTTTATCATTGAAGAAATTTTATTTTCATCTCTCATTTAAGTTGTTCAACATATCAAAAATAAATAGTAGCTTTAAGTTAAGGCTACATTAAGTGCGCAACTCTGCTAGTTGAACAAGAGAGAGACGTTTAAAAAATAGAAGTGTGTGCTTATCACCAATTATCTCAGACCAGATTTTAAAAGAAAATTTAATATTAAATAAATTGAGAAGATGGCACTCAAGGTAGACTTTCTACTGAAGAAAGAACTTATGTATGAAGCACGTTTAAGAGGAATAGAAGTAGAGGACAGCATACTAGTGGGTGATTTAAGAAAGAAACTTAGAGAGCTTGTCAAGTTAGGTGTTAGGCCTAATATAGGTTACCTGTCCGGCCATGTAGTAGGTGGAGAGGAATATGAGTTCATTAAAGTAAACTTGGAAAATCTGAAAGAAAGAATTGAGGGTGTGGTGGAAAGTAGATGTTTAAGTGATATAATCCGTATTGAAGCTAAGTTAGCTCATTACGAATTAAGATTAAAGGGTCTAAAAGGGTTGTTTGTAAGTAATGAAGCCGCTTTAGCTAAAGTGTCATCCCTCGAGGAAAATTTAAATTCCTTGAAGGAAATGGTAGGGAAAATTAACATTGATTTAGCAGAGAAGGACAACATAGAGCAGGAGATAACTAGAAACGGCGAAATTGAAGACGAGTTTGAACAAAGCTTAGTAAGGGGAGTGCAGAAACAGGTTCTAATGAGCCAATCGATAAGCGCACCCTTGAACGGAGTCGCATCTCCAGAAATGGCAGATAATTTCAACTGTCAACGAAATGTTACGTTGAATTATTCTCGCCTACCTAATCCACTAGAGCGGTATCTAAATAGATTTGAGGTAACAGATGGGTTAAACGCTAGCTGGTTGATCAAATTCATTAAAAACATGTTAGCTTTGAAAAATGAAACAAAGTTAAAAGATAGTGAGATTTTAGAGATTATCTTGGGATATGCTAACGGTCCTTTGTATAGTAAAATATTAAAGTGTAAAGAAGAGAGGGACACTGTAAGTGAAACTCATCTTATTATACTAAAACAATTCGTTCCAATGGGGCTGAGAGAAAACTTAAAGAAAACAATGGTAAACCGTCCACAGAAGTCTGGGGAACCATTAGAAGTATATATAAATGAATTGAAAATCTATAGTGAGGTACTTAATACTAGATACACCGAAGAAGAAGTAGTAGACATTGTCAAATTAGGATTAAATCCAGAAACTAGAGCTAAATTAGTATTTGTGGGAAATCCTACCAGCTATGCAGACCTAGATAGCATGTGTATTCAAGTACAAAATGTATGTTACAACGATGTGCAACGTAGAGAGGTAAGAGCATACCTACCACCTAAGCATAGCGCTAGCCGTAATGTAAACAATGTAGAAGATCGAAAAACCTGTTTTATATGTAATAAATATGGCCACATAGCGAGGGATTGCTATCAAAATAGGAACACACAGAAGCACACACAGCAGTACAACAAAGTTTTCACACCACCCAATAAACAATACAACCCAGTAAAATACAATAGACCCGGAACAAGTTTTACACAGAAGGAGATTACAACACAGAAGCCAAAAAACTAGATTATGGGAGGGAGTTGGCCAAATTCGGATCTCGTGTCGATCCCCTCCCAGAAATCCAGCAAAATGTAAACAAAAACAAACCCATGCACAACAACACAGCAGACGACAAGATGACTCACTCAAGTGTAAACAATAACACTGATAATATGGAACACAGTCTAAACATTTTACCAACTATTGAAGTTACAGTAAACAACAAAGTGAAACAGGAAGCATTAATTGATACTGGAAGTTCAATTAATGTAATTAGTGAAGATTTGTTTAACAAATTAAAAGCATGTTGTCCTAAGTTACAGTTGAATAGGTCAGATATTAAGTGTCGTACAGCGAGTCAAAGTGAAATGAAGATACTGGGGCAGTGTAATTTAAAAATAAAAATAAATGAATTTACTTGGAAAATACTTGTCCAAGTAAGTAAACAATTAAGTTATGCTATGATAATTGGGAGTCAATTTATTAAACAAAGTGAGTTGGTAGTAGACTTGAAAAGTAACCAGTGTTATTTTAACTTCAAGCCTAATGTAAAAATCGAATTCATTCACAGTTTAGCTCACATAAGAATTAATGTAAACAATGTTAGTAAACAAGTAAATATTGGCTGCAGTGAAGTCAAGGAAGAAATAGTTGATTTAATAGAAAAATATCCAAATGTTTACACTAATAAAATAGGCAGTGGAATAGATTATGAATATACAATTAAGTTGAATGATACAACTCCTGTCAATATTAGACCATATCCAGTTAATCCTGCTAAGATGAAAATTTTGAAAAATATATTAGATGATTTACTTAAACAAAATATTATTAGGCCTAGTCAATCACCATACAATAGCCCTGCATTCTTAGTACCGAAGGGTGAAGACAAATATAGGCTAGTTATTAATTATTCAGAAGTAAACAAGAAAATAGAGAAAGTAAACACACCGCTGGGTGACTTGCATGATATTCACCATTTCCTAGAAGGAGCAAAATATTTTACTGTCTTAGATTTATGTAGCAGTTTTCACCAAATTAGATTATCGGAAGAAAGTAAAAGAATAACAAGTTTTAGTACACCATTTGAAAGCTTTGAATTCAATCGCATTCCATTTGGTCTTCATTTAGGCTCATCTTTGTTATCCAGTTATTTAAATAGAGTACTGGAGGGACTGAAATTCAAGTGTGTAATTAATTATGTGGACGATTTAATAATTTATTCCAAGACATTAGATGAACATTTACAACATATTAAAGAAGTTACTGAAAGACTCAATAAATGGAACCTCACTGTTAACCCAGAAAAAGTAAAATTTGTATTTAAAGAAATAAAGTTTTTAGGATATCTAATCAGCCATAATCAAGTTACAATAGATCCTGAGCGCACCAGTTCAATTTTAAGTGCCAAACCCCCTACCAATAGCAAAGCTGTAAGTCGATTTATAGGAATGTCCAGTTATTTTGCTAAATTTATTCCAAATTATGCTGAACTTGCAGCTCCTTTAAATGAATTAAGGAAGAAAAATGTTAAATTTGAATGGAATTCCAAGTGTCAGGAAAGTTTTGATAAAATAAAAACAATAATTAGCAATCCACCAGTATTAAAAATACCTAATTATGAGCAAGAGTTCATTCTACACACTGATGCCAGTAACAATGCAGTTGGAGCATGTTTATTACAGTATGAGGGAACTGATCTTAAGCCAGTAGCTTTTTATTCTAAAAAACTAAATCAAAGTAAAAAAGTAATGAGTATTTACCATAAGGAATGCTTAGCTGTAACCGCCTCAATACAGAAATTTTATAGTTATTTGGAAGTAAAGCCATTCACTTTGAGGTGTGACAATAGTGCCTTAGCTTGGATTCTAACACATTGTAGAAAATTAGGAAAACTAGCAAGATGGTGTGAAATAATTCTGAGTTTACCATTTAAAGTAGAAATAATTAAGGGTAAAGATAATGTATTAGCAGACTATCTAAGTAGAATATTTAGCAATAATGAAGAGGAAGTTCCAAGTGAAGACATTTTAGTTCATTGTTATGATCAGTCGGTTGTACAAACAATGGATGTAGATAAGGAAGCAGAGTAGCGCACTTAATGTAGCCTTAACTTAAAGCTACTATTTATTTTTGATATGTTGAACAACTTAAATGAGAGATGAAAATAAAATTTCTTCAATGATAAAAATGGTGTTTATTTTTCTTCTTATAACTTCAACAAATAATAATAATAACGAAAATAAAAGAGCTTTCTTTATTTAGTTAAAGGAACACAAATAAATTAAAAATCAAAACAAATCAAATATCTTCAGACCAGAACCTTTTTTATTAATTAATTCTTAATTCAAAAATTTAGAAAATTGAAAATATCTCAAAATTGAAAATTGAAATTGAAATCAAATTGAAAATCAAAATCAAAGTTGCAAATCAAAATTAAAATTCTTAAAGTTGAAATTGTTAAATTGAAATTAAATAGTTGAAATTCTTAAATTGAAATTGCCTCCGGGAGATCTGAAAAGAAATAAATAACCAGCTTTTAGTGACTTGAAACATTTTCCTTTTTTACAAAATTTTTTAAACAGAAAACAAAGCACTCTCAGAACTGTCACTAGAAGAGTGACTACAAACAAGATCAAGTTTTAACCGCGCATGCTTGGTGGATCTTACCCTAACTACTAAAACCCTACTGAAAAACCTAACTAGAGAAAACTTGTAAAAATTACTTACGTAGCTGTCCTGGAGGTTTTAACCCACCACGTGACCACAAACAAAGCGCGACATACGCTCACTCACTCACTAGCGACAAGGAAAAATTGCCGATCCGGAAAACAAGACTCCGAACGGTTAAAATCGCCGTGAAGAACAAACGTGGTCACTCGCCAAAAGATTACTTAAAACTGTTCGAACGCCCGCAAACCTTCCTCCAACGGACTTACCCCCTCCTTACTCTAGAAGCTAAATCAACCAATAAGAGCCCTCTAAACCAGGACAACCGAACAGGTAAGGCCCACCAAACATGTAGACTTCAGAAAACATGTCGCATGAAATTGACAGGAAATTAACAACGTGAATATACTGGTTATTTAGCTAATTTAAATGGGAAAAAACTACTTTTTTATTTGAAAGGGGAAGATTCTGAATTTTTCTCAAAACTTGGAGAATTTATATTGAAAACTTTTGGTAAAAGAACCAAACACCTAAATCTCTCAGTTCTTACAATATTTAACATTTTCTAGACACAATTCTCTAAAATCATTATAATGAGACAATTAACAATTGTTACAAAGTTAAAGGTACATTAAGGAAGCTGTAACTAGGTGATTTGTTCATTCAGTCAGTATCCTCTATCTGCTTCCAAATACACGTGTCTCCTGGATATTTTGATCCTTTTTAGAGATATTTTATAACTTTATAGCCTTTCATAAATCATCTAACTGTTAAGATTGTATTCTTAATATCGGCACTAGAGCAATCCTGTAACCAAAAGTTAGTTGGCAACGATGTGTTGTGGAACGTTTATGCCATAAGTTGTAATCTTCTCATTTTTAATACAAAAAGGTGTCCACTCAGTGATTGCCATTGACGAACAAAATGCTAGAGAAGTCTGGGGTTTCCATGTTGGGTGGTGGTCATGGTTTGGGTGTTTTTTAGGGGAGAGAACTGAGTATCAGGTTTGCCAATCAGTTGAATATCAGATCATTACTACGTGTTCTGATCCATGTAAATATTTAGGTCTCTTAATGGTCCTTTCCAACCTACGTCGAGCTCAGTTAATAACAAGACTACACATGTCATCCAGACTTAAAATATGACGATCGCACTCAAGTAATAGTAATATTTTCCTTGAAATACGCAAAAGCTAAATTTTTGTCTTAGATAGGAATATCAAAAATAGTTTTCTAAACCGTTATACTTTAAAATATTATATTTGTAATTATTTTGTTGTACCTTAGAATGATTTTAAGGAACTCTATCACACATTGGGTTGCGTGCTCAGAACGACGTTACATGTGAGCACATAATCACACCAACAATCAGTCACTCACCGAGTGACATCCTGACTACAAAAGACGAAATATTACTCCATCGGAAAAAATCTTTAATTTAATAACTAAATTGGTATCTTCCCCCCCCCCACTGTAATGGCACAGTTACATTATAACATGAAAATACATATACATAAAATAAAAAAATTAAAAACTGCCAATCTGCAATCAACCTCCCTAAATATCATCATAGCCAAATTTAAATTACACCACCCACAAGACGGATGAGATAGCTTAGGACGACATGGCTTGAAATAATCTTTCACAATCTAAGGATACAATACGAATAAAAATGAACAAATTATAAGATTGGGATTGATAACAGGTTGGACCCCTTAAGTTTTCATAAACTCGAGTTGATTACAGTATAAATATAAGACCGGAAAATAGTTAAATTGTTCAATTTACCACTCTCAGAACAGAAGTTTTCACAAATGAATCTCTGTACCTTCTTGTACTCATTATTTAGCAATTTTCTTAAGACCTATCTATTCAAGATCTTAAAATATTCCTACTATGATTAAAGTAGTAACATTAAGCTTTAACGCTTACTAAATTGACCAATTTTTTAAATTTTGAATATTAGTAAATATAAATAAAATGTGTGTTAAAGTCGTACATTTCATTAAAGAAAATTTATATTGCCTTTAATTTTAAAATAAAATCAGAATTGAAAATAATAAGGAAGTTGTCCCCAAAGTCCCCTTGTTTGCTTTGCCTTCCTAGTTCAAATGGACTTATAACAATGAGTCTTTACAGGCCTTGTTTTTCTTCCCTCTCGAATCATTATTGTTTCATTTCTATGTTGCTACAGAGGTATAGCGTGTTTAGTTTCATTATTTATTGGGCAATAATCTCCAATTAAAACACTTATAAAATATTTTACAGTTAATTATTTACATATTTTTATGTTCTGTAACATACAAAAGTTTCAACTAGAAAACTTGGGCATTTCACGAATTTTTATTTTGTATTTTAGACATTTTATTTTTATATAATTACATTTTTAATGTGAGTTTACTTATGGACATTATAATCTAATATCGTGAATATATGTGTCAGGAGGATAGAGTTTACAAATTATAAAAATAATATACAAAATCATTAGGTTCTTGGTGGTTTTAAAGTTGTATTTTTTAATTTTAAAAATGTTTTAAATAAACAATTGAACAACACATTGTTATGTTAACCGTTCGACCCTCACATCATAGGTGCTTTTATTTTTAAAGTAATTTAAACGGAATATTATTAGTAACCATTTCATATCAGGTAGATCCTTAACATACCAATCCATTTATTTTTCTTTGAAGTAGGACTGTTTCATTACAATATCATTTTGTCGAAGACCCTTAGTATAATGTATTGCCAAACTCTGTATATTTGATGGTTTATTTTCTATAAAAGGTATATTTTGTATAGCTGATTCATTATGCTGACAGTTTTTGCCAGTTGGTGTGGTGGGAGCTGTAAGACTGGCAAAAAGGAAAGAAATTAAGAAAAAATTTCTATAGTAAACTATTAAAAATGCATGTTCATATGAATAAAATAATAAACTAAACATTTTATATTTGCTTAGTACTGTATAATTAAGTGATGATTTAAATTTTGTGTAACATTATTTTTTACGTGGTTTTGGATAATGTCAATGAAAATAATGTTTCAAATAAATAAATGGTTCAACTCGATAGATTTATTTATTGGCATTGTTAGTTAGTTAAAATCATGTTTACACAGTTTTTAATGTAGGCTAATAAATGGATTTTCGATATATAGGAATCAAAATATTTATGATATCCTAATAAACCTTACGTAGATAGTCTAAGGTACTGAATAAAAACAATTTATTTGCTAATGTATAGTGTTAATATACATAAAGGGAGGTTATAAAGGGTCCCCCTCCCCTCACTTTTTTCTAAAATTTACATTTAAAGTTTTTAATTTCAGTTTTGCCAGTCAACCTGTAGATAGATGATTTAACTTTTTAAGTATTATGGAATATTGGGAGAAACCTGATGTCAAAGATATATATGAGTCCTCCATCAAATTCTTTATGAGTGAGAAGACAGTAATACAGCATGTTAATTAACGTTGCATTTTACCCTTAAAACAGTGGTTTATTTAAAATTACGAAGTGTAGTGTCGTTAACAAAATATCAATAGTAAAAGAAGTAGAAGTCGACTGAAAATTTGTAATGAGAAGACAGTGATGTAAAATGTCTGATGACATTTTCTTTAAACCCTAAAAACAATTGTGTATTTAAAATTCAAATCTCTTTAATATTTTTCAGTTTGGAAACAGTCCAGCCCCCTTTAGTTTTAAATACACCCTGTTAATAGACATGTCACAAGACTGTCATTAAAGATTTTATGTATGATTCTACATCTTCCACCTACTGATATCTTGAAAATGGCACAAGATATGACCCTTTGGAATTTTAAATATACTATTGTTTTCAGTGTGAAAAGGCAATGTTAATATACATGTTGCATGACTGTCTTCTTCTAAAGAATTCGAAAGTTGACTCCTATATATTTGACCTCATGTTACTCCCAGTATTACTTAATATTAAAAAAGGATAGAACATTTACCTATCATTAATAGCATTTCTAAAAAAACAAACAAAAAAACTCTATATGTTGAAGAAAAAATTGGGAGGACTGACTCTATAACCGCCCTATATAAACATTTATATGCTATCTTATTTTACATAATGTTCATTTCTTCATTAAATGTCCCATTTTACAAAACCTCAAAGTAATAATATGATTTAAAAAAGTAGTTTGATAAAATCAACCTTCGTAAAGAGAAGTGACAATAAGGGCTAGATTAACTCAACAACAGTTTACCCAGCATATAACACTTCCCTGTATTTCAAACCCTCTCTTGATAAGAATATGAGATGGAATTTATGTGAAAGTTTACCCTCAAAGTATAACTAAGTATCTTAAATTATTCTACAAGTGTTTAAATAAGGGTGTCCTACAATAATTTGTGTGTTGTTTACAGGAAAATAACATTATGCCCCTTTATCATTAATAATTTAATATTTATTCGTTATTTTTAATGAGTTCCATTGTTTTACCCCATATACAATTTTGTGAGTCTTTTATATTACTAAATTATCTGCAAGTTTTATTAGACCAGGTATAATCAAGTAATTTAACAGAGCACAGCATTGTAAGTCCAAGCTTCATAATCATCATCAAGCAAGAAGGGGTGCCCCCTCCACCCCTTGCCCCAATCAAAAGGAAATATATATCCGGTAGAGGATACAAACAAAATAATTATCTGGTGATATTCTTGTCCAGCTGTTAATCTATAAACCAGAACTGGTTGGGTACCAGAACTTGGGTAGACCATCACGCTTGCAAACCGTAATGGATTGAAGCATAGTGTTAAAAACTTGTAAAATCAACCGAGAAAATTAAAAAGCTTATTTTCAATCATTTATTTACTTTAATGATGACAGTACTGATTAACAAACTATCATCAGTAGTCCCTAATAACTGTAGAAAATATGTCTTATTTTATTGAACAGTTTATTAAATAAATAACGCAAGCACATTGAAGTCACTGGACGATTTTCTCTCTTCTATTTGCAGACAAATCATATTCGTAAAATATTCCTGTTAACACTCACTATTGGTGTTTACAGTGATAAGCAAGACACCAACTTGTTATCCTCCCAAAACTGCAATAAACCTCCATAAATATTATCATAGGCACATTTAAACTACACAACCCACAAGACGAGTGAGGAAGCTTAGGTCGACATGACTTGACATAAGGGATAATGTTTTCAATGTAAGCATATAATACAATGAACAATGACACAACTATAAGAGTGGGAATAATAACAGGTAGAACCCCTATCGTGTTCAATACTTTTATGAATCTTCTCTTTTATTTGAAGAGTAAAGTTTTGCTCAATAAGTTTTATTTACCAACACCTGTTTATGTCCTTTCTGAAAATCAATTTAATTACGTAAGTAGTTAAAGTTTTATTTTTCCTAAATCATCATTTTACATATTTTCTACATATGAAACAAAACATTTGTATGGCTTAATTTATCTATACATGTTGATACAGAATGAAGTAAGCCTACTTATAAAAGGTAAAATTATACAAAAATTCATTAAAAGCAAGTGAAATTAGCCATCCATGGGTACGAGAAGGCTCATGGCTCGAGGGTTCTTCAAGCAGCTGACAGCTTCGTCAGCGGGAAGTAATTAGGTGCAAGGCAATTTTAAGTGCAAGATTTTTAACTGTCACTTACTACTTAGATCTTACAAATAGACACAACAGCATTTAGGTTTTTGTTTATATTTTATATAAAGTTTATTTGTCTTTAACATCAGATATTTTTCGTAATTGTAAGTATCTCCACTGTATAAGACATGTATAACTGTTCATAACCATTTACTGTACAGTTATGATATCATAGCTCAATACTGGGAAACTATTCTGCATTAATAAAAACGGGAAAAGTTTTAAAATATTGAAAACAAAGTATAAATTATTAAAATTATTCCATAAGTATTGTAACTTTACTTGGCATTTTAAAAGGTAACGTATAATCATAATATAACTTTATTTACATATTCATTTTATAAATATGTTTTAAGGAGAGGCCGATCTATTTTCAAACCTTCCTCTGCCAATTCCTCAAATACAATCGATTTGTTAAGGGAATTTATTAGACATATATGAAGATGAACCAGTACGGTACAATAAACATTTAATAGGGTTAAAAGGGAAGGCAGGACATGTATGAAAATTGGTAGTACAATACTATTAACTAGTCAAGATGTATAATTAGATATTGTAATATTGTTAAGATTACTATATTAGATAAGAGTATTTGTTGTAACATGATAATTTCTATACTTATAGTTTATATTTAAAAAATCTAAATTATTGTTGTTTTAATGTCCTTTATTTTATAAATAATAAATTATATATATATATATATACATATATTAAATGTATCATAATATATTTTTTATTATTAGTAATATCGTGGTTAAGAGGAAAAGAGGAAGATATACCTCTTATTATTAAACGATAAAGGCTTTTTTATTTAATTTCAATTCAATATTACAATTCAACGACCTTAAATTAATGAAAATTGGCAAGTTTTTTACTTTATTTTTGTTCTTAATATATTTCAAATGTGTGAGACCATATGTCTAGCTAAGTGTTAAAATACATATGTGTACTTACAAGGAGAATTAATAATTAATAGGTCAATTTATTAGTTAAATGGTAAACTATAGTTCAGTTTATATACATACTTTAGTATAACATATATAATGTACCTACATAGTTTTACTGTCATGAATAAGTATTTATATAAATTGAAAAACATGCATTGCTGTATACTTGTGTTTGAATAAAATAAGTAACATATTCTAATAATATATATTTTTAAACAACAATATAATTGATAACAGTTGTTAGGTTTTGCTAATAACATTTTAATTCATTAAATGTGTTAGTTATAGGACTAAGATATCCCACATATGAACATGCTAGAGATAATTTATTTTGATAATTGTGTAAGGTAAGCTTTCATATTTCGAGGTTTTATATTATTATTGTATATTAAGATCGTATTTACATGAGTTCTTTACAAATAATTCATGTCTTATGGTCCCTATTGGGAAATATAAGTCTGTAAAATGACCTTAAATTTAGGCTACATTTAACTTGCTTTTCATAGAAGTTTGTCGTTAACTTTTCAAAGTTAAAGACAAACTTACTAAATCGTTTTACGTTACATAATAACTGTAAAGTTCACAATAAATGTTCTTAAAACAATAACAAGTAATACTATAAATTGTAGCTTTATATAACTAGACTAAAATAAACGGTTTAAAATAAACCAATCTAATAAAAACCATGTATAGTTTTTCAAAGAGAAAATTAAATGTATCTAATCTTAAAGTTTTAATATGTCGTTTTGGAAGCTAACAACACCATTACATTATATATTTGTTTATCTTTTAATTTACTGGAAGACGCTTTATTACTTAACAAGCTATCAATTTATAATATTAAAGGGGTCTACAAATGGTCACTAGTATCACCCTAGTTGCTTATGTTTTCCAATATTTAGTTGGATGTGTTATTAGTCAGTAGTTCAATGTATTCAACTTTTTCCTGCCCAAACTGTGGTTCAGATGGATTTATATTCGATTATTTCAGCCTAAAACAGCACACGTGTATGAACAGTTATAAAATATTCGGTAATGTTAGAGGAAGAATATTTTGGTTTTTCATATACGTTCAATCATATATAAATTATAAAAAATAATTGACAAAACGAAATTATGATAGCTGATGTAATAATGGCATTTATATGGATCAGGGCCATTGTAGATTTTTTTGCTGAATATTTTTTTATGGTAGATAAATTACTAAGAAACAAATTATCACTTTTTTATAAGAAAAGTCGGAAAAATTGCAAAAATGAAAAGGAATAGTATTTTTGATCGTAAATATAACATTGTGGGTTACGGTAGTGTCCAGTTTCAATAAGGTTATATTTTGATGTATGATGATAGGTCGGGTATCGTTATGTTATGTTGTTTTAGGTTATTCTATGTTGAGTTAGATTATGTTAGGTTTTGGTTAGGTTGTTTAGTTAGGTTATGTTAAGTTTGGTTAGGTTTTATTAGTTTGAAGGTTAACAAGCACGAATCTAAAACACCAGCCTACTCACAAAACCTAATTTAATTTACCAAAGCTTACAAATCTAAGCTAAACCTAACTTAACCTAACCTAACCAAACCTAACATAACCCAAAGAAACATGACCAAAAAATACCCAACCTAGGCCTATCCTATAAAAACATAACCTAACTGAAACAGGATACTTCCGGTCCCAGAGTACTAATTGCAAAACCCTTGCCATATTCGAGTAGGAAAAATTTCTTTATGATATGAGTACCCACAATGCTATATTTAGGAAAAACAATTATTATTTTGTTTTTCTTCATTTTCGTAAATGTCCGACTTTTAACCGCTGAAATAACTATCATATTCTTGTATCTTAGATAATTATCTAATATGAACAAAACTTTAGGCTGAAAAATTTACTTCTGTTGTCTATAATTAGCATGAAAACAAATGATAACAAACGAGGTATAGGATTTTTCTAAAAAAAAAGGAAAGAAAACAAAGGTCGTATTGTTTTAACAGGCCTGTTTATATTACTGAAGTGTGTGGAGAGGACAAACACGAGACTGTGTCAACTTGGGACATTTCGTAGACATATTTGAACTTGTTTCATCTTCTTTTTTCCTAATTATTTTGGAAGTAAACAATTAAGTATGGAAACCGAAAATGTAATAAAAAATGTAGCTTTATCTCGATGAGTTTTATATGACACAAGGGATTTTGTGTATTTATGAATTCAATATGCTTTATGCTACTACAAGGGTTTATAAAGAATAATACCTCACTTATTTTTAAATAAACAAAAAAAATATGAATATATTGAATAACAAATTATATCGTATATGTTGCTTAGTTAACTTTATGTTACTTTTTTGTTGAACTTCATTACAAATACATCTGAAAACAATGTTGATAATAATTAAATACAGTATCCAGTAATACAAGTTCACATTTTCCTAGATATATAACTTCAGATCAGTATTCATCTGTTATCCTACAGAGTCTTAGGTTAGGTTAGGGCAATTGATCTACACGAATGAATAAACCTTAGAGATACGAATTTAAAACGAGAACTTTCTTTTCCATTAATTATGTAAAGCTTATGATTAACTTTATAGTTAAATTAATGTAATCACGACTTTATAGAGGATCTTTACTAGAAACAATTAGTTACTCAATAATATAATTAGTATTAGAATCAGTCAATCTATAGAATTAGTAAAGGAAAATGTTTTTTATTACTAATAATAATTATTAGTAAAGTCATTAGAGCACAGTTCTTTTTCTCTTTTCTCTTAGCTAACATTCCTTCTGTGAAGTTTACGAACTAGACAGAGCTCATATCAACTATTTAAACTAACAGAGATTGTTCACATTAGATTCAAAGTCCAGTGATATGTGATTTGTAACTTCATGTAGACTAAGTACGTTGTCTATGTCTTCCTGTCTCCAGTAATTATTAGTAGATTCATTAAGACACGGTGCCTTGTCTCTAATAGTACTTAGTGCCTTTTCTCTAATAGTACCTAGTGCCTAACAGTGTCTTGACTCTAATAGCACCTAGTGTCTAACAGTTCCTCGTCTCTAATAGTACCTAGTGTCTAACAGTGCCTTGTCTCTAACAGAAACTTGTGTCTAACAGTTCCTCGTCTCTAATAGTACCTAGTGTCTAACAGTTCCTCGTCTCTAATAGTACCTAGTGTCTAACAGTGCCCTGTCTCTAATAGTGCCTAGTGTCTAACAGTGCCTTGTCTCTGATAGTACTTAGTGTCTAACAGTTCCTCGTCTCTAATAGTACCTAGTGTCTAACAGTTCCTCGTCTCTAATAGTACCTAGTGTCTAACAGTGCCTTGTCTCTAACAGAAACTTGTGTCTAACAGTTCCTCGTCTCTAATAGTACCTAGTGTCTAACAGTGCCTTGTCTCTGATAGTACTTAGTGTCTAACAGTTCCTCGTCTCTAATAGTATCTAGTGTCTAACAGTTCCTCGTCTCTAATAGTACCTAGTGTCTAACAGTGCCTTGTCTCTAACAGAAACTTTTGTCTAACAGTTCCTCGTCTCTAATAGTACCTAGTGTCTAACAGTTCCTTGTCTCTAATAGTACCTAGTGTCTAACAGTGCCTTGTCTCTGATAGTACCTACAGTCTAACAATGCCTTGTCTCTAATAGTAAATAGTGTCAAACAGTACTTTGTCTCTGTATAGCAGTCTCTAGTAATTATTAGTAAATTCATTAAGACACGGTGCCTTGTGTGTAATTGTACCTAGTGTCTAACAGTGCCTTATCTCTGATAGTACATTGTGTCTAACAGTGCCTTGTGTCTAATAGTACCTAGTGTCTGACAGTGCCTTGTGTCTAATAATACCTAGTGTCTAACAGTGCCTCATCTCTAATAGTACCTAGTGTCTAGCAGTACTTTGTCTCTGTCTTGCAGTCTCCAGTAATTATTAGTAAAATCATTAAGACACAGTGCCTTGTGTCTAATTGTACCTAGTGTCTAACAGTGCCTCATCTCTAATAGTACCTAGTGTCTAGCAGTACTTTGTCTCTGTCTTGCAGTCTCCAGTAATTATTAGTAATTTCATTAAAACACAGTGCCGTCTCTAATAGTACCTTGTGTCTAGCAGTACTTTGTCTCTGTCTTGCAGTCTCCAGTAATTATTAGTAAAATCATTAAGACACAGTGCCTTGTCTCTAATAGTACCTAATGTCTAACAGTGCCTTGTCTCTGATAGTGCCTAGTGTCTAACAACGCCTTGTCTCTAATAGTACCTAGTGTCTAAAATTACTTTGTCTCTGTCTTGTAGTCTCCAGTAATTATTAGTAAATTCATTCAGACACAGTGCCTTCTGTCTAACAGTACCTTGTGTCTAACAGTGCCTCGTCTCTAATAGTACCTAGTGTCTAACAGTGCCTAGTGTCTAACAGTGCCTGGTCTCTAACAGTACATTGTGTCTAACATTGCCTTGTCTCTAACAGTACCTTGTGTCTAACAGTGCCTTGTCTCTAATTGTACGTTGTGTCTAACAGTGCTTTGTCTCTAACAGTTCCTTGTGTCTAACAGTGCCTTATCTCTAACAGTACCTTGTGTCTAACAGTGCCTTGTCTCTAACAGTACCTTGCAAATAACAGTACCTTATCTCTACCTTGTGTCTATCATTACCTTGTGTCTATTAGTACCTTTTGTCTAACAGTTCCTTGTGTCTAACAATGCCTAATATGTAACAGTACCTAGTGTCTAAACTATTGTGGTCTAAACTATAGGGGTATTAACCTTGTGTCTAACAGTGCCTTGTCTCTCATATTGCCTAGTAACTAACAACGCCTTGTCTCTAATAGTACCTAGTGTCTAACAGTACTTTGTCTCTGTCTTGTAGTCTCCAGTAATTATTAGTAAATTCATTAAGACACAGTGCCTTGTGTCTAACAGTACCTTGTATCTAACAGTGCCTCGTCTCCAATAGTACCTTGTGTCTAACAGTGCCTGGTCTCTAACAGTACATTGTGTCTAACATTGCCTTGTCTCTAACAGTACCTTGTGTCTAACAGTGCATTGTCTCTAATTGTACGTTGTGTCTAACAGTGCTTTGTCTCTAACAGTAACTTGTGCCCAACAGTGCCTTGTCTCTAACAGTACTTTGTCTCTGTCTCATAATTAACATTCCCTCTGTGACGTTAACATAATGGATGGATCTTCTAACTTGTCCATAACCTAACGTTGATTATTGTAATCATGTTAACTTTTGATTAAAATACCAGGTATTATTTGTAAAGTAATTAGAACTTAGTGCTTTGTTTCCGTCTCGTAGTTGACATTGCTTCTGTGACGTTAACATTCAGTATAGAAAATCCAAAATGTACTTTAAAAAAAGTAAATTTCTGTAATCATGTTTAAAGTTGGTTTAAGTCCAGTAATTATTGGTATTGGTAAAGTCATTAGACCAAGTACTTTGTCTCTGTCTCATATTTGACATTCCTTCACTGACGTTTACATGCCTTAACCTAACGTATATTGATGAAATAATGTTTCAAAATTTGTAAAGTTCAACTCTCAGTGTTTAGTTTCATTTTGTCGTAAATTATTATTAGTTTTATCACTGTCCGAAATCATTAAACTTGTAAAATATATTATTAAGAAATTCTTTGGAATACAGTATTCATATTACTTTTATGGTAGTGTTTAAAAAATATAAATCTCATAAAAATATAAAGTCTATATGTATGATATTCAACAATAATGATCAGAAAAAAATGTCAGTGTAAAATTTACCAAAGAAAATTAATCTAACATATAGGTCACTGTAGGTAAGCTATATGTTTTTACTAAAGTATAAGTTCAATTGAAATGAAATGAAATGACTTTATTTTTAAGGCGAGGTTAGGACTGGACAGTCCTCTCTACCACCTAAACTTAAACATCAATTAATTGATTAAACACGTGTTAAACTACGCTTATGGTAGGTTGGTAATTTTATACATTAATTACAACAATTAATTATTACGTTTGTAATATCTAATTTTATATTACAAACGCATATGTATTCAAAAAATGAAATAGCAAACCAATAAAATATGTTAAAAAATTGTGAAAGTTTTAAAATATTTCCTGCTTAAACAAGATTCAAAATGACTGTAAAAAGTATGTTTTTTAAAGACTGTGAAAAATCTTTTCACTAAGCTGGAGAAAAATTACGTAAGAAGATATTTCATAACAATCTCAGATAAGAAAGTGGTAAAGTACCAAAAACAGCTGATGGTAAACACTGTTTTTACGGGACAATGTTTACCAGAGAGACAGTGTCAAGTGTACGAGCGAAACAAACATGGGGTATTTGTCGATAAGACTTCCAGTTGGAGAACAACCTCGTCTCTGATATATTTGTAATAATTTATATTTTTTTATTCTAACTGTTGGATAGATTTACGTTATCGAGTTTGAGATTAACTAAATTATACCTAAATACAAGTAATCAACACAATAAGGTATGTTGTGAATGATATTTAACTTTCAATCCATCACTATATATGTCAATTCTAATGTGTAAAAGGATGTGTTCAATACTGAGTTTTATTTTGTTTTCAAAATAATTTTTAAAAATTTTTAAGTACACATAGAACACTTTTGAAGTTTTAATTAATTTTGATATATTTTTAAAAACATTGTTTTTAAAATTTTAAATTTTCTTTTACTAAATTTATAGGAGACTGTTTTTATCTCAGACTCGTTATATATTTGTCATGTTTTGATACATATACTAATTAGCTACAAAAAAACTGATTAAAATGTCCAAAGTGAATAAAGTTGTGGTACATTATTTGGGTGCAGATAATATCAATTACAGCAATGATAACGTGCAAGATTTTAAAGATCCACTGATATGTGGTCACCTCTGTATTGAGATGGTATGACGTAACGACCAAGGTGAAGATCGGAATGATATCGTGCGGTGTCTGAGCGTTGTTTTGTACTCTGAATCTTCACCAAGGAAATACTGATATATTTGGATTATGAGTTCCAGATGTGTAGAAACGCTTACATTTTCCACTTGATCCTAATTCTATGTTTAATATTTTATTCTGAGGTGTCAACTGGATGCATTCAAAATCTTAAAGATCATTCACCTGTTGAGATATTAATGCATATACTGGTTTCTTTTTATACTCACCACACCGCAGATTAGTTTGTATGAAACTATCAAACGAAAACAGTGGAGTGTTTCACTGTTTCGCACAAGTGTTCTAATGACGTCGCATCTTCGTAGATTTAGATTCCAATTTACTGCATACAAATTGCACACACCATTCATAGGTTATGCCGTTGGAACATATACATTGATCCACATTCCCAGTAAAAAATTAAAAACACAAAGCTATTTTGTTTTGAAAAAACAAAAACCATTATATTAATGGATGATACGTACCTCTGTGTTCATAGTAGTTTATAATGGTGCATAATTTGTTGTTGTTGTTGTTATTATTATTATTATTAAACGTTTACTATTTGTATAGTTATGGCTGAGATTTCCGACGAGAGCTGATGTCACCCAAACGTTGAACAAAAACCGATGTAGAAGAATCCACTGAGAAGACGAAGACTGGGGAAATAAAACCTCATGTCGTGAAATAATATATCAAGATATCTCAATAATAACTAAACCGATTTATGTCATCGACCTGTTATTCGATTCCTTATAGGAGTATTTTGTCATAAAAGTGGTCTTGAATTGTCGAAATATTTTATACATATCAATGTATTGATAAAATAAGTTTTGGACGACGTCAAACTCACTGATTTTCCTGTAAACGATACGCATCGCCTTTTTAATGTACGTAACTAAACAGCTGTTTTTATTATTTATGTGCCCAATTGTTTTTTATGTACTTGGCGTGAGCCTCTCCACATTTATTGATCAAAACAATCTGAACAGATTAATATTTTGCTTACTCTGTTTACGAATGTTACTTTTCACCTAAAATTGTATTACTAAAAAACAATTCGAACACTTTTTTTAATAACCTGGGGGAAATATTTGCAGTGGTTGATAACAAAGCAAATCATACTGAGCGGAAATCACGGTTGATCAAACAAAGATACCGAAACTTTTAAGAGTCCTAAATTATAATATTTTGGCTCATACTTCTACATGTGAACCTACATACTGGGCAACATATTTTCAAAAAAAGTCAGATTTGTTAGATATCTTTGTTTTTAAATGCGTAAATCAAAACTATATAGTAGCCAGAGCTCGTCTTGAAATTCATTTGATAATTTGCCAGCGTTATTACCCAATGCTATGGGCATGAATAAAAATCAGTTTAAGGAATTCTTATACAACTATACAACAAAAATCTAATTGGAACCTGTTTTAGAATCAATTAATGAAAATTCAATAATTGTTTCGTATTTGACGTCTCAACATTTTTCATCTGTAGATAGGCACATAGTCTTTCTATTCATAATTGTATTGGAGTTCTGCATCCATCATGATCTGATTGTGATCGCTCCCCAAGTCCACATCCGGACACATTCTAGAGTTTTAAAATTTTTTGTTCATCTTTATGTAATCTAATTACACTCTTCTTGCAGCTGACCAAGTAAATATTCTTCTCTTGTTATGGTTGATGGGTGTATTTGATATTATAAATTTGTTTTAGTGCAAAATTCGATCAATCAATTACCAATTCACCGTGGTGACTTGTAGTTATCGTATAGCTCTTGCACGACGTCAAACGGCTGGCTGGTTTGTTGTTGCCATCAACTACCGGTAAATAAACCCACCACCACAAGGAAACCTCAAGCTACTCTATTAAATAAGCTATTTACAAGCTACAAAATAGGTTTTTCTTAATTGTTATGCTCAACTGGGCTGCAACGTCGTCATGTGACGTCATGGTAGATGCACTCTATACTTAGTCAAATGTTACTTTCTTCCATATGCGTTAGCATAGAGAAAGAATTGTGATCGTCCAACAAGCTAGATTTTTAACTTTTATGTGTGAACTAATATATATTTTTCACTACACTACTATGAGTTTAGCTGTTTTCGTTATGTGTTTACGACCTGCGAAACATCATATTTTCAACAGCTGTCTATTGTTTACTACCGAAAGTAACATTGTTTACAACCGAAAATTTTCCACAGTCAACAACATCTGTTTTTATTCCGTAGTGTAGTGAAAAGTATCGTTCAAAACTCGAGTGAAAGTGTTTTGTATGTTCTCGACCATTCGAAGTGCTCGACAAGTCTCGCACTTCAAACATGTGGTCTCGAACATGCAAAATCCCACTTTCCACTCTTGTTATGAAATATACTATTGCACACTCTGAAAGTAGACTTACATGATCTTTTTAACATAAAACTATTACATATTATAGAAAAACACTCATAATTTTACAGAAAAAAATAAAATCGTTATAGTTAATGCATTTTTTATATCGTAACGAACCTGTGAAGACAACGAGAAACTACTGATTTAGGCACAATTAACACAGCAGCTAACCGGCTAGACTTTGAAATTACTTGAGACCAGCTGTACCTGCCTGCTTCGACGATCTAATATTGAGCTTTCATTTTACACTGTATGCCATTTAGAACAGCTGATGTTATACATAGTTTACAACTCTACTCAATTGTTTTTAATTTAAAAGTTTAGCCAACCAAATTGTAATGAATTTCATTTATTTAACAGCTGTTAATAAAAAAATTAATAAATTGATTTAGCTACATAAGAATGTACTATCGGAATGTTAGAGGCCAGTGGGACAGAGTCCTGGGGTCATAGAGGAAAGTGCTTTCTTAGTGAGCCATTTAGAAGCCAAGATAAACCTATGTAAAAAATTTCAACTCAGTTGGACATATAGTTTTAGTGAAATAGTGATTAGTGGTAAATGGCTTGTATGTACACACATTTAATAATCTTTAAATTCTAACCTACCGTATGTAAAATATGTAGTCATTGTTACTAAAGAAATGTGACCTAAAAAAACATACAATCCATGCCCCATAAAATCACCCCATTAAACATTCTATGCATATTTACATACACACCTTATTATTCCAATGAATAAAACTGCATAGCACACAGAATCATAAACAAAGAAACAATATCAATAGAAAACGGCTACCTTCCAAATATATCAACAATCTTCTAAGGAAACAAAAGCTAAGAAACATACAGAGAAGCACAGTCTAATAATATAACACAAATAAATATGCCGTTGCAAAATATGGACAAAACATGTACAATAAATCTAAAAATACTTTATTTTCCTAGGATAAAACATGTAATTGCAATAACATTTAGGAGCAAAAATTAATATAAATACCATAACTCATAGAAATTACAAAGTAACAGCGTTTTTTTTTTGTAACTAGTAAAAATAAACATGAAAAATATAATATAATAGTCAAAAAATATAAAATTGCATAACATTATTGTTTTATACCGAAAATCAAATCTTTATTCGATTTAAATTGAACATTTTATGTGCTCATTCATTCAGACATACCTCCCACCTCCAGTAACAATGTCATTTTCCAATTGGGCTGTCCCCCAATTAAACGCATAATACTCGTAAACACTATAAAATGTCTGTAATACTTGTCAAAGGCCTTGAACATTCACTATTACTTGATTCCATGCTACGTAACTTGGTAGTCCTTGGGTACCTTTACTTTGGTCACTTCATATTTTTTTCTAAACAGCTGTTCATGTAGTAAAAGTATTTTGCAGTGTACTCCATGGCCCCGATACTGACATAATGATAATGATTTTACTTTCTTCCATATGCGTTAGAATAGAGATTTTTTTTTATTTTGGGACTATTGGTCTACAAATCAATTGAAGGGTCCCCTAAAACCAAAAAAGTGAATTTTTCGAAAAATATATTTTTTCTGTCCGTATGTGTGTCTATCTGTGTGTATGCGCAGTTAACTGTTGACCAAACGGATAGATATATTTTTATGAAATGTTGTATGTAGGTGTATTTAGCCAATATTTACAGACCATTATTCCACTTTTTCGAAATTTTAGTCGTTTTTCATTTTATGGGCAGAAAACATACAGATATTTTCTCAAAAAATACTCTAACGATTATAATTAAATTTTCAGGAAATATATGAATTACAAATTAAAATATTTTAGTAAAAACCGCATTTCATTAATTTAACTAGTATTTTAGTTATGGCAAAAAACATATTTGGAAATCAAAACTGGAATTTTCAAAGTTTTACTTTTTTTAGCGTTTAATATGAATGAAAGTGCCTGCCAATTCTTTGGTGCCGTTTATTTTAATTCACAACCGATAGAAACGTATAATTTTCGATATTTAAAAATGTTAAAACACATTTATCGCTAAAATACGATAAATTTAAAATTCGTGTTATAAGTTTCTCTAAAAGCACATAGACTTTCCTTTAAGTCTTAAATAATTTATATATAATACATTTAAATACAAAGATTGACTTACAAAAACGTCTTACATCACACTTCAACAACACTGGTTACTAACTGAGTTTATTCACAAAGGGTAGGGTAGCTAAGATACCTACAGATATACGTAGAATCCGAACCAATTAGAATTGGCCTGATACTCATTTCTATTCACTGGCCAACATCCACACTTCAACTACTATCCAAAATGGACAATACAAACTTCTCTATTAGTGTCCACGTCTACTAAGAATGGTTGTTGGTGTAAACGTGTCAGTTGTTAGAAACGTAGTGATCGACACTTTTCCGAATCTGAGGTTCACGCAAGGCAATACAGTACATTTACATGAGGCAAAAAATTTAAGAAAAAAAGTCAATAATGTCTCCCTCAACATGAGTGTCAGGCTGAACATTAACCAACACTACGTGGTTTGGATTCCACGTAAAGATGTAGGTCCTTTAGTTACCAAAGAAATATGACCCAAAAAAACATAAAATCCATGCCCCATCAAATCACCCCATTAAACATTCAATGCATATTTACATACACACTTTATTATTCCAATGAAAGTGAAAGTGAAAGTCCACTATTTCACCAATCCTTCCTTTAGTTACTATTAGGCTATTGATAAATAACTCTTTCTGAGGAACGGTCGACCTGAATTAGTTACAATGACTACACTCATTCATCCCATTAGCCCATGACAATTGGCGTCTTATTAATGATAAATTATTAATGAATATGTACAACACAGTGAGGTACTGTGATATCAACAACTCTTATGACCTCCATTGTGAACGTTCTTGTAAATAAATATGAATGAATAGGAAAAGAAGGAAAAAAGAAAATATAATCTAAAGAGTGCAATATACTATGCAACCAAACCTAACAATAAATTGTTCTACAAATTTATTTGCAATGAAAATGCAAAACAGGTTAAATAGAGAGTAATAAATTGTATTTTATGGTTTAACAAAACTCACAATAAAACACTACATTCAGTTTACTTCTTTCACTGAGAACATAATGAAAACATCACTGTCAATCAAAAATACAAAACATATAATGTGAAACATGAAATTATAACACAAGTTACATAGTGATGGGTAAGAACTCAATGTTTATAACATCTCAGATATTTTTTAAGACATGCCGGTTAGCAGCGTAAATGTTACCTGTATCAGTCAGTGGTTTCTCGTCGTATTCACATTTTCCTTACGATATAAAGAAGGCTGTAACTATACAGATTTTTATTTTTCTTGCAAAATGATGTGTATTATTCTATACTGTGTAATAGTTTATGTCAAAAAACTATATAAGTCTACGTTCAGAGTGTGCAAAATGGCTGTTAGTTTCACACACAAAAATTGAAAACTTAGCTCCATCTACGGGTGAAGAGGGTGAGATACAGTAGTGCAAAAAGTCATAGGAACAAAGTTGTACATCGTCTCAAATCTGTGACTAAAAATGTCATTATTTTTTTAATATGGTCATTACCCTCTAAGGCTGAATTGTAAAACGCTAATTTTGACATTTAAAAATTGTTGGCACTAAATTGGTTGCCATTTCGGAACTACGAAGAAGTTTTCAAATCCCTCATTATTGCACACAGACAACATTGGACCAATCAACGTAAAAAATTCAGCCTCGAAGTTCTAGTGAGTCATCAGTGCGTGTGTCTGTGGTATTTTGATTCTGAGTACAAAGACACTTTTTGTTTGACTTTCGTAGTAAACTATAATTTGTTATTGAGCAACTAATATTTATACTAAAAATGTGAGTATAATGACATTTTATTAAATGACAAAGTGAATATAATAGAATCCCATTAACAAATCATACTGAAGGGTTGAAGTTTAACTATAAGGAAAAGAAATAGTTTATCCAATAAAATGTATTTACCTTATATTTACCAGTAGTTGATAGTAATAACAAATTAGCCTACTGTTCTTATGTATTTTATTTGCACCAGAAACGCATAATTTCATTAAGGACATCACACGCAGTTTCAAACAAAAACTGTTTGGCTAAAATTAGTTTATAAACATATAATAAATTATCAACTATTTAAAAATGCTTATAAAGTATGTAAGATTATTATTTAATATGCATAACATTGATAACTAACACATTGGACATTTTTTTCTAAGTATTTTTAATTTAAAAAAGTTTAAAGAGTAATTTAAACATCTAAACGTAAACATTATTTAAATCTTTTTAGTTTAATAATCTTAGAAAAAAATGGTGTATCAAGAGTACACAAGATAGTAAACGTTTGATTGTGCAGTAGTCAAAAGAGGTAGGAGCTATAGAGATCCCAGGGCGTTTACATGTCTTCTTCTTTTTTCTCGATGTAAC
Source organism: Stictocephala bisonia (assembly GCA_035578905.1). NCBI lineage: Eukaryota > Metazoa > Arthropoda > Insecta > Hemiptera > Membracidae > Stictocephala > Stictocephala bisonia. Next base: position 1,291,250 of record JAQJVL010000137.1, on the reverse strand, counting down.
GTTTTTCATATTTTGTATAGGTGTAAAAGTGGTAGGAGATGTAGTTGTTGTTGTAGTGGACGGCTTAAACTTTTCTCTGACACACAGTTCTCGGTTGTATGTATTTCGGTTACAAGTTGTGCCGTTTGGACAATTGGAGCACGGTTCACCTATTTGGTATATGGGTTCGCCATCTATATTTCCTTCTTTTTTGTAATTACACACTAATACAAATAATACACGATTGGAACCCTTAACATCTCTTCTGATAAAGCCACAACCTATTGCTTCAGTTTTGGCCCAAAACATTTGACTATAGTTTGTAACGCCTTTTTGGTTGAAAAATTCAAAGTCAAATTTTCTTATATTATTGGCTATTGGCACACCAGCACCAACTAATTTCTTTCTTTCTTTTTGGGACCACTCAGTTAAAGCCATATGTACAAACCCGTACATGTCTAGTACAGCTTTAAAATCCAATTCTGGGACGCCTATTACAGTAAATATATTTTGGCCATACACTCCGGGATTCGCAAGAAAGCGAGTTGTTCTTCGGCACTGATCGTGTTTGTAAATAAATTGGCACTGCTCGGCCCAACGTTGGGCGGAATCTGCCATCTCTTCGTCCCATTCCAGTTCCATCATGTTGCTAGCTGAAGGTTCGACTTCATTTCTTACTAGGTTATGGTAACCTAAAAGTTTTTCTGTTATAATTCGTTTTCTTTTTTCAATATATTCACCCAAAGTTGAATTGCAATATTCTCCTCCAAACTTAGGCATACACAAAACGTGTACTTTTTGATATGACCCTGAACAGGGAATATGACAATAATCATAACAGTAACAGTGTTCATGTAAATAGAAATTGATCAAAATACATATTATTATTAATGATTTCATAATTTTAATTTTATTTCGTTTACTGATCTCTCCCATAGAAGGACTTAGAACTCACTGTGTAACACATTTATCAAACTATTTATTAATGAGATTAAATACAGTTTATATCTGAAAAATCTTATTCACTTATGGAATAATTATTTAGTGCAAATAAACTGTTTATAGCGTATCACACGTTACTATGCAATCCATATGTTTAAAAAATAATCAGCTGTATTTGTCAGTAAGGAATAAGTAGCTATTACTTTATATCGTGTGTCGTATCATAGAAATCAATGTATATCACTCGTTAATCTGAATGTCTGTGACCTGGAAAAACGGTAGTCTAAGTATAGAGTGCATCTACCGTGACTTCACGTGAGCACGTGGCAGCCCAGCGCAGCAATGAACATCTACTGAAAAAACCTATTTAGTAGCTTGTAAAAAGCTTATTTAGTATGGTTGCTTGATTTTTCCTTGTGGTGGTGGTAGGTTTATTTACCGGTAGTTGATGGCAATAACAAATCAGCCAATCGTTTGACATCTTGCGAGAGCTATAGGAAAACTGCATTTTGTCCGTTTTAGTCACCAAATTAACTATAGTATTTTGCACCAAAAACAAATTAATAATAACAAATACACCCCTCAAATATCACAAGATAAGAAGATAAAATTTGAAAGCTGCAATAAGAGTACAATTTGATTACATGAAGATTTTAATATATATATATATTTATTTATTTATTTATTTATATATATATCAGGTAATCGATAAGAACAATTCGTTCCTTTTTTACTGATACAAATTACAGATTGAAGCATACCTGATACGTAGTAATTCTACTGATAACAAAGCAGTTTGTTTGTCTTTAAGATATTTTTTTCTATAAATCACATATGTACGAAAGTAATATGTGGAAGATGAAACCATAATGAAACTCCTGTCAAGGAGATGGCACCGTAGACGTGCAAACATGGGCTGACACTTCCCGGTTTAATAACGTGTGGGGGTGACTGGGGTGTGTCATATAAGATAAGCTTCCTTCATTACTGTTCCTTTTACCTTCGTGTTGTAAGGAACACAGAGTAAACAGAAATTACTTGAATAAAATTGCGCATAGCATGCATATTATGTGATTGCATTATACGTTTCTTTTAGTAATCGAACTTTAATTGCTGGATTAGATAAAACATTTACAATAGTTATTTAGTAAAACAGTTAAAATTCCTTTACTGTTTATATTTTATTTTTCCCCTTATATGCAACTTTCCCATCTTCTAATGGGAATTTATTGGATTTTGCAGTTTTAATACTTTTAATGCATAAATGTTACTTTCACAGTTTTACATTTATTATTATATTTCACCTCATTGTCATTGTTTGTTATGTGAATAAAAGCCGTTGGGAACAAGAGCCCAAACCCTTACAAAAATTTAGTTGGACTCTCTAATTTTTCATTTTTTTTTTCAAATTATATGTATTGAACATTTTAAATAGTTTATAAAATAATAACACATTGATTTTGTTTTAAAATCACAATTTATTTAAACCATTACACATGTTTAAATTGTTAAACAATTAAATTGTTAACCAAGTACAAATAATTTTTATGTACGCAGATTGCATGGGGAGAAAATATTACCCATCAAGGCTTAGCATTTTGAAAATCCCTGAGAATAGTTCATAAATAATAAGTGCACGAAATACAGCCTTCAATGGCTAAATTAATTTAGTTCCTATACCTTAATATGATATAATAAAAATATTCAGTATATCATTTTGAACTCACAATTTAAATATTGTTATTAAAAAATAAACGAACGAAAATGATCGAAGAAAGTTATGTAAGTAATATGAAAAGTCTGCAAAGAAATTTTTTTAAATCGAGCTGAATTCCTTTGGAGTTTTTTTTTTTTTTTTCATTTAGCCACTAATATATTTAATAAATAACAAGAATATTACCATCTACTAAATTTTATCAAGTAAGGATTAGCTCACTGTCCCTTTAAAGTTATAGCTTGGCCTGCCAAGTTTAGAAAATTGGATGGAATATTATAGAGAATTAATTATGTTATTTATATTATTAGTTTTTATGTGTGTATTAAAGTTTTCCATTAAAAATAAAAAATAATAGTTTTAAATCTGACTATAGAAATATTCTTTTGTTTTTATTAAGTTTGTTAAAAGTTTATATTTTAGTGGAGTCTAACAATATAAAGTCAATATTCTTTTATTCAAACACAAACTATATTAAAGTTAACGACATGATAATTGTCAAGGATCAGTTGAGGCCGAATTGACCTGTCTTTACTCCGTCATACCTAGCGAGGTTGCCAAGTGCACTGTCTAACCTCGCTTTTCTGTCTTTCGTCGGGTTATTTTATTTATAATCATTAGTATTTCCCTAGGATATTATTGTTAGTGAAATAATAATTAGTTAAGAAGGTGATCTATGTGTGTTGACTTGGTCGCAACAACAAATCAGCTGACATTGTCTAACATCTGACCGTTTTTATGCGGTTAAGTATACTAATTGCCTTAGGGTTGTATACTAAGTCATACATTACTAAGTTGTATGAAATCTTTCAAGTTATTCTGTATTTTATTTATTCCTTAATATAAATAATTTGTAGGTTCACTGTTTGGTTACTTTCTCAATGGTATTTTATAGATTTCTGACATAGCTTTACAATAATATCTGATATATTGCTGTACAACCTATGAAATCGGATTTGACATACGTAGCTAACAAATTATTTTTAACTGGTTCACCAAGTAAACTATTTTATTAATCAATTTTAAAATGAAAATACAAAAAATATCATTTATAATTAATTTTAGTTGTTGATATTATTTAATTTTATTGAATAAACATTACCAGTACTAAGTCATTATTTATACATTTATATATGAACATATTGAACTTGAGGATAAAAGGAATGAACAAATGTAGACACCAGGAAATATATAGTTGGCAATGTATGCACATACTATCAATGAATGGAGAATATGCGTAGAAAGGTGAGAATATACAAGCTGGTGGAGCTTTAGTTATCACCTTCAGTTTAGCTTCTCTGTATGTAAGCATAATCACGGAAACGCATGCTAGGACACGTTTAGTAATGTCTAAACATCAGCAACTCCGTGCAGATATTATACGACATTAAGTGCCGAATATTAATGTCAGGAAATAATGTATCGGTATTGATAAGTTACTGACGTCATATTGACATTTAAGTGTACTTAAGCCTAAGTACATCTGTCAATCGGCTGAAAATCTGACAAACTCTATTTGGTTTGGATTCCACATAACGATGTAGGTCCAATAGTTACTGTGGCTATTGATATTTTAAGAAAAAGCTCTTTCTGTACATAAGTAAAATTCAGTTAGTAACCAGACCACACTTTTCATTCACACTCATCTTACATCATTTGTATTCGACTTAAAAATACACTCACAGACGTTCCATGTCTAAGATTCTAAGAACCAGTAACACTACCAATGACAATAATGTAATCGTAAATACGTTTAAATTATTTTAGACTTATCTTTGTAGACTTATCATTTTAGAAATCATTGTACAATTATATCAGGAATCCTTAGTTTGGGTAATATTTTTGTTTGGGGTAATATTTAAGGTTATTGTCACGAATAGGGTGGTAATAAAGTCAATTGCTGATCTTTGTTTTATAAAGGTTTGATGGTGGATTTCAAATACCTTTGTGGTGTTACTGATGAGGCCGTCAATACTGTTTACGTTTAGCAATTGTTTTAAAATTTAAATTTGTATTAATTGTTCACTCGGTTATTAAATTAGAATAATATATACTACTAATACGTCTGTTGAAGATATTACCCTGTACAAATAATAAGTAAACTGTGTCTTTCAAAAATGCATTGCCATAGTTTTATAATTTAGTTCCAAATACCTTACAAGAAGAAATCTCTTCTAGAAAAATGTATTTGAATTTTAAATTTATGAACTCGAGTACGTAAACTGTTTCAAACATTGTTTTAGTCAATATTACACCATGAACCACGCTAATATAAAAGAGAGTTTATAGAAGGGATTTTGATTAATTTGGATCAAGAACCAATTTGGTTTCCTCTGTTAAAGTCTCATTTTAAACAGAATAAAAACCCACATACACCACATAAAGCAGGGCCTGCCCCCACACACCTCAGCCTTAAATGAAACTGAGACGCCGGTGCCCCTAGGTCCACTAGGAGGGAGCTTCATTTGCCTTGTCCCCTGGATTCTAGCTTGGAGGCAGGTCCCGGAACACCTACAACAATAAATGTAGGACACAAAACATGAACATTTTTACATACCAACATCCATCAGGTCCCCGCCCTGACGTCCGTGCCCCTAGATCCGCTTGGAGGGAGTTTTTAGCTTGTCCCCCAGAACACTAGCTTGGAGGCTCATCATGAGGAAATATCAAACAAAAACACACTCTCAAATACAACAGAATTGTTCAAAAACACAGGGACCATTACAACTCCCCCCTCCTCCAATCACCTTGCACAGTCCACCTAGGCATCGCTGGGAGGGGGCTACCCCCACCATTCGTCACGGATCGCCTTACCGCAAGGATTCAGTTCATCTTTGACTGTCGTGGTGAGTTGATCTCTTGAGTGAGGTGCGAGGACTCCTTTCCACCGCCTCAGTGTAATTGGAAGCTGGTTGGATAAGTTGAATATTTTGTCTATTAAGTAACATGCTCTATGTTTTTTGATTTTTTTCATATTTTGCATTTATTATTGTATTTAATTGAGTATTTGGTCTATTTAATAACTTGCTCTGTGTGTTTTTTTTTTTTTTTAATGATATTATATTTTGCATTTATGTTGTATTTCATATTGTGTAGTATATTTTGTATAACTATATTATGTGTGATAGTCTTTTAAGAACTTTTGACTTTCAACAGTAATCTTTAGTATCTAGCATGTACTATTAAATATTTTCTGATTTAGTATGGGTTAAGAAAAAAACATGTTTCAGATGTAGGCTAAGTTAGTAAGTACATCTGAAGACGGCAGGAGTTTGTTATATTTGTTGAAACGTTGTGTATGGCATAATATAACATATATAGGATTTAAAAAAGGAATAGCAAAGAAAATAGTTTATTTTTAAATATTATTAACTTAATAAGCTAAACTATTTTTTTGCATTTTAAAATGTTCCCTAAGTTAGGTTCAAAGACGTTACAAAGTCAAGGTTGCTTTGTTTAGGCTGCTGGCTTTGTACTTTGAGATAATGGCGTGTTCAGTATTGATGTTGCTCTTTGTTTCCTATAGAGCTACTGACTTAGTGTAAATGATGAACAATGCTATATTATCATTCCTAATAGAAAAGATATTCGAAAATACACACTGCCTGATAGTATTGTAGTTACATACTTCTATGCTTTGTCGTGTGGTTTTATTTAGAAAATATTTATAAAGAATATCTGTTATTTCTTCTTTAGTTTTTAATGGTTTGGTTTTATTGATACTGGGTTTTAATAAAAATTATACATCCATTATTTTCATACTTAATAGTAAAATTCACTACGGTACACTTTTTATGTCCAATATAAATATGTCGTATGTCTTTTGGAGTAGAGAGAGCTGCCCGATTAAGACACAGCTCCCCTCAACTGCTTCAAAAATACCATAATGATATTATTTTCAACGCCTTATTTGTAACTTGAGTTGTGTACTTTATAACAACGGTACAGGTTATGTACTTATATTAGTTTTCCAAATTGGTAACTTATATCTAAGCAGATAACTCTGAGACTGTCTGTTACATCGTATGTTACACGGGTGATTTATAAATTACATTTCAAAATGTCTAACACATGTATTATTAGTTCTAATAGTATTCAACTTCCGTTAGTATCGAAGTAATTAACAAAGACGATTTAATGTAAGTCACTGTATCTCATGACGAAGTAGTTAAATATTACGTAATGCAGAATTCCTTCATGCATAACGCAGCCTTTTACGTCAATGTATTTGGAGCTTTAGTCGTCCTTTCTAATCCCTTAAACCAGTCGTCTTACTTAGTAATAATGACTAAACTATTCCATTTACACAACTAACACTTATTCATAATCCATTTACCCTTATTTCTTTAAATGATTCCTTCAGAATAAATCAACATTTTTAGGTTTGCTCGTGTTTTTAAGTAGATAACTACAGTGATATCTGTGACCTCTACTATCTCTCGAGGTATTATGGTCACATACGTAGTTCAACTGAAATATTGGTCTTACGAGTGCCATCATATCTGACTATTTGTTTTTATTTCACACTCAAATCAAGTTGGCATTGTTTTTTAGTTAGTTTTGTTGATCATCAATATTATCTGCCCAACTTAAGTCGATGTTTAATATTTACTTTTATTACAGTCATTTTTATAATACGTGAAACTTCTTAAGGGAATCGATATAATTAAATTTATCAATATTCTAAATATAATAATTTTTTTAAGCAAAAAATATGAGCTTGTCAAGAAATGTTTATCTCCTATACTCTGGAAAAAAATATTATTTTAAGTCTATTGAATACCACATATTACAAAAAAAATAATACAATTTGAATAGGTTTACCTGATATTAAAACAACATTTTTATAGTTCTCAACAATATTTACCATTAGGCCTACCAGAAGCAAAATCAATAATGAAGTAATAATACATATACTGCGCCGGAATCCATGTACGTCATGCATAATTAATAGCAAGTTTAAACTTATAGTAGAATGTAACATTACATGTTAAGTAAAAAGTTATTGTGTTATTGCTTATTTACTTTAATTTGTTTTATTTATTTTTTAATATTCAAACCACTACCGAGTATTAGAACATAACAAAAATAAACATCTAAGATGTCCATCTCTTATAACTTAAAATTAATGCATGAAAACTAAAAAAAATAATCAATTACAATAGACAGATATTAATTATATAACAATGTGTTGGCACTTATTATAAAATGACACCATTGTTTTTTAATCTAGATTATGAATTAACTTTTTCTTTTTCGAGATCTAAAGTTTGATTCAAAGTATACAATGCCATTCTACGTATATAAAACCAAAATTTATTGATGTCGTATAGTTGTATTGTTAATGCATTTAATTTTCTAATATATCTTTAAAAACGCCACACCTCTTGATTATCCCTTGACGAAGCTGTCAGCTACCCCCATATCATGTAAGAAGTGTTCCCAAGAGATTTAAGCCACGTTCTTAGTAAAGAGGATGAATTTAGGTGTTCGATAAAATAAAACTTTTTTCACTTAGTAATAATTGCGCTTTGACTGCTTGTATTTGTTTGCATGCTAGGAATAAATTATTCTTTAAACAATGTATTACCAAAAGATTATATAAATACGTAATCATCTTTTTTATTATAAATAATCAATTGGTTTATATATACAAAATTTGGTGTATTTGTTCATCATGAAATATATCATATGTTCATTTTTACTGCACCGTAATATTTTTCTGTAATTTTTTTCTTTCGTAGTTATACTTTTCTTATGTTAGTTTATTCATTTACGAAATAGATAGTTGGCCAACATGTTTAAGAATTGCTCCCAAGAACTTTAAACCGCATTCTTAGTATAGAGCATAGTATATCATCAAAGAAGAATTCTGAGGTTAAAGCTGGGTACTTTAAGTTTTGTTTTAGTAAAACCCCGTTGAATATTACTGTATTCAATGTCATAGTCTAATATTATTTTCCAATTAAATTATATCACCCCAAAGATTTAAATTTTCAATGCTATGTTATCAGTTTTATATAAATACCAGTAACATTAAGATATCCCTTCACCTACATATAAGGAGCTATTTTATTTAGTATTATGATTTATTTCAGGATATAGTAAAATATAGACTTAAGAACCTTTATTTTACATATTATACAGTTGTTTAAAAAATAATAGGTCACTTTTAAACCACAATATTTATCAGAAATCAGGAATATTCCCAAACACATTGGACATTAAAACAGTAACAAAAGAATTAAGTTTACGAAAATGTATCATAAATGTTCAATATATCCTCCATTTGTAGCACGGATGACATCTAGTCGATAGCTGAATTTTTGCTACACACCTTACGCACGGTTTGGGACCAATTCGGCTATCGACCAGGTGTCATCCGCGCTGCAAATGGAGGACAAATTGAACATTTATGATACATTTTCGTAAACCTCGTTCTTTTGTGACTATTTTAATGTCCAATACGTTTGGATAAATCTCTTGTTTCTAATAAATATAGTTATTTCAAATCAGGTAATTCTTTTTGTAACACTTTGTGCCTAACATTTCATTTAATAAAAATCACTGGGCGGGTTTTCCTTAGCACTTCTCATATACGTATACTAAAGCATAATGAAATAGTATATTTCATAACAAGAGTGGAAAGTGGGGTAAGTCGAGCACTTCAAATGGTCGAGAAAATACAAAACACTTTCACTCGAGTTTTGAACGATACTTTTCACTACACTACGGAATAAAAACAGGTGTTGTTGAATGTGGAAAGTTTTCGGTTGTAAACAATGTTACTTTCGGTAATAAACAATAGACAGCTGTTGAAAATATGATGTTTCGCAGGTTGTAAACACATAACGAAAACAGCTAAACTCATAGTAGTGTAGTGAAAACAATTATAAACTACTGTTTAAGATATATCTTAAAATATAAAAGACATTTATAATGAACAGCTAGTTAAAAAAGATAAAACAAAGAAATTAAATGTTGTCTATTTCTTATAAGATGGGCCGATACCCCCTCCCTCACTGCATAGAGGGGGCTATGTTTAAAAGATTAAAAATTCACGCTAAGACAAAAACAGCTATTTACCCAACGTCCTTTTCATTTTTCAAGACCTCACTAACATTACATCATTCCAATGAGGGACTATTTGATATCGATAAATAATTTATGTCTCAAGGGAAGTTTTCTATCGTATTTTATCCATCTTGCTAATGTAAGGGAAGACTTGACTTCCTAATGTAGGTGTTTCTGCCACGATCCAGGAACTTCTATTCATAAACCACTGAACACACTTTTTTTATAAAAGTAAGGTTTTTATCAGTACCTAATTTGCACATATCTTATTTTTTAAATAACGTTTTAAATAGTTTCACTATCACTAACACTTTTAACTATCACGAACAGTTAGTATACATTTTGAATTGTGAGTAATTCCTAAGATATACTTACAGGTACATATAGTTTTTACCTGTTCTTGCGTACAACAACGTTACTCTAAATCAAAAACACATTTAAAGTTATATGTTTTTTACAAAAATATAATATATTATATTCATTATTCTGTATTTAACAAGCACTATATTAAGATCGTTCTGCCTGTTTGTGTGTGGTCTTTACTGAATGAACTGTTCTCAATACGTATCACTATTTAATTTTTTCGTCCAAAGAGTAATAAATAATCGTATTCCTGTACTTTTGTTTAATAAATAAGAGTAATAAATAATCGTATTCCTGTACTGTTGTTTCTTATTTAATAATATTGTGATATGATCACTCAGCTGTAAGAAAAAGATTACTTATATATTTATTACCGTTAAACCAGTGTTATTTGTTTACTTCTATGTTAACGTATTTTAATTTTTAGGAGAAAACATATATGAAGACCATTGAAGAAAAAACGAAAAAAATCTTATGTATACGATATTTTTCATCCCTGTTCTTATCTTATACAATTGTATATATTTATCAACATTCTTGATTTTGACAGCAGAGTACTTTACCGTACAAGTTAGATTTATTCGATGTTTTAAAGCCCTAATCAATGAACATGTTTCCAAATCTATCAATGTTTCTACATAAATTATAAACAAAGTGGTAACTAATGTGTTTACTTATTTCCAATATCTACTTATATCCAAAAAAAAAAAAAAAACTTTTTTTAAAGTAACTTACCCACACTCACGCTTCTATGCTTAAGTTCACGCACACGTTTTGGCTAGACCATCTGTAGCTAAGATTGTCTTAAGACACATTTTAATTAATTAAAGGTATTTTGCTTTGTAACACAAGGATTTCTAACTAATAAACAAACAAACAAGAGTCAAGAGTCAAATAATCTTTATTTTTTGACAGTATACAAACTGCATAATAGCGTTATACTTAGCTACTTCAATATTCTATTAACTATGTCTAATATATTACAAACTTCAAACATTATAAGTCTGCCTGGGACAAAAGATATTCCCCAACACTGTATGGGCATTTAATCACCAACAACTCTCTCAGACGCTTTTTGAATACATTCAATGTACTCTCTGTTTTTATTTTTTCTGGTAGAGAGTTATAAAGCCTGACCCCATTATACAGAAGGTGTTTCTTGAAAAAGGTTGTTTTGTGGGGTGGAATGGGAATGCTGTTTCCTCTTAAGTTATGATTATGATTTCGGGATCCAGAATCAAAAAGTTTCTAGTTCTTGCGCACAAACAGTACAGAATTGAAAATATAAAGAGCTGGGAGGGTTAAAATGTTGTTGGCCTTAAAAGGTGTCTGGCAGGAGAACCTTTTTGGCTTATTGGAAACACCTCGAATCTTTTGAAGTTTAAAAACAAGATTTGATTTTCCCCCGTCATAGCCCTAAATTCTTATTCCATATCTTAAGAATGAACAAAACAAAATTCAGTCTTAAAACTTAGGCTGAGTGAAGTGGCAGTCTCAGCGATACTACTGAGGATGTCCAATCACAGTATGGACGAAACATCTAGTTATCCTGTACATAATGTGGATATTACCTTGACGCGGTTATCACCGGTAAATATAGATTCTAGTTAAAACAAAAACTCCGTGGTTGTAATTCTTCTGGTTTTTATTCAAGGTCAAGCTGTTATTTACGTATTGTAAACATCGTTGGCCTCTCACTCACGAGGGTATCCTACACTAAGTTACACAGAACCCATCTAAAAGGCATTGAACATTCATTGAATTACGATGTTCACTAACTAGCTTTGTAGTTTAACTAATATTGGCCCTAATTCCTAACTACTTATGTATATTGCACCACTATAACTACTTTCCTTAAAGTTCTTGTATAGTTAAACATTATATTACTGTCGAGGTTTAACTATAAATGAGATTAAAGCATTCTGAGACTTTACACTTGAAGTGAAATCCATTACCGCTTCCGTAAGTTTCCTTTTATTTATTTTAGATGCACCATATCTAAATGAATATTATTTAAACTATAGATAACAATTTATTTTAATACTAAAATAGAATAAAAATTAAAATAAATACTATATCTCCAATATTGTACCTATATTGTGTTCACACTCATTGTAGGATAAATAATAATTAATCAATTAAAAATCATCACATCATGTATGGTGAATGGGTCGACTCATTATTTGTACAAAAAAACATATTTTTTTCCTTTTACATACAATTTCAGTAACTATAGCCTTCGAGCTGTTTCTTTAATGTTCCATCATCAGGCATAAAATTATGTGCCATCAAGTGCTATTAGCTATCTTTTATTTTAAATAAAATTTCTTCATTCAAACTTTATCAGTACAATTACTTTTATTTGGAAATCTCGGACGGTCAGTGCTGTCTCAATTTTGTTATGTCATATGTACTTATATTATTATTTTATCTATGTATACCAGTTATAATTAGATTAAAAGTATTTTACAGGTAAAGTTCAATATTACCATTGTCAGAGAGGATGGAGATTATCCGAACAAAGATATTTCTTACTATCAGTTATGCTCTCCCACCTTTGCAAATAGTCTGTCGCAAGACAATCTGAATATATTTGTGATAGTTGGACATCACAATTTTGCCACCAGCTCGGCGAGTGTTCGTCTAAATGTGTCCTCTGAGATCGAGTGTCCAACTCTGGTGGCCACTTAACATATGTTTGTGTATTTTAGATATAACTTGTTTAGGCAATATTTTTAAATGTTTGTTAAATGTTGGCAATATTTTTAAACAACTGTTTAAATATGTCGGGATTATATTCAACCAGCTGATATCATCCGTTTCCGTTTATGCTTTGTAGACATCCTGATTGTATGTTAAAATTTGGCTGTGAGTCTAGGCTATATCTTTATTTTATCCTCGTGAATTTTGAGAGTTATTAATTATTGCAAACATTACATTTTATTGTAAAATACTGTATGTAATTGTAAATAATAGTTATTTAGTTTGAGTTTTAGTATCCAGGTCTTTGTCCTGGCATATTTTTCGAAAAGTATCACACTCGAATAATATTTCAAAAACTTATATATTTCAAAACTAAATATTACAAAAGGTGTAATTCCAGAATATTATGTTTCATTAATTATAACTGTTTTATTTTAACTGAACTTGTTTTTATTTTAATTTAAAACCAGACAATAAATATTTTTAAGATGCATGATACTAGACACAGTGGTGTCGACTGAATCGGGCTATGACTTCTTCTTCCACTCTGAAGCAGCACTAAGGAAAATATTTGCATGAAAAACTCATCATCGTTGTTGTTAATGTTATATAATTAAATATCTATTGTTGTCAATATTACATAATTAAATATCTATTGTTGTTATGTTATTATGATGCTATTGTTGTTACTGTTACTAAGTTGCTATTGCGTTGCTTTTACTTTCAGGAATTGTTGATCTATATTGTTAGCCCTTGTTGTTGTTTTTTTTTTTTTTAAGTAAACTAATGTCTATTGTTATGGATACATTTATATTGTTATTGTTTTGTCTATTGTATGGCCACTTGGTACTTACTTGAATAGTTGTTACAATTGTAAAAATGGTGTAACCGTGAATAAATAAATAAATAAATAAACTAGTATATGGAGATTATCAGACCGCTAAAAAGCTGCTAATATGGTAATTATTATAAATTATAAACTGATTATACTTATATGGCACTTATATAATTTAATTATACACATTTCAATTATCTGTTAAAAATATTAATTTAAAATAAATATTAATAGTAAAAAAAATATTTTTCATGACTCAAAATGTTAAAAATTCTTTCTATAGTATTTTAAAATATATTATGTAATGCTCGATAGTTTAAATAGCCATTACAAATATTCAGGTCAACATTTAAATTAAATACGTAGTAATTAGATTAAATAAAAAACCAGGTGCAATTACAATAAGGATGGATGATCACAGAGTGACATGGCTGCCGATATCGTATACAAAGCCGCCATGGCCGCCCGACCTTACGGGTCACCAGCAGTTTTTGACTGCAGAGCTGACTTTGAAACCAGTGTGTCCAACTGTACTGGACACCTGATCCGAGAGAACATTTTTTAACAGACAGTTCCGAGGGGAAAGGGTTAAAGGTTATGGATTTATGTCATCTACAAACTGTCAAGTTGGTTTACAAAGGCCTTGTAACAAGAACCTGAATATATTCATAATAATACAATTTACAGACAAGATGTAAGTAATGCAGTATTTGAAAGGATGGCCTGTTTCACCTGCCCAAGATAAAATTGGCAAAGGATTAGCTATACTTACTTTTCCTTATGATATTAAGAATAAAGTGTAGTTTAGCTTTTAAAATATATAAAGCGTATGTCTAGTTTTAATTTATGATTATATTCATAATTACATGTTGGTATCGTACAGTGTATTTTCATTGTGTATAAATGAAACTTACTGCCTTGTATTGTGTACTTCGATAAACACTTCTTCGATAAAGGCATTATTAGCTTATTAATTTTCTTTTGTAACATAATATAATACTTCAAATATTAATATTAGTACGTAAAAATCTATTTAGCAGAGGTGTTAATTTTACTACTATGTACTTTCAGTACAAGTTTACTTATAATCTCAATTAAGATGTTAATTGTCTATCATTAATTAACATATACTTGGGTATCACTTAGTTGGAGTCACTTTGAGTTTTTCACACCTATTGATGGACAAATAGTGTGTTGTAATTAATAAAATATGAATATTAAAAGTATTTATATTTATGTATTTCTTAGATTATTTGATCCACTTCTTTATCGTTTTTTATTTATTTATTATTTTATTTTATTTATTTTTTATTTAAGTTAGATTGTCAGTAACTTGAGTTTTTCTTCCATGTTTGATTTTTGAAAGAACACTAACTCAAATAATTAACACGCCCTTGGCTAAAACAGTGATGAATTCAACATTTTAGTGATAATTATTTAGAGTTTAGCAGCAGAAAGTGTCATCGTTTAGTTAAAATAATTTGAAGACAAGAATATTATTTATGATTGTGTAAAATTAGTCCCATTACAACGCCGTTAGTATAACCTGATGGAGTCAGCAACCTGCCATTGTCACGCTGCACCCCAGGCTGCTGAAGCCTTTACTTCGTCAGAAAACCGGTAATAGGCAGCATCTTTAACTTGAAGAAGAGCTTGAAGTTCCGATTTCTTTAAAAAAAAATATAATTAACGATACACCAAAAGCTATTTACATAACAATAATAACTATAACTCCGACTAACTCATAATTTGTTGTAAGGTTTGACAAATAAAAAATAAAATAAACATTTTATGTCAGTATCAAATTTCATCAACTACATTATGGTAATATTTGTTTAGCTATTAAGAGTTAGATTAAACTATTTTGCTTATTCTTGTACAGTAAGTTTAAGAAAATCACATTTAAAAACAGCCAATAAAAGATTTTTTTGGGTTTAAAAAGTTATAAACCAAGTAAGTTAAGTATACTTTGGATCCCAGTCAGATAATGTGGCTTATTTAGCAAAAATGTGAACTATTGTTCAGTTTAGCCTTTAATACATTCATAAGGAAAAAATTGTATGCAAGACATATAATTCAAATGTTATGGGTGGGACGAAATAGTTTCAAAACAAACAGATGACAAAAGCAATCTCTGAGTGTATAATAAGTTTATAGCTATTGTTTGTACAGGTATACATATGTGGTAGATTAGATGGGGTTTGAAGGCGCATACCAAAGTTGTGTGTTTGAATATAGGTGTGTGCAAAATTGTGTGTTTGCTGGCGTGGTGGTTCAGTGGCTAAGGCTTCGGAATGCGGAGGCCAATGTCCAAGGTTCGAATCCCCACTGAGCCAACGGTAGGTTCTTCACTCGTTGGATAAAGTTCACGGACAGGCCTACAGGCCCATGTGAACTGTCGAGTGAAGTTTCTTGATAAAAAAATGTTAATGCAATATTAATGTATAATGAATACAAGACGTTCATACATGCCTAATGGTTACCCTCCTTGTAATGATAATATGGTTAGTATATTTTATAGTATATTTTTTACATCCAGGAGTTGCATTACTCAAAATTACGTCCCAAACCAAACTGTGAATTTCCGTATTTTTACTCAACACCTAGCCTTATTTTAGAAGAAATATTCGAATAAGGGAGCCAAACTGATAAACAGCCAAACAACCTAAAAGCAATAAATAAGAACTTCAACTGGAAGGTGAAATGGCATTAGGCTCCAACATATCTTTATGGTCTGTTTAATGACGAGTAATCGTACATGTGAGCTGAATTTCTTATAATGATAATTATTAATATTACCATTTCTTTATCATATGTACACTTTATCATTATTCAGAAAATCCTCTTATTAAACTCTTGAAGAAACAAAACTCTCGCAGATATTTACAAGATATTTACTCAGTTCATAGAATAATGCTGCTTTAAAATGTATGTTCGGAATCCTCGAGACTGATTTTACCTAATGAGCCGATTACGCTTGCAACAGCGCTCAAACGTTATAAATACACTAGTGTGTGTAATGCACTTAGTGTATTGTTGTGTCTTCAGTAAAACATGTCTTCATTAGGAGCTAAGTAAATGAGCATGCACGTTATCATGTTAATGCATCCATTCCATTACCAACTTCGTAAATACCTCACAGCCTCATCGCCTGTTCGTGAACTCAACTTACAAACTTTGAATATCAAACAAACATTACCCTGTGATGGATTAAGTTCTCATTAATATGTGAGAAATGATTTCATGCTTTTCATTAATCACCTTGTAAAAAATAACTGCTTTTGTGTTATTATTTTTTTAAAGAAACTAATAACATATTTTTATTCACTTTGCGTATTAAATATTATAAATACAATATGTATTACCATTATCTTGAAGTGACATTCACGGCAACCCCATCAAGTAAAGCAGATAATAAAGTAGAGAAGAACTAAAAAAATATTTGTGCAAACTGTTTTTTTATTTTTTATTTTTATTTAAAATGTTCCTAACCTAAATTAAACACAATGAATAATACATACTAGTTCTAAGTTAATCGTCATGTAGTATACTTATCACCTTTTATTCGTACATCTTATAAATAATCAATGACTGAATAGTACTCTCTTCCCTATAAGTTCAATCGGAATCTCTTTCTAAAAACATCTGCACAAATATCGGCCTTTAAAGATTTTGGTAAGTTACTATAGAAATTAACAAAATTGTAAGTCGAGTGTTTTTAATAAACTGTACTATTGTGGCGAGAAATATCTGGAATTTTGTAAGGACGTGCGATTTAAGACGAAAATATATTAGTGTTATACTTTCTAAGGCGTATAATGAATGGAGAGTAAATTTTCTATCACGAAAATATCCTCTTTAGGAACGACTATGGAGAATTCTAAATACAACTCTGACTATCTTTTGTGTAAACCTTTTTATTTCCCCCAACTTCTCTCTTAACAGATTCCAGTATTGAAAGTCGATAGACTAAGTGTAGTAGTTTTTTATAAGATCTAATATGAACAGAATTTACAATTTATTATTAAGAATGTTGCTATTTGTGGAGTAAAAGTGGGGGAGTTGAAAGACAAATTGAGAAATAAAATTAAATATATGACATAGGATACTGTTGGTGCTCTCACAGACTAACATTATTAGATAATGTAAGAAATGAAGAAATTGAGGATAGAATATGAATTACGAACAGCTAGGATAATCAAAGAAAGGTGGCCAGCGAAACTATTTAGATGAGTGCTAACAGAGGTCAAAGAAAGGAAAACCCAAAAAGACATGAATGAAGTGTGCACTAGAAGCAATGGAAGACAGAGAGTTGCCAGATGGTGGTCAGTAAGGAGTTATACGTATGGAGGCTGAGGTGCAAGGAACTAAAGTAAACTTGCATAAAATCACAATATTTATTTTATTATTATTCACTAATTGGACTCAATAAACTATATTATAGTATTATTTGCAAGGGTAATTTAAAAATGAACGTTTATGGATGATAATCAAACCATAATGTAAATTAGCAATTATCAAGAATGTTTCATTTCGTTCATTAATATTTACGGGTTTTAAGATTTAATATTTCCCTTCATAAGCATAATCGGTATAGCCGAATCATACCACCTACAGTCATGTCGGCACTAGTGGCGCAGTGCTGTAATCCAGCCCTTTGGGGGGAAATTTTTATGGCGATCGTTTAAATGATATTCTATTCTTGGTCTTCATGACATCCACTAGAAGGAGATTCGAAGTATTTTTCACTTATGAAACAAGAATTTTTAATTTTGGTAGTTCAGTAATCAAAGTGTTTTAAGCTGTTAAGTACAAAAAATATTCTTTTGGTTAGTATTTATGTGTTATAATCATAACCAGCTGTTTGGAAACAAATATGATTTGTGTTCATAGTTAAAGCTACCACAGCATAAACCAAGTCACGGAACATGGGCATAGAGTAATCGTGAGTGTTGAAGCCCTTTGATTGGCTCGCCGTCGCTCATTATTAGTATAGGATTACATTGTAACATGAAATGTAAAGCTGGGTCCGGACAGTAAGCGTTGTCAACTGTGGGGGTAAATTCCTTATACATACTGTGAATAGTTCAAGGAATAAAATACTTCATTTTCTTTCAGGCCTCTTTAAAAAGTAAAGGGCAAGAGATATCTAAACTATATAGTCACACCTTTCCTTTCTTAACGCTTTAATATATAAATGCAATTAGTTTTTAAAGGTAAGATATAGAATAAAATAAAAAAATATGTATACGAAAAACTTGATGTAATAAATTAATAAATATTAATAGTAATAATAACAGTAAATTTACAACAAAACTTTTCGATATAATGTATTTAACATAATGTACTCTCTACATATTTTATCTAAAAAAAACTTAACAAAACGTGAAACTTCAAAAAATGTCTCTTATGTGATACAGAGAAGCAATTACTACATATAACAGTTACCACACATAATTACTATACATAACTGGAAAATATATAAATTTTAATTAATTGTTAACATCTGTAGTTACTTTTTTTTTTTTTTTTTTTGCTTAATCTTATTAAAATGTAAAGTTGAATTAGCAGAAAAGCAGTTAGAGGAGGATTAAATAGTGTATTTATTACGAGAACAATTAACTTTGATTTCTTTGCCTTATGATAATTAATATACAATTAAATCATGCAGTTTTCAAGTTTTTTCCTTTGATTAAAAACTGTTTAGAATTTAATGTAAGCCTGATCTTATCCACACAACTTAAACTGTATATTATCATGTATTCTTCCGTATCAAAACATGTACCTCAGACTAAAACGTGTGACAACAGTTAAGTTTTGAAGTAAGTGACTACCGTCTTGTGTTTGCTTCAGTAATGATTAACTGACAGTACTAAATCATGAGGTCTAGACAACGTTATCTTCACACTCCATTCTCTACGAGTAAAGCTAAGACATCCAAGCAGAGTGACGTTGATCTCGTGACGTCACCGAATGCCATCAAGCAGGCATTCACAAGATCTGCTGAACCAATCTTGAAACACTAAACTGAAGTTATTACATCGCTTAATCCATCAGACGATCTCTCCACACACAATTATTTTCGAATAGACGCGAAGCATCCGAGAAAAGTGACGTTGATCTCGTGACGTCACCGAATGCCATCAAGCAGGCACTCACAAGATCTGCTGTACCAATCTTGAAACGCTGAACTGAAGTTATTGCATGGTTACATCTATCAGACGTTATATTCTTACACTTTATTTTCTTCTTGTACCTAAAAAAATAACTCAACCTTATGTTACTGATAGCTTACAACTAAACTTGCTTATTTGTTTTTCAACTGATTTACTGCTAAACTTCACCCTCTATTAATTATTTTCTTGAATATAAATTTCTTAGTGTAACCTTTATAAAAATTAAGTAACAGTTAAATGTAAATGTTATGTTTTGTTTGTTAAATATATTATTTAGGACTATTCACTATTTTAGGCTCTTACAAAATAATTTTTATTTGAAGAATGCAAATACTGATGCCTTACTTTAAATATAAAGAGATTGTTAAATTAAAGAAACAGAATTAGTGAAATAAACTTTGTTTAGAGTAGTTTCATACAAATTATAAATATTAATTTTTCCGACATAGGTAAACAAGTTAAATAATGACATGAATGCACAATGTAGAATATTAAAGATTAAAGAAATATTTAAAACGATTTTTTACAGTATTCATAAAATAAATTAAAGTTCTAATTTATATTCTAAGAGATACGATAAGAAGTATAAATATTGTCTAGTGAAGTAAAAATCATCAATTTATCAGATTTTGTGTTTTATATATTTTGTTATATAACAGGTGTAGTTTTGTATTTAAATATTTGTTTACTCATTGGCATTGGTTTTAAAAATATGTTTCATTTTAAACATTAAAGAATAAGGTAATTTTTCGTTCATAGTTAAAAAACAAAATGGAATAAAAGATAATAAAACATTTTCTACATTTGAATTTGGAAATGCAATTCGTGAAGGAAGTTCGAAAAATTATTATTTTATGAATAATGGTGTTTGTTTTCAAAAATGCAGATTTTTATAAATACATTTAGCTGATTTTTAAACATAAATCAAACTTTTTTTAATGAAGGCTGCTAATATGTTTTGGTATACAATTGAAAAAATAGTACGTAGTTGATACAATAGGATGTTCAATATTAGTTGGCCATTGTTGTTTGTTAAGTCATTTATAAGAAAAATAAAATGCACAATAATTTATCACATAGCAATACTAAAACGTTTAGGCCTCCAAAGTAGGCCTTGGAGATTCCATTGTGTGTTCTATCATGACTCTATTTTATTATAATTGCCTGAGGCGACAAAATGTTTAAAATTAAAAAAAATACCAAAAAATGCAAGATCCATAAAGCCCAAGAGGTGGGTGAAAAATATCACGCATTATTAGTAATAATTAAATACGAACGTCATCCGCTTCAAGAAAATCATTATCATAAAATATAATGAAAGGATAGTAAAATTTGTAATATTAGCAATTAGCTCTCTATCGATGGAAATACACAAATATTTTGTAATACATTTAAAGATTTATTGTATATTAGTTTTTCTCCATGGTGTGTGCATGTATCTGATATAGTGTAAGGCAATATTGTTGTCCTTTGTTAGTGCTGGAGTCAAATGTAGAGAGTGTAATTCAAAGCAGGAGTTTTTATATTTTGATAGGGTTAGAATTACTGTTATTATAATAGGGAATTGACAGATTAAATATAAATTGAATATTGCTGAAACTTTATTTTCGTTTGGTTTACAATAATAATCTATATGTATGTAGAATACATGAAGCACTTTCTTGATTGTCTAAAACGTTATTAATCTTGATTTATCTCTCCCTGCAGGCATAACCATTTTTTCTTCCCACCCACCCTTACATATTTAGTGGTATTGACTCTCCCAGCCACCCATACACCTACAGTGTTATTGGCCCTCACACCCACCCATACAATTATAGTGGTATGACAGTCGTACTGACCCTCCCTCCTATTAATGTACAGTGGCGTTCACCACCCACCCAAATATGTACAGTGTATTGACCAACCCACTCATACATGTAAAATCCTATTGACCCATTCACCTATACACGTACAGTGGTGTTGACCAACCCACACACCCATACACGTACAGTGGTGTTGACCAACTCGACCACACATAGATTATAGTAGTATTGACCTACCCACCCATATATGTACAGTCGTATGAACCCATCCACTCATACACATACGAATTTATTGACTCACCCATCCACACACGTTCGGTGGTATTCACCCAACCACCCACCTATATATGTACAGTCATATTGACCCATCCACCCATATACATACAGTGATGTTACGTAAGTAGTTTGGAAAAATACTTCTTATATTTGTGTACTTTTTGCAAATAGTAATCAAAATTGTTGTTTTATTGTTTGAAATATGATATGGATATATATGGTCCTTTAGCTTAAATTCATTGTGTACTAGATATGTTTACTAAACGTTCATATACTAGGAACGGCCCCTTTTAAGGCGTATTTAACAAACGACGTTATATAGGCCTATATATATATATATATATATATATATACCATAAAAAGTTAATAAAATATATTAAACATAGTACATTTTATATACAGAAGTATGATTCAAAACTAATCGTTATATAATCAAAATAAAATTTCCCAGCTCAAAACAACATATTAATTTTCACTTATTAGCTGGCAAGATATTATAACGAAAAATATGTTTTAACTAGTCCCAAGAGTTGGTCCATTTAACATATTTAAAGTTAAAATAAGTTTCAACAGAAATAATAACTAGTATTGTGAGAAGTTAATTTTTACTTATAACAAAGCTAACTCTCTAGTGAAAAAAAGGTGTAAACTTTTGTTGTGCCATAACTTCCTGTTATGGCCTACATAATGAATGGCCAATGAAAAGGGCCCTTACAGTTTGTGTGCGGTTATTGGTCTGGAGATATTATCTTGACAGCTGTCTTATCGTCTTCAAGGGCCTGTTAACTGCTGACATCTCACGAGGAGGGAGATTGTTATCAACCCCCTTGGCTTCCGCTTCAGTCTTAAACAACTGAGAATAGTGAACAATTGTAGATTAAACTACTCATATAATTGAACAAATATATTTAGTTTGAAATTCCTAACTATAAACTATTTTTTTTACAATCGTGCTTGCCTAGTTTAATTTATAAAATTTGTGTTGTTACAAAGGATGCAGCACTAGTTAAGGAGAAAATTAACGGATTTAAAATTAAATATGAAACCGCCTACTCCTATAGTTGTAAAAACATTCAGGAACAGTTGAATCACATATAGTTACGTAAATTGTGAGTAATAAATTCTTTCGAAACTGATGAACAAGTCCAGTATAAATTTATAATTTTACAGTGATTTAAAAAAGGTAAAATTATTGAACATTTTTGACTAACATTATTTATTACAACATTGAAATAGTATTTTAGTATTGGATATATTCATAACTTGTCTTACCTATTTATATTTATATAGGCATATTAACTATTGGTAGATTAGTTAATTTATTTAAGAATATAATATATTTTAATTATTAAAAATATTCACTTATTTTAATTTAATAACATATGATAAAGGAACGGAATATATGGTTTATATTGTCTACAAGTATTTATAGTATAATGATTTAATATAAATACTCGTTTATATTGTTTATGTACAGCTTGCAGCATTTGTTACCCCCAAATCCCCTTTAATGGTTACCCAGGTCAAAGGGTGGTTACTCAATTTGATCACCACTAACACTTATTTTTAATTTTTTGTACATTTTCAGCAGCTAAAATATAATTAGCATGGTTTTCATCAAAAATCTGTGATATATGTAATAAATTTTATTTTCATTCCTACAATTCATATACAGTTTGTAAAAAGCTCTTTAGTTTGGAATTTATAGTATTAAAGTGGACCTACGCAGTGATATAAATTTGTAACTTCATAATAAAAAATAACTATTTTCAAAAGGAGTGTTATTAGAAAACCTTTTACCTTTCTAAGGATTTATCTTTAGAAATAAAAGGCTAAATGATATATTAATATTGTAATAAGTTGTAAAATGTGTAAAAATCCAATATGACAATATTGAATCCAACTCTTGAGAAGTTTAATTTTCTATACATAACAAATATTTTATGCATATTAGTCATGTATGTATGTTTGTCTTATAATCTAAACTACCAGCATATTCAAAATATATTTATATTTTCGAGTTTTTTACTTCTAACCAACTCTATTTAATATAAATAAAACAGTATGTAAACAAAAAGCTATACAATATTTTACTATTAAAAAAAAATCAAATTATATTCATAAAACATGTCTTAACAACGTAAAGGGAAAATGACATCTGTATTTGGCTCTGTTTTATTTCAACAGATATTTTTTAATTTAATCATTCTATTTGTATTTAGTCATATACATTTCTGTCACTAAGTAATAGAAGAAATCTCACTTAAAATAAACTACCATATAAATAAGTAAACTACATCTAACAAGAAGGAAGCGGAACGTCATTAAGTGAGAATAGCTTTGTAGTAGTCTACCTTTGACAGATTTACTCACAGAGAATCTATATTAAATACGTTTATAATAGGATTACGTTATTTAAATATATTGGAGGCAAATAATTGTCATTTATTTTATTGTATAAACTATTAGAAGTATAGAAGATAAGCTGTAGTAGAACATCTCTTACTCCATACTTTAAAATTTTTCCAAAAACATAATTAATTATAACCGAATGGACACTATTTTACTGTTAAAAAAATATTAGTAAATATTTAAGACTTGCAAGAGCTATTTCAGCTTAATAATAAACATCTTGTGTCGATCTGAATCGTTCTGAGCTCTCCCATTTGTATGTAAAGATTAACAAAATCTCTGATTGGATAGTATATGTATATGTATTTATTTATTCATAATCATTTATAATTTATTTATATATTTATTAGTTCTTTGAGATAATATAGTTTTAACTCGTTTCTTAGTACGTATCTACAACCTATAATGAATGTTTTTGTTAATTCTTTTGAGCCAAATCCTTATATTATTTGACAAACAACTATCGGTCAGTGAATGTTATTTATTTTATATTCGTAGATTATTTTTAATGTCCTTCAACTTCAAGTCCTCAGATTGGTAAATAAAAACTATAATTTACGAATGTACATTAAGAAGACTAAATGATATTGACTCTACTTTACCACTGGCACACCACGGTTTAAGGTAGTCCCATGAGGATTGAGTTTCACCCTCAACGTGGACTTGAGGGTTCACGTTGGATCCCTGTAAAACTAGTGACAGGGGTTGATAAATTTCTTTAATATCATGTAAGTTGGCTCATACTTTCCTACTCCACTTAGTTCTTCAATCATATTAAAAATAAGCCTAAAAACAGGCTGTACTCACAATTACTATTGGTTAAGCATTTTTTTATAGATTTTACATTTGCCTCTTTCACCTAATTAGTTGTAATATAAATGAAGGAAGTTTACTTAATAATTTTAGCAGGGTAAATTTTACTAAATCAACGTCAACAAGAGCATTCAAAGAGGTCTTATTTATATTTCTGTTCAACACTTGCTTTATTGGTGTTTCAAAGGAAGCCATGCATTTCAGCAGAAGCAGGAATACACTTTATAGATAAAAATGTTTTCTTATACATATGAAAGTAGGCTGAAGGCAGTTTGGATTCTCGAAATTAATCATTTTGCTCGACTTATTGGCATCCAGATCAACAATTTGATTTTTGTGAACTATGTTGATTTTGTATACTGTATTTTGAGTTAATTTGACCCCGTACAGTATTTTTATATAAAAAAGGAAAATAAAATAAATACATATAATGACTTTGTCGGTAGCAAAATAGTTACTGATATATGTGTCTTGTTATAATTTACACTCCATTAATAATATATCATATCATTACTGTTTATTATCATTAATGATGTTGTTGTTGTTCATTCCACTTTGTTATTATGCTATGAATTGTTAAGAAAGTTTTTGACATATACTTCACTTTCAATATAATTTTTAAGGGTCGTTGTCAACCACCATGCTTCTTACCAACAGGAAGTTTATTGAAGTTGCCAATGGCAAGTCCAGGAAAACCCCCATGAAATAATTTGGTTGCAGCCTCCTTGTCCCGCTTCTTTCTGACATTTACATCACGAAAAGTAGACTCAGTTAACCCAAATATCATGACGTTTTTAGCTCGGTTATTGCGCTCGTTAATCTCGGCAATATTGGAATTCAGGACATTGCTATTCAGACCCTGAGCCATTTTAACGTTTACTAATTGCTCCTTGACTTTGTTTAGTTCATTTTCATTCCGATCAACTCCGTTCTCCAAGGACAAGACATCTTCATTTAACTCATCCAGCTTAGTAGAGATAAAGTCCACTTTTATAGGCAACGTGGTGAGGGCATCAACCTTTAATGACAGTTCATAGATCTTATCCGTGAGAATACTCTACTGGGCCAAATGAGGATTTTGATTTGGTATACAGCACAATCAATCCTATTGCAAAGCCATTTCCTACGCCCATCTCTTGCAAGGGCACTATAAATAGAATCATGAACCATTATACAGGAAGCGTAAAATCTAACTCAGTACACCCAGATAACAGTATCGTTTTACACTCCATGCGCTTTGAATACACAGACAGTAAGTCAAACTGATATGACGTAAGAGAACATGTGTAAGTATACATCCTATATGTTACTACTCAGTACACCCAGCTAGTGGTATCATCTTACACTCCATCCACCTTGTGTACACAGACAGTAAGTTATATGACG
This sequence comes from Stictocephala bisonia, assembly GCA_035578905.1. NCBI lineage: Eukaryota > Metazoa > Arthropoda > Insecta > Hemiptera > Membracidae > Stictocephala > Stictocephala bisonia. The sequence continues at coordinate 1,264,772 of JAQJVL010000137.1, read as the reverse complement.
TAAGAGAACGTGTTCAATCATAAATCCTACCTGTTACTAACTCTGTACACCCAGCTAGCGTTATCGTTTTACACTCCATTCACCTTGTGTACATAAACAGTAAGGCAAACTGATATGACGTAAGAGAACGTGTTCAAGCATAGATCGTACCTGTTACTAAGTTTGTACACCCAGCTAGCATTATCGTTTTACACTCCATTCACTTTGTGTACATAGACAGTAAGGCAAACTGATATGACGTAAGAGAACGTGTTCAAGCATAACTCGTACCTGTTACTATCTTTGTACACCCAGCTAGCGGTATCGTTTTACACTCCATTCACTTTGTGTACATAGACAGTAAGGCAAACTGATATGACGTAAGAGAACGTGTTCAAGCATAAGTCTTACCTGTTACTAACTTTGTACACCCAGCTAGCGGTATCGTTTTACACTCCATTCACTTTGTGTACATAGACAGTAAGGCAAACTGATATGACGTAAGAGAACGTGTTCAAGCATAACTCGTACCTGTTACTAACTTTGTACACCCAGCTAGCGGTATCGTTTTACACTCCATTCACTTTGTGTACATAGACAGTAAGGCAAACTGATATGACGTAAGAGAACGTGTTCAAGCATAAATCGTACCTGTTACTAACTTTGTACACCCAGCTAGCGGTATCGTTTTCCTCTCCAATCACTTTGTGTACATATACAGTAAGGCAAACTGATATGACGTAAGAGAACGTGTTCAAGCATAAGTCTTACCTGTTACTAACTTTGTACACCCAGCTAGCGGTATCGTTTTACACTCCATTTACTTTGTGTACATAGACAGTAAGGCAAACTGATATGAAGTAAGGGAACGTGTTCAAGCATAAATCGTACCTGTTACTAACTTTGTACACCCAGCTAGCGGTATCGTTTTACACTCCATTCACTTTGTGTACATAGACAGTAAGGCAAACTGATATGACGTAAGAGAACGTGTTCAAGCATAAATCGTACCTGTTACTAACTTTGTACACGCAGCTAGCGGTATCGTTTTACACTCTATTCACTTTGTGTACATAGACAGTAAGGCAAACTGATATGACGTAAGAGAACGTGTTCAAGCATAACTCGTACCTGTTACTAACTCTGTACACCCAGCTAGCGGTATCGTTTTACACTCCATTCACTTTGTGTACACAGACAGTAAGGCAAACTGATATGACGTAAGAGAACGTATTCAAGCATAAATCCTACCTGTTACTAACTCTGTACACCCAGCTAGTTGTATCGTTTTACACTCCATTCACTTTGTGTACACAGACAGTAAGGCAAACTGATATGACGTAAGAGAACGTGTTCAAGCATAAATGTACCTGTTACTAACTTTGTACACCCAGCTAGCGGTATCGTTTAACACTCCATTCACTTTGTGTACATAGACAGTAAGGCAAACTGATATGACGTAAGAGAACGTGTTCAAGCATAAATCCTACCTGTTACTAACTATGTACACCCAGCTATCGGTATCGTTTTACACTCCATTCACTTTGTGTACATAGACAGTAAGGCAAACTGATATGACGTAAGAGAACGTATTCAAGCATAAATCGTACGTGTTACTAACTCTGTACACCCAGCTAGCGGTATCGTTTTACACTCCATTCACTTTGTGTACACAGACAGTAAGGCAAACTGATATGACGTAAGAGAACATCTTAAAGCATACATTCTACCTTACAATAACATTGTACACCCAATTAGTGGTATCGTCTTCCATTCTATTCTCTTTGTGTAGACAGAAAGTAAGTCAAACTGATATGACGCCAGTGAACGTGTTCAAGCATGTATGCATTCTATCTGACGATAATTTGGTACAATGTTTACGTAGAGGTAATGTCCTTGAAAAAACTTAGTTTGGACTTTATAATTTATTGATAAAAAAGGACTTCTGTAGCATATGACGTTATATGACATTAACTTCGATATGCTTGGATTACTCGATGTTAATGTTGTGTGAAAAATCCCGTCTTGTATAGCTGTGAAGTTCTAATATTAACCTTTACTGAGACAGGAAGATGGAAGATGCTTAAAGGGGTTAAGTGTTGCAATTATTATGTGCATATTAGTTAAGAAGTGAAATTAATGGTTTACAATTGAACTACCCTGATTGCCTAATATTTTAATAAATTAAGTATATATACAAGTAGTTTTATACAATCTATATTTTTTAACAATTAACGATAGTTGCTTATATCACCACTTAAGTATTATTTTTAATATAGAACAAAGTAAATATAATAATTTCCTTGCACTTTCGTTTTATGTATTTGTTATTTTAATATTCGAAAGAAGGAAAATCAGGTTTTATGAAAGTAAAAAAATCTGTATTTAGTATTAAACTAGGAATATATTATTAACTGTAGAAAATGGTCTTTGCGTTATATTAGGCGCATATGGGTCTCAGTAGCGGAGGGGAATCGTTCCAATACTCATCACAGGTTTGACTATGTTGCACCTTCAAGTGTTCAACTTCTGCAAAAATGTTTGGTTAAAAAAAAAACAACAGCAACATATTGTGTTCATACAGAAGATCTAATTACTTTATAATAACAGTTCTAAAGCTTAACAATATACAAATAACTTTATATACTTCTTCTTGGAGGGGTTTTGACAACTTATTGTAGGGAACTGCATATATATCAACTACAACTTTAAACATTCGTTCACACTCAGAGAAAAAAGAAAAAAAGGCCACTTTCTTATGGCCGCAACTAACGTCTGATTGGCAGTTATAAGTAGATTAACAGTTTTGCACATCTTTATAAAATATGAATATTTAAAACATTTATTCTTGAGGATTTGGGGAAAAGGAAGGGACTGATAAGGTTCTGGCCTTGTCCTACCCGTGGTAAATTGGATAACTAACTACTCGACAACCAATGTGTATTTATGGTCATACATCATAAAATTAGTTCGAATGAAGAATGTTTATCATTTTGTAACATCTTGTAACGGTCCGCTATTTAATGCTTAAATTACAGTAGCACCAATAATTACCATACTTAGTCATCCATGTCATTGATAAGCACATCTGCGAAGAGAAGACGAAGTTGCACTCACAAAAGTGGTAATGACGAGGAAGCTGTAATATACATTAGCCTGACAGAGCCTGTTCATCTTTGTTAACTTCTTAGTGTGTGGTATGTATTCATTAATCAAGCAGCACTGCTTTTGTATGCACTGGTACAATTTGTCACTAGCATCATTTTCTATTATAGTATACTAATAACATAAGCAACCATTATTTATATTTTTAGTAATATTTTATGTGTATTTACAAATATTGCGTTTAAGAAAGCTTTGATATTAAGCATTTATTTTATTACGTAGTCAAGCCTCCCCCTCCCCCCAACACCTTCATACATTGACCCACCTACACACCATTGTTGTTAATATCACATTATAAAATAACTATACTAACCTCCGCAATCTAGATAAAGTTAATTCCAATGGACGAGTTTGGGTGGGTGGGAAATTCAATAGCCCTCTTACGTGAACGAGTAGAAAGCAAGGCCATCTCCACTCTTTTTGTATAGATAGGAGGGAAGGTCATCTCCACTCTTCGTGTAGAGGTAGGAGGAAAGGTCATCTCCACCCTTCGTGGAGAGGTAGGAAGGAAGGTCATCTCCACCCTTCGTGTAGATGTAGGAGGGAAGGTCATCTCCACCCTTCGTGTAGATGTAGGAGGGAAGGTCATCTCCACCCTTTGTGAAGAGGTAGGAGGGAAGGTCATCTCCACCCATAGGTGGGAAAGTCATCAGCCCTGTTACGTGTATGAGTACAAAGTAAGGCCATCTCTACTCTCCGTGTAGAGGTAGGAGGGAAGGTCATCTCCACCCTTCGTGTATAGGTAGGAGGGAAGGTAATCTCCACTCTTCGTGTAGAGGTATGAGAGAAAGTCATTTCTACCCTTCATGAAGAGTTAGGGGGGAAGGTCATCATCACTTACATATATAAGAAGGAGGGAAGGACATTAACACAGTACGTATATTATGGATGGGAAGCTTATAATCACCGTGCGAATTTAGACAGCTGTGGAGGTTATCATCTTACATGTATTGTGGAAGGCTATCACCACCGTTCGTGTATAGGTAGGAGGGAAGGTAATCTCCACTCTTCGTGTAGAGGTATGAGAGAAGGTCATTTCTACCCTATATGTGTAGACTGGTGGGAAGGTTATCATCACCGTAATTTATGGGATATATGTAGTAACCCCTTCATAAAAATAAATCATAATATTTAATCCGGTGGAAGATTTTATTTAAGACTAAAGATAAATATTCTTTAAATGTCTGATAGGTTATCAGATATGTTGAATCAAAATGTAAGGTCACCACCATACGTGCATTGAAGGGAGGGAGACTCATCATCAACGCTTGTGTAATGAAGGCAGGGAGGGTTATCACCAACGTACGTGTATTGAAGGGAGGGAGACTCATCATCAACGCTTATATATTGAAGGCAGGGAGGGTTATCACCAACGTACGTGTATTGAAGGGAGGGAGAGTCATCATCAACGCTTATATATTGAAGGCAGGGAGGGTTATCACCAACGTACGTGCATTGAAGGGAGGGAGACTCATCATCAACGCTTGTGTAATGAAGGCAGGGAGGGTTATCACCAACGTACGTGCATTGAAGGGAGGGAGACTCATCATCAACGCTTGTGTATTGAAGGCAGGGAGGGTTATCACCAACGTACGTGCATTGAAGGGAGGGAGACTCATCATCAACGCTTGTGTAATGAAGGCAGGGAGGGTTATCACCAACGTACGTGCATTGAAGGGAGGGAGACTCATCATCAACGCTTATATATTGAAGGCAGGGAGGGTTATCACCAACGTACGTGCATTGAAGGGAGGGAGACTCATCATCAACGCTTGTGTAATGAAGGCAGGGAGGGTTATCACCAACGTACGTGCATTGAAGGGAGGGAGACTCATCATCAACGCTTATATATTGAAGGCAGGGAGGGCTATCACCACCGTACGTGCATTGAAGGGAGGGAGAGTCATCATCAACGCTTGTGTAATGAAGGCAGGGAGGGCTATCACCAACGTACGTGTATTGAAGGGAGGGAGAGTGATCATCAACGCTTATATATTGAAGGCAGGGAGGGTTATCACCAACGTACGTGAATTGAAGGGAGGAAGTGTCATCATCAACGCTTGTGTAATAAAGGCAGGGAGGGTAATCACCAACATACGTGCATTGAAGGCAGAGCGGGTTATCACCAACGTACGTGTATTGGAGGGAAGGAAAATCATCATCAACGCTTGTGTAATGAAGGCAGGGCGGGCTATCACCAATGTACGTGTATTGAAGGGAGGGAGACTCATCATCAACGCTTGTGTATTGAAGGAAGGGAGGGTTATCACCAACGTACGTGTATTGAAGGGAGGGAGACTCATCATCAACGCTTGTGTATTGAAGGAAGGGAGGGTTATCACCAACGTAAGTGTGTATTCAAGGGAGAGAGAGTCATCATCAACGCTTGTAAATTGAAGGTAGGGAGGGTTATCACCAACGTACGTATACAGACGGGTGGTGGTAAGGTTATCAACACTGTAAGTGTATGGTGTACGTAAAGGTGGTCAAATTTTGTAATTATATATCTTTATACAGAACCTTATCAAAAATATTTTTAGTAAACCGGTAAATCTAGTTAAGTTAGACACCTATTTTATGTTCGTTTAACGTTTTAATGAAACGATCGCAGCCTCTAAGATGTAAGAATTTATATAATTTTGTTGTTAAACTACTATTTTATAATAAGACTTTTTCTTGTTTAGACAATGAATCTTTGTCAATAAATCTCTTATACATACTCGTCCTAACATCTCTTTATCATACATAATACGTATTCATAAGCCAATGTTCCGCTCTATAATTAAATATTTATTAAAATAATGATTTAATAAATTTGTATTAGTAAGTATAATTAAATGAAAATGTCCTCAATTTACGTGAGAAAATTAAGAATATCTCGTCATCTCTCCCCTTTAACTACAAGTCAAATGATACACGGGTAAATCACGATAACATTACAAATTAATAAAGATTTCACAAAAATAAACCACAATATCCAAAGTAATTAAATTAGTTAAAGAATTTAGACAAATATTATTTAAGTGCTTGATAGGGTAGCCTTACTATATTTAATTTATATAGTTGACATTTATTCATTTGCTTGTTTTTTACGTCAAGCCCTAAGCCATTTTGGTTTAATCGCCATTGATTATGTCGGATAATCTGAAAATGCAGTGATGAAGGAATATTACGGTTTTCTAAATCAATTGTAAGATTAAATTATGAAAACAAAAACCAATATAGTGCTTTGCAGCAATCTATTTATGAGTCTGAGTTACTTCAAGTAAGTCTTAGGAGTCCCTCCTCAAACCTCTGTTAAAGAATTTAAATATAACTATTTTAAGTTTAGTTTTACATTATCTTTGGATTAAATATTCCAAACTGTTATAAAGGCTTTGTAGACATATGAAAAAGTAAGCTATTTGTATGGTCATAAAATAACGTAGAAGGCTCCTGGTTCATAAAAGAGGATAAGCCAAAGCTTGCTTGTAGATGCTGGATTGATGTTGGATAATTTAATAAAAGTACATCTCTGCAAGACTAAGTAGGCATTTAAATAACCTTCTCAAGTGTTTTATTTCAATTAATAATATATAATGATATTGTGAAATATAGATAGTTTTTATTAATTGAAAAGATTCTTAAAAACAGTCAAAATATTCCTAACTTAAATGTAAAGGTAGTTTCAATTCAGAATGATTTGAGTTAAGTAAAATATATAAAAAAAACTTTAACGTTTTAAAAGTGATCAATTTATATTTAAATCATCCTAATAAAAAGTATATTCTGAAGTAACTTATTAAAAGATTTTAATATTGTTAAACATTAGTTTGTTTTGTTACTAATCTTAGTTTGTAACAATGACTACATTCGCTCATCTACACTCATCACACTCATTAGAAATCCATATTCGCCCATATCTTGTCGATCGGCATCTTATGAATAAATAAAAATAAATAAATAATCAAGATGTTTAATTAAATTCAAAAGTTCAAAAGAAAACTTTTAAACCCTAGGGTAAATCATTGGTCATCGATTAAATATTGAAATGGTTCTTCCCTAGGCTCATTGAAAGAAGGGATGAATTATAGAGATTTCCATCTTGGAACCAAATCTTCCACTCCCCATCCGTATCTGCCCTTGGCGCCTATTTTATGAGAGAATAAATTACTTACTATAAAAATTCTTCGTTTTATTTTTACTTGACAAATATTGTTTCTGTAGTCACTAATTTGAGTTCGTTGGATATATTTAAAAAAATTTGGAAAATTAAATTCAAAATATTTGTTTATTAGAATTTATTTTTTTTTTATTTTCAGGAAGTCGTCACTTACAACGTAACGTACTTGTTTTGTAAATTATGTATTTTAACTAAGAGAAAATAAGTTTGTCGCTGCCTATAAAATTTATGATTTATATTGTTGTTGGTTTCATTGTAGATTTATGAGTTCATGGTTTTAGATTAATAGAGCTTGGAAATTTTAATTCACATTCTAACCGTTCACAACATATCAACCCATGATGTAATGTTGTATCATATACTGTTGGGCCGTAGTGCCTAAATTAATATACAGTATACACTATGTTACTAGAAATACAACAACTAATACATCAATTAGGTTCAATTGCATTCAAATAAATGTTTTGAGTTGGTCCAAGTTTAACAGTCCAATTACCGGTGGCTGTTATGTTATTTGAGTTAAATTATTAAGGAGCGGCCATAGTTATTTTCCTAAGGTGGTGTTTTCCCGCGGAGGTTGTCTGTGTTTGATGCTCGGTGTAAACATAAACAATTTTACTCCTGCATTGTTCCTGTGTTGTGGGGAAGTCACGTTAAGTTGTGGTCCAACTAGCCTTCAAAACAAAAAGAGGCTCGTTTAAGCAGCGGGGGTGACTGTATCGTAATTAAGCATTTATCTGTACTTAAATCTTTGTAAAATACAAATTATTTTTTAAAAAGTTCTATTAAAAGTAAATTATTGTTAAAAGGCTGTACTCATCTTAAAATATAAATGCCATAATTTTTATTTTTTATGCTATTTAAAAAAAAGTTATATTCTAGAACGATAGTTGTACATGTGTTGTTAGCAGTGCTGTCAGTGTCAAACGTTTGATGCCATTATATTTTATTAAAACAAGTAGATTAATTAACCTGCTCGTACTTGTTAGATAGCGAAATAACAAGAAAATTAAAAATATCAATAATTATAGAAAATATAGGTTTAAATTACAGACAAATCCTAAATTACACAGTAAAAATATATGTGTCTGCTAATTTGTAGTTTTCCAGCAAATATAATGACTGTCTTAACTACCATTGTAATCGAATTTAATTCTGTCTTCATGAAGCTATACGTATTCATTCATATGCGTATGTATTCATTCACGTATACGTATGTATTCATTCGTAAAAATTATGATTGATAGAAAACAGAAAATTTATTGGTCCACCTAAAAATGTCTAACCTACAGTTCGATTCCACGTAAAACGGTAGGTCCCATAGTTGCCATGGCTATTGGGCTATTCTGATATATTCTTATAGTCCTTTCTGAGCTAAGTCGAACTCAGATAGTAACAATAACTACACTCGTTCATCTACACTCATCACACTCATTCACGCCTCATATTCGCCCATATCTCTACGATCGGCGTCTTAGAGATGAATAATGAATTATGAATAATAATCAGAAACGATCATCATATTTATATGTTTTTGTACAAAAGCGAAAAAAACTGTTTACAGAATAACAGCCCTATCTTCTTCAGAAATAAAAGTGTAAGGTCAAATCAAACGTATTATCCATGTCAAAAATTACTGATGAGGTAGGCTCCTACAACAAGGTGCTCCACCTTGTACATCTAATTAATGTTTGGTGGTTAGAACAGTTAAAGTTTGGGAGAGCCAATGACCAAGTGATCTACGGCCTTATGACGTTTTACATGAGAGAGATAGTACTGGCTCGAATCAACTGTTAGTTTTTATCAACAATATTCACCTTGTACTGTACTGGCTGTCCCCATTACTCTGTTAAATAAATTCCCCACACAGATCAATTGTCTATGGAGAATGGGTGGAGTAAGGTTAAGAAGGAGATCTGATTTTATCTCTTTTAAAGATAAGAAATATTTAAATATTTTTCAAATTATTACCTCTTAAAGATACCATGTCTTCGTTGCTCTATGGAGTGTGAAATATCATAATAAATTAGATTATTCTTAATCTAAATTAGAAAGGTTAAAATGTATATAGTGATGGCTTCCTTACCCGACAAGAGCTAAAACCCATTAAAAAAGATACTGCCGGGAAGTTTTTAAATAATGTAATTGATGTGAGAATGAAGGTTTGGTAAACATATGTTTAGAATAAGAGTATTGTTTTTTTTTTTTTTTTTTTTTTTTTTCTAATACATACGCCGATTACTAAACATTGAGGAAAAGTAAATTTCAGAACCAAATATTTCGTTTCTTATAGTTTACATGGAATTAAATGGAACGCACAAAGCTTATCTTGAATGACACACGCCATTCCCCACGCACGTCTTGGAACGGCAAGTTGCCAGACGAGTGTAAATGTGCTAGACATTCACAGCCCTCGCTTCTTGACACATGTCTCATTTTGAACTCATTTTCCTCACACTGTCTGATTACACATGTATTTACTGAATTGTAAAGCATAAAGGCAGCTGTCTTGATATTGTCAACATGTGTGACTCGTAGAATTACTGAGTTCCGTTTAGGGGGGGCCTGATAACTCTTTATACATTACTGCTTTTAAACGTAATTTGAACGTTTCAATAATTGATTAAGTTGATTTTTCGTGAAACATGAGTTTAGTAACCCAAAAAATTACTAAGAAAGCTATATAATTAATAAGTTTCTAAGGAAAATTAGTAAACGAATAAAATATAATATTCTGATCTCTGGAAAACCGAAATATAAAAATTTTGAGACCACTTTATGTAAACCCTTCCTTTTTTTTGGTTAAAAACAAAAAAAAATATTTTTTCATAACTATTCTTGTCTGGTAAAAGCTCTAAATACATTCGTCACTGTAAAAATATATTTTACCTTTTGGTATGCAGTATTAAGTGTATTTAAGATTTGTTGACGAATAGTACAAACAAATTCAGAATATGTATGAACTAAAATCAATGCAACCAGGTCCAATATGTTGATTGTTATTTATAATGTTATTATACGTCTTTAAATTGCACTGGCAAACGAGTTACATTAAAATTTACCAAAACATAAGAAAAAATGATTTAAAATAAAATAGTTAAATTTATTTATTTATGCTAACGAACCGTTACACAACTCATTATAACGTTATATTAAATATTAAACAATATCTTAAACTTAAAAGTAGTACGTTAGCGTTAAGTTTGAGTCAGTAGTCCAAAGTCCATGTGATTCTGGTAATTTTCAGACTGAAAGTTACAGTAAAGTAAAAATTAAAGTATTAAGTGGAATAGATAGTATTGAAAATGAAAATAAACATGGTGTTTACATTATTGACATTAACTAAAAAATATGGTAAATAACAATAACATCTGAAAATATTAATTTACATTAAGGGAATTTCTTCCGAGCTAGTTTCACAGATTGATCAGTCCTACTGGAATCAGGGTTTCTAGAGAAAGGACTAAGTTGGAGATGGATGATTTCAAGACTCTTCATTTGGAATTGGAAATGTGCAGGGCTGATGGTGAAATGGATCTTAAGATTATCCACAAAAACAATGTACCTCTAATTGTTAAGGTACATTGTTAAAAAACCGTTAGGTCTCAACAGGTTTCGTCAAAGTTAGCCTTTGAGCCACATCTATTATCAGAATGTGAACGGTTTGAGGACCAAACTATCTAAACTGTCTATCTGTTTGCTGTTATTACATAATTTCTCTAATTGAAACAAATCTTACACCTGATATTGGTGATACTGACCTTGGATTTGTTGGATTTAACAATTTTATGTGTGATCGTTCAGAGCGTACTAGCCTAAAATCGAGCGGTGGAGGGTCTCTTATTGCTGTTTGTGACACTATTCCTGCTCGGAATATCACTCCTGCTGGTTGTCTCACTGAGGGAACTTTTGCTTTATGTAGATTTATGTCCTCTTGTACTTTGTATGTGTTTATATACCACCTGGCTTATGCTGACTTTTGTGTCACGATTGATGAGGTTGTGTACTCAGCTGGAAAGATTGATGACACTATGATAATGGGTGACTTTAATTTGCCTAGAATTAATTAGTCCAATAGTGACGGTATTGTGGCTACCGAGAATGCTCGTCTGGTTTCTGACTTGGTGGCTGTTCATGGGCTCATATAGATTAATGATGTATGGAATTTCCATGGCGTTTGCCTTGATCTTGTTTTTGCACTGTATTTTCTTTCTGTGGTGACCAATGCTGTGGATACTCTTCTCTTGGAGGATATACACCATCTTGCTCTTTCAATTACTCATAATATTCTTATATCTCCACAAGCACAACAAACTAAGTCTGTACTACATTTCAGGAAATGTAATTTGGATGGTATTTTTTGCACAATTCAATCTCTTTTGTTGCCAGTGCCTAATGATCTGCTTGATATCGATAGTGCTTTCAATTCTTTCTGCCTTGGTTTGACTGCTATGACGGAACATTATACTCCTGTTAAGACGATTACTAAGGCTACTTTTCCGAAGTGGGTTTCTAATGAATTGATGTGGCTTGTTATTGATAAGAAGAAGGCGCACAAACTGTATAAGGAGACTGGTAGTCTTGCAGAACTAAACCAATTTCGTCATCTCAGGGTTAGATGTAAGGTTCTATCTCGTCAATGCTATGCTGATTACATTAGTAAAACTGAGGAGAATATACCACAGAACATGAAATCTTTTTGGTCGTATGTCAATAATCTAAAGTCTTCGTCTGCTATTCCAGCAAGTCTTGTACTGGATTCCGAAGTTGCCCTTAGTACTGCTGAGACATGTGATTTCTTTTTGAAACATTTCTCATCTGTCTTTTCTGATTTAAACCCTCCTACTAGAGACTATAGACTAAATGATACAATACATAAAATCTATATCACAGCTACATTGGTTGAGTAGAAGATTAGGTCTCTTATCCCTAATGAAAGTGCTGGACCTGATAATATTTCCCCTGTCATACTTAAACATTGTACATCTGTACTTGCACCTTACTTAGCCATTCTTTTCTCTGACCTAATTGGTAAAGGTATTTTTCCTTCCTTTTTGAAACAAAGTTTTGTCATTCCAATCTATACGTCAGGGGATAGGTGCAATGCTAAGAACTATAGGCCAATTGTTATACAATCAGCCCTTGCTAAAGTGTTTGAAAGTATAATTCTGGACCATCTTATATTCCACCTAAAAAAGTACATAGTAACTGAACAGAATGGCTTTCTGCAGGGAAGATCGATGGTAACAAACCTCCAAAGTTTTCAAGAACTTGTTATGTCTGCATTCATGTGCTCCAGCCAGGTAGATTGTCTTTACTTGGACTTTGCTAAAGCCTTTGATAGGGTACAACATCGACCCTGATTGCTAATCTTGAGAGTTATGAAGTTGGAGCTTCTCTTCTTTGCTGGTTGGAGAGTTACTTGAGTGGAAGAAGTTTGATTGTGAAGTGAGATGGAGCCACATCTGCTCCCTTTCCTGTCTTGTCGGGTATGCCTCAGGGCTCACATCTTGGTCCCCTTCTCTTCAATCTATTTATTAACGACATTGGAAGAGCCATTTTCACCAAATTCTTGATGTTTGCAGATGATTTAATGATATTTAGGCATGTTCACTCTGTTCAGGATTGGTTGGATCTTCAAAATATACTTCACAATTTTGTCCTGTGGTGTAAGAAAAATGCAATGAACCTAAACTGTTCCAAGTGCAGTGTGATGTTATTTAAGAGGGGATCCAACTTCATTGTGTTCAATTACAGCATTGAAGGGAATTCACTTCCTTGAGTGATCAATATGAGGGACCTTGGAATCATCATGTCACCATATCTTAGTCCTGGTGAACATCTTTTGCACATAACGGCTAAAGCATACAAACTTTTGGAATTCACCCTTAGATCCAAAAGGGGTTTTCGCATGCATCAGTCATTGGTCGTGCTTTTTAAGGCACTTTTACGTCCCATTCTGGAGTACGGTTCCGTTGTATGGACTCCCTACCAACTATTTCACATTGAAGTACTTTCAAATACTCAAGATATTTTCATAAGGATGCTGAAATGCAGGCTGGGGTTTGCATATAGAGATACCCCTATTGAAAATATACAACAGCACTTTGAAATTCAACCTCTTCATCTAAGACGTGAACTTGTGGACATGCTGTTTTTGTACAAGCTGGTGAATGGAGTCTTGGATTGCCCGGGGTTACTTGGAGACATTGATTTTGTGATCCCAAGAGGCACTCGATCCTTGGTTATCTTCCAGCGTAGGTTCCATTCCACATCGTACGCCTACAACAGTGGAGTATCTAGGCTAATGAGGGTTGGTTGTGAGATTGCAAATAGTGTTGATTTCTTTAGCACATTTGAAGAAACTTTTAGAAGACAGGTTATGCATGTTTTATTTGCTTAATCTATTGTATGATCAACACTGTTGTTATTTATTATATGGTTGTTATCTTTTGATTGTTGATTACTATTGTTATTCTATCTTTGTTTTATATTTATAGTCACAATACCTGAACCTACCATTACCTTAATAAATTATCCTGTTATTATTTTTATGCGTTGTCTTGATTTTTCTATTATTATTTTAATACAATTGTGGTTATTATTATTATTATTTTTTTTTATCAATATTGTTATTCTCTATTGTAATTTTATATATGAATACATGATGTGCAAATTACCATTATTAGTTTGTTTTTCATTAAATTTGTTAATTTAATAAGACCTGGTAATAAAATATAGTGTTTTATAAGATTGTTGTTTCTAATGTAGTCCATCTTGAGTTGTAATCTGTTGAATCTTTGTATTGTATTTTCAATTTGCAAAATGATGTAATCAATAGAAAGAATAAATTAAAATCTATGCTTAAACACGCTCTCTTTTGTCATATCAGTTTGACTTATGGCATGTTTACACTAAGTGAATGTAGAGTAAAACGATACCACTATCTGGGTTTACTGAGTTAGTAACAGGTAGGATCTATGCTTGAACACGTTTTCTTACGTCATATCAGTTTGACTTATTATCTGTGTATTCAAGATAAATGGAGTATAAAACGATACCACTATCTAGGTTTACTAACTTAGTAACAGGTAGGATGTATACTTGAACACGTTCTCTTACGTCATATCAGTTTGACTTACTGTCTGTGTACATATCATTCCAAGAGTTTTTCGACCTGCCGAACACTACTGTAAGTAGCTTTTTTAATAATATAGGTTAAGAAAGATACCTACTCAATTACAAATTGCTTGTAACCTGCTAGGTTAAGTCTAGTCTTAATCAAATTTTTTTTGACGTTTCCAATTGCATGCATTGTACCATGTTTAAAGGAATAAATTATTCTTATTCTTATTCATAAGGCGAATGGCTTGTAAGACGATAACGCTATCTGGGTGTACAGAGTTAGTAACATGTAGGATCTATGCCTGAACACGTTCTCTTACGTCATATCAGTTTGACTTACTGTCTGTGTACACAAAGTGAATGGAAAGTAAAACGATACCTCTAGCTGGGTGTATTGAGTCAGTAACAGGTAGGATCTATGCTTGAACACGTTCTCTTACGTCATATCAGTTTGACTTACTGTCTGTGTACACAAAGTGAAAGGAAAGTAAAACGATACCTCTAGCTGGGTGTATTGAGTCAGTAACAGGTAGGATCTATGCTTGAACACGTTCTCTTACGTCATATCAGTTTGACTTACTGTCTGTGTACACAAAGTGAATGGAAAGTAAAACGATACCTCTAGCTGGGTGTATTGAGTCAGTAACATGTAGGATCTATGCCTGAATATGTTCTCTTACGTCATATCAGTTTGACTTACTGGTTGTGTACACAAGGCGAATGGATTGTAAGACGATAATGCTATCTGGGTGTACAGAGTTAGTAACATATAGGATCTATGCTTGAACACGTTCTCTTACGTCAAATCAGTTTGACTTACAATCTGTGTATTCAAGATAAATGGAGTATAAAACGATACCACTATCTGGGTTTACTAAGTTAGTAACAGGTAGGATGTATACTTGAACATGTTCTCTTACGTCATATCAGTTTGACTTACTGTCTGTGTACACAAAGTGAATAGAATGTAAAACGATACCACTATCTGGGTTTACTAACTTAGTAACAGGTAGGATGTATACTTGAACACGTTCACTTACGTCATATCTGTTTGACTTACTGTCTGTGTACACAAGGCGAATGGCTTGTAGGACGATAACGCTATCTGGGTGTACAGAGTTAGTAACATGTAGGATCTATGCCTGAACACGTTCTCTTACGTCATATCAGTTTGACTTACTGTATGTGTACACAAAGTGAATTGAAAGTAAAACGATACCTCTAGCTGGGTGTATTGAGTCAGTAACAGGTAGGATCTATGCTTGAACACGTTCTCTTACGTCATATCTGTTTGACTTACTGCCTGTGTACACAAGGCGAATGGATTGTAAGACGATAACGCTATCTGGGTGAACAGAGTTAGTAACATGTAGGATCTATGCCTGAACACGTTCTCTTAAGTCATATTAGTTTGACTTACTATCTGTGTACACAAGGTGAATAGATCGTAAGACGATAACGCTATCTGGGTGTACAGAGTTAGTAACATGTAGGATCTATGTCTGAACACGTTCTCTTACGTCATATTAGTTTGACTTACTATCTGTGTACAAAAGGTGAATGGATTGTAAGACGATAACGCTATCTGGGTGTACTGAGTTAGTAACATGTAGGATCTATGCCTGAACACGTTCTCTTACGTCATATCAGTTTGACTTACTGTCTGTGTACACAAAGTGAATGGAGTGTAAAACGATACCGCTAGCTGGGTGTACCAACTTAGTAACAAGTAGGATGTATACTTGAACACGTTCTCTTACTGTCTGTGTACACAAATTGAATGGAGTGTAGGACGATACCGCTAGCTGGTTGTGCAGAGTTAGTAACAAGTAGGATGTATGCCTGAACAAGTTTACTGACGTCATATCAGTTTGACTTACTGTCTGTGTACACAAAGTGAATGGAGTGTAAAACGATATTACTATCTGGGTGTACAAACTTGGTAACAGGTAGGATGTATACTTGAACACGTTCTCTTACGTCATATCAGTTGACTTACTGTCTGTGTAAACAAAGTGAATGTATTAAGAGTACTGTGTATATAATTTATCACTTACAATCACCTCAACTCTTTGTCCACAAGTATTTATTACTGCCGCAATGAGAAAGTGCATTGCGTTTGTGGATTGTATTCACTAAGTAGGAATTCTAGCAGTTTAATAATTTTTCTAATATATTATACTATAAATATTGACCCTCTTCAGGCCTAATGTGTCAAATATGATACAAATATGAATTAATTTATTCCTACCGTACTGCGTATAGGATTGAGTTGGTAGTAGTTCTATAGGTTCCCGCTAGGTACCAGGATTGCCCAGTACTGCTCAGTTGCTCAGCTGAATTGTTTTTGCTACTGTCAGTGAACATCTAAGATGGCTGACAACCCATTTGGCAGACTACCACTAACCTCTCAAAGTACTGTAAGTAAATAATTAAAATATGAAAATGTAGATATTACGAGTTGCAAAAACAATGGGAGTAATCTTCAATTACTATACAATGACATGGTGTAAAAGATTTAGCATGGTTTCAGTTGATTTTTGGTTATTTTAGCGTTTGAAATTTGATGTGTCAAATATGACACTGTGGGACCAAGGCTTTGGTATATTACAACATTGTATTTTGTTTACATTTTACCAATCTTTATTTTAGGTTTGTAAACACAAATACCACCAAAAATAATCAAGTCTAACTTATTTTCAACTGTTTTAAATTGGATTCTAACCATAGTTTAATTTTTATTTCAGATGTTCTACAAGAGTGTTGTGATCGAATAAATTTCGGTGACATCTCCGATGTAGACGACTTGTCAGATGATGAAGAGTCCAACTCCACATTCCTGTTGCCCCCACCCAGGATTGATGATGATCCAGAACAAGAATCAGAAATGGAACCAGAGGCATTACTACAGCCGGAACCAGAACTAGGCCTACTGCCACTGCCAGAACCAGAGCTACTGCCGCTGCCAGAACCAGAGCTACTGCCACAGCCGGAACCAGAGCCACTGCCACAGCCGGAACAAGAGCCACTACCACAGCCAGAGCTTACTGCCCCAGGGCCTAGTAATATTGTTCGTAAACGTCCTGTACGTAAGACTACTGTTGCTATGCTTGAAGTCTGTTCGCGCGTGTGTGACACTTCTTCTAGTAACGTTTCTACGGGATCAGATGACGAAGAGAATGACCCGACCTTCCTTCTGCATACAGCTGTGCGTGGACGTCATGCTGCTAGACCTACAGCTGCCCATGGACGCCGTGATGCTAGGCCTAGTACTTCTACTCGAGGACGTTGTGCTGGTGGACCTAGCGGTGATGCTCCTACTCCCGTGTTACCCTCAGATATTCAAGCTTGGTCTATTAGTAATCATTTTGAACCACTTCCTGCTGCTCCTCGACACGAGGATCCCGAGCCCAACATCGAGCTCGTAAGTACTCTTGACGATTTTTCTAGATACATTCCGGACGAGGTATTGGAAGGCATAGCGAGAGCAACCTCAGCTCAGATACTAGCAACCAGAGGAACAGAGATATTGCTATTTCAGACATAAAAAGGTTTTTTGGGATAACCATGAAAATGGCATACCTAAAACTCCCGAGAATTAGGATGTTTTGGGCGGCCCAAACTAAAATCCCTAGCATAGCAGATGCCATGCCACGTAACAAATTCTTTTTGATACGGGCTAATCTTCGTGTCAGAGATTATTCTGTAGTTTCAGACGATGAGAAAAGAACCAATTAGTATTGGAAATTAGCCCCATTGCTCAATGCTATTAATGCTGCATGCCTCCAAAATCCTAGGTCATCAGACGTATCGATGGATGAACAGATGGTACCATTTTGGGGTAGTACACAAATGAGGCAGCATATCAAAGGCAAACCAAACCCATGTGGCCTAAAGAAGTTTGTTGCCTGTGCGCCTGATGGTTTACCTCTTGACTATTTCCTCTATGAAGGCAAAGGAGATAAAATTTTACCTGACTACCCTCAGTTGGACATAGGGGGGAAGGTAATCGTACGATTGGCAAAACACTTGCCAAAAGGAGTGTCAATTTTTATGGTGCGGTTTTTTAATTCTATTCCTTTGTTGGATGAGCTCCACATCCTCGGTTTCCAAGGGACAGGTACAATGATTGTTGACCGGATTCCATGTGGAACTCCACTTTACAGTGATGCAGAGTTGCGAGGAGGAGGCAGAGGCTACACGAACCAAGTGGTAAGAAATGATGGACATAGTATTTTTTTTTTTAAATCTAAAACAAAATTTAAATAGTTAAAATTAATGTGTGAAGTGTCATTTTATTGTCTGAAGGGGGAGGCCGATTTCCTTAACTTAACCTTACTCTGCCCATTTATAACGATCCACAACGTACATATGTATTGGAGGGTGGGTGGGTCAACATCATTTATGTATGTATATAGGAGGGAGGATGGGTAAATATAACGTACGTGCCAGAAATCTGGGATGGCATTACATAAGCAATTTACTGTATTAAGATTGTAGTATATGAATTATATAACAAACCTCTTTAAAAAGACATTTCAATTTATAGTGGAGAAATACCGCTGGTCAACAAAGAGCTTTATGGAGTGTAGACAAATCCCGAACCATTCATGATCTACTTAACTAAGAAGCTGGCTGGTCCACAATTCAGGATAATATAGTTAATTTTTAAACTTGGTCAGGTCTTTTTACAAGTGTTGGGAATTTATTGTGACAGAATGAGGGAGAACCAATGAATACAGTATTACAGTAAACATTACTGATATATATGTAATGTCATTGACTCGAAAATGTTCTACCTCCAACTCAGGAAAAGAGTCCTAACGCAATTTTTATCTCGACTACTGGCGGAAGAGATTACTTCGCACAACTTGTTTTCTTCAATAACCTGAACCTATATGAATTTGTATAATCATTCCCTCGTAAAGTTTAAGTACGTATTTATAGAACTAAGGGTTGGGTTTTATATTTTAAGGTTATGTTTGGCCACTGCCTTAAGTTGATTTTGATTTAACAAAATCTCCTTCATGATTTTATAGTGAACTTCATGACTGAGGTGTACTTATAAATAAACTTTTTTCGAAACTCTCCATGATTTCAACACTTATTTTTTAAATATTAGATAGTATCAATAAATTTTCTTCTTTAATTAAATTAATAAATTCATGCTTATTATTACTATGTATAAACTAGATAATAAATTTTTAAGTATATGATTTTCATTTTTTTTTTTTAAGGTCTGTGGGACACTAATAAAATAAAGTTGGTTGTCACTAGAGGTGCAATGCTGCAATGGGGACATCATTTTGTGGAGATTGTAGGTGATAGGTTCTATGCTCGGTCCTCTGAATACTGACAGGGCTATCGACGTGGAAACTACTAGAGAAGTCTTGGGTGTCCATGTTTGGTGGTAGCAAGAATCCTGCCAGTCAATTAGCTGAAAATCAGACCAACACTATGTGAATTTGATTTTACTTAAAGTCGTAGGTTCCTTAGATGCCCGGGCTGTTGGGAAATTATTAAATGTTTCTTTAAAAGGAGAAAAAGTTAAAGATCGTCTTATTTTACCAGGCGAAGTTAGGGCTAAGAAGCCCTCTCTAACACTTAAACTGGGGACCAACGGCTTAACGTGACTTCTGAACCACCGCCAGTGACCGGGCAGGCGGGCTGCATGCAAGGACGGTATCGCCCAAGCGGTCGCCCATCCAAGGGACAGCCACACTCGATGTTGTTTGACTCTGTTATCTTGCAAGAACGTCGGAATCCTCCAGTCAAGGCCACAGGCAACTTTATAAGGAACAATTGTCTTTAGTTAGAATCAATAACTACACTTGTTCATATACACTCATCACACTCTTTCGATCCTCATATTCGTTCATATATTTACTGTTGTAACCCTCAGGCAGGAGTGGCAATGCTTGAAGTCACGTAGATAGGAAGAAGCGGGTAGGTCTTCAATGAAGCATTAAAATGCAGAGTGAAGTTCCGTAAAACCAAATTTATTGATCAGTTGACTTACTGTCTGTGTACACAAAGTGAATGTATTAAGAGTACTGTGTATATAATTTATCACTTACAATCACCTCAACTCTTTGTCCACAAGTATTTAATACTGCCGCAATGAGAAAGTGCATTGCGTTTGTGGATTGTATTCACTAAGTAGGAATTCTAGCAGTTTAATAATTTTTCTAATATATTATACTATAAATATTGACCCTCTTCAGGCCTAATGTGTCAAATATGATACAAATATGAATTAATTTATTCCTACCGTACTGCGTATAGGATTGAGTTGGTAGTAGTTCTATAGGTTCCCGCCAGGTACCAGGACTGCCCAGTACTGCTCAGTTGCTCAGCTGAATTGTTTTTGCTACTGTCAGTGAACATCTAAGATGGCTGACAACCCATTTGGCAGACTACCACTAACCTCTCAAAGTACTGTAAGTAAATAATTAAAATATGAAAATGTAGATATTACGAGTTGCAAAAAAAATGGGAGTAATCTTCAATTACAATACAATGACATGGTGTAAAAGATTTAGCATGGTTTCAGTTGATTTTTGGTTATTTTAGCGTTTGAAATTTGATGTGTCAAATATGACACTGTGGGACCAAGGCTTTGGTATATCACAACATTGTATTTTGTTTACATTTTACCAATCTTTATTTTAGGTTTGTAAACACAAATACCACAAAAATAATCATGTCTAACTTATTTTCAACTGTATTAAATTGGATTCTAACCATAGTTTTATTTTTTATTTCAGATGTTCTACAAGAGTGTTGTGATCGAATAAATTTCGGTGACATCTCCGATGTAGACGACTTGTCAGATGATGAAGAGTCCAACTCCACATTCCTGTTGCCCCCACCCAGGATTGATGATGATCCAGAACAAGAATCAGAATTGGAACCAGAGGCATTACTACAGCCGGAACCAGAACTAGGCCTACTGCCACTGCCATAACCAGAGCTACTGCCGCTGCCAGAACCAGAGCTACTGCCACAGCCGGAACCAGAGCCACTGCCACAGCCGGAACAAGAGCCACTACCACAGCCAGAGCTTACTGCCCCAGGGCCTAGTAATGTTGTTCGTAAACGTCCTGTACGTAAGACTACTGTTGCTATGCTTGAAGTCTGTTCGCGCGTGTGTGACACTTCTTCTAGTAACGTTTCTACGGGATCAGATGACGAAGAGAATGACCCGACCTTCCTTCTGCATACAGCTGTGCGTGGACGTCATGCTGCTAGACCTACAGCTGCCCATGGACGCCGTGATGCTAGGCCTAGTACTTCTACTCGAGGACGTTGTGCTGGTGGACCTAGCGGTGATGCTCCTACTCCCGTGTTACCCTCAGATATTCAAGCTTGGTCTATTAGTAATCATTTTGAACCACGTCCTGCTGCTCCTCGACACGAGGATCCCGAGCCCAACATCGAGCTCGTAAGTACTCTTGACGATTTTTCTAGATACATTCCGGACGAGGTATTGGAAGGCATAGCGAGAGCAACCTCAGCTCAGATACTAGCAACCAGAGGAACAGAGATATTGCTATTTCAGACATAAAAAAGTTTTTCGGGATAACCATGAAAATGGCATACCTAAAACTCCCGAGAATTAGGATGTTTTGGGCGGCCCAAACTAAAATCCCTAGCATAGCAGATGCCATGCCACGTAACAAATTCTTTTTGATACGGGCTAATCTTCGTGTCAGAGATTATTCTGTAGTTTCAGACGATGAGAAAAGAACCAATTAGTATTGGAAATTAGCCCCATTGCTCAATGCTATTAATGCTGCATGCCTCCAAAATCCTAGGTCATCAGACGTATCGATAGATGAACAGATGGTACTATTTTGGGGTAGTACACAAATGAGGCAGCATATCAAAGGCAAACCAAACCCATGTGGCCTAAAGAATTTTGTTGCCTGTGCGCCTGATGGTTTAACTCTTGACTATTTCCTCTATGAAGGCAAAGGAGATAGCATTTTACCTGACTACCCTCAGTTGGACATAGGGGGGAAGGTAATCGTACGGTTGGCAAAACACTTGCCAAAAGGAGTGTCAATTTTTATGGACCAGTTTTTTAATTCTATTCCTTTGTTGGATGAGCTCCACATCCTCGGTTTCCAAGGGACAGGTACAATGATTGTTGACCGGATTCCATGTGGAACTCCCCTTTACAGTGATGCAGAGTTGCGAGGAGGAGGCAGAGGCTACATGAACCAAGTGGTAAGAAATGATGGACAGGTAGCCATCGTGAAATGGTTAGACAATAAGCCTGTCGTATTAGCCTCAACAATTTATGGAGTGGAGCCTACAGATAAATGCAAGTGTTGGAGCAAGAAAGAACGCAGGTATATTGATGTAGATAGGCCTCTTGCCGTAAAACTTTACAATGACAAGATGGGAGGGGTTGATTTGCTGGACCGAATGATTTCATACTATCGGACATCCGCTAGAACCAAAAAGTGGACCGTTAGGTTATTGTTTCATATGATTGATTTCGTAGTTGCAGCAGGTTGGATAGGCCGCAGAAGAGTTGAAGTAGTAGATGGTACACCAAAGAAAAATAGGACAGATCTTCTTTTGTACAAAACAGATCTTGCCGATCGCCTTCTTCAAGGTCAAGTTGAAGTATTTCAAGATGATGACGAAGCCGATGATTCCGAACTCCTTCCTGAAACACCTCCCAAGAGAAGAAAGCCAACTCCACTGCCTCACGACCTTTAAAGGACCTCCGGAGTCAGACATATGCCTGAACTTATATCTGCAAGTACCACCAGACATCGATGTCGAGTACCAGGCTGCACTTCCACCAACGCTCGGTTTTTTGTACAACATGCAAAGTCCATCTTTGTATTACTAATGCCAGAAACTGCTTCAAGTTGTTCCACGAACTATAAGCCAGGTTATCTACCATTTCCAATGTTTTACAACAGACTTTTTAAAATATTTTATTTTATGATGTTTTAGTTTTCAATCGCCTTAGTTCCAATGAGTCATATTTG
This sequence comes from Stictocephala bisonia, assembly GCA_035578905.1. NCBI lineage: Eukaryota > Metazoa > Arthropoda > Insecta > Hemiptera > Membracidae > Stictocephala > Stictocephala bisonia. The sequence continues at coordinate 1,241,330 of JAQJVL010000137.1, read as the reverse complement.
ACACATTTTTTTGTATTTAGGGGAAAAATAAAATTTTGAAAAAAATCACAGCTCATATTTGATTTTCTTAAAACCTAAATCCACCAAAAAATAAAAATTTTTATATTTATTTTTTTTGGGCCTGAGGAGGTTATGGTCAGAAAATATACCGTTGTCATACTATTAATATATAATGTTTGTACTTGTAAACACATAAAACGTGTATATATTGAAAATTGTATATTAATCTAGAATAGTTATTCTCCCCACATTATTTCCATAAATAAATAGGGAATAAATTAAGCTTGACTTATATGACGCACCCCATTCACTCTCACGTTATTAAACAGGGAAGTGTCAGCCGAGTGTTTGCACATTCAGCTCTGGCTGCTTGACAGGAACCTCGTTTAGCCAAAGCTGCTTGATTACGTTTGATATTATATGAGTTTAACGCACAAAGGGAGCTTGTTTCATGTACGTGTTTGTAACAAAATGTGTATTAAGGCTAGTGCATAGTATTTTTTTTTCAAAATCTAAAACAAAATTTAAATAGTTAAAATTAATGTGTGAAGTGTCATTTAATTGTCTGAAGGGGGAGGCCGATTTCCTTAACTTAACCTTACTCTGCCCATTTATAACAATCCACAACGTACTGTACATATGTATTGGAGGGTGGGTGGGTCAACATCATTTATGTATGTATATAGGAGGGTGGATGGGTAAATATAACGTACGTGCCAGAAATCTGGGATGGCATTACATAAGCAATTTACTGTATTAAGATTGTAGTATATGAATTATATAACAAACCTCTTTAAAAAGACATTTCAATTTATAGTGGAGAAATACCGCTGGTCAACAAAGAGCTTTATGGAGTTGTAGACAAATCACGAACCATTCATGATCTACTTAACTAAGTAGTTGGCTGGTCCACAATTCAGGATAATATAGTTAATTTTTAAACTTGGTCAGGTCTTTTTACAAGTGTTGGGAATTTATTGTGACAGAATGAGGGAGAACCAATGAATACAGTATTACAGTAAACATTACTGATATATATGTAATGTCATTGACTCGAAAATGTTCTACCTCTAACTCAGGAAAAGAGTCCTAACGCAATTTTTATCTCGACTACTGGTGGAAGAGATTACTTCGCACAACTTGTTTTCTTCAATAACCTGAACGTATATGAATTTGTATAATCATTCCCACGTAAAGTTTAAGTACGTATTTATAGAACTAAGGGTTGGGTTTTATATTTTAAGGTTATGTTTGGCCACTGCCTTAAGTTGATTTTGATTTAACAAAATCTCCTTTATGATTTTATAGTGAACTTCATGACTGAGGTGTACTTATAAATAAACTTTTTTCGAAACTCTCCATGATTTCAACACTTATTTTTTAAATATTAGATAGTATCAATAAATTTTCTTCTTTAATTAAATTAATAAATTCATGCTTATTATTACTATGTATAAACTAGATAATACATTTTTAAGTATATGATTTATATTTTTTTTTTTAAGGTCTGTGGGACACTAATAAAATAAAGTTGGTTGTCTCTAGAGGTGCAATGCTGCAATGGGGACATCATTTTGTGGAGATTGTAGGTGATAGGTTCTATGCTCGGTCCTCTGAATACTGACAGGGCTATCGACGTGGAAACTACTAGAGAAGTCTTGGGTGTCCGTGTTTGGTGGTAGCAAGAATCCTGCCAGTCAATTAGCTGAAAATCAGACCAACACTATGTGAATTTGATTTTACTTAAAGTCGTAGGTTCCTTAGATGCCCGGGCTGTTGGGAAATTATTAAATGTTTCTTTAAAAGGAGAAAAAGTTAAAGATCGTCTTATTTTACCAGGCGAAGTTAGGGCTAAGAAGCCCTCTCTAACACTTAACCTGGGGACCAACGGCTTAACGTGACTTCTGAACCACCGCCAGTGACCGGGCAGGCGGGCTGCGTGCAAGGACGGTATCGCCCAAGCGGTCGCCCATCCAAGGGACAGCCACACTCGATGTTGTTTGACTCTGTTATCTTGCAAGAACGTCGGAATCCTCCAGTCAAGGCCACAGGCAACTTTATAAGGAACAATTGTCTTTAGTTAGAATCAATAACTACACTTGTTCATATACACTCATCACACTCTTTCGCTCCTCATATTCGTTCATATATTTACTGTTGTAACCCTCAGGCAGGAGTGGCAATGCTTGAAGTCACGTAGATAGGAAGAAGCGGGTAGGTCTTCAATGAAGCATTAAAATGCAGAGTGAAGTTCCGTCAAACCAAACTTATTAAGACTCAATAGTTTACAAAGTAAAGTAACTATAACGAGCACGAACCAGACGAGCAGAGATTCGTTAGAGTGAACGAGTGGCAGAGTAACCACTAGCATGGCCTACTAGACAAGAGTCTACTGCAGCCCACTGGGACTAATACGACAAACAAATTTCAGTGATCTTAAATAGTGCTCAGATGCCTAATTGCCTCGAATGGTCCGGCTTCACAAACATCATTAGGAGAGAATCCTGTAGTTTCCAACACCTTCCCCCTTAAAATAAATGATTACATTTTGATATATAATTAATCATTTAAGATCTGATTTTCATTAATCTTGGACTCTTTCCTATTGATTCCGTATTTTTTAGTTCAGTCATGTTACCTTCTTCCATTAAGCTAGTAGTTGCATTTATTTCCTTTTTCTCTATATCAGTTAAAGCATATACAACTTCTGTTTCCCTTGGTGCGATTTTACGTTTAATAAATCTTAGAAGTCCACATTTTATTGATAAATAAATACACAGTATGGTTACAAACAAAGCCCACATACCCAAAAAATGACCATGACTAATTACATTATTCGAAAAATCTGTGGGTTCATATTCCTTCATTAAATCTCTTAATTTAGAAATACGTATACTTGCGACATTCAAGTCATTTAAGTTACTGGTTATATGAGTAAGAAGTAATTCCCTTTTTTGTGTTGAAAAGTTTGAAAATTGTTTTATAATGTCAGCTTCTGATTCACTCAAAGAAATATTAATATTTGGAATTATTAATGAAAATTCATTGTAAGCATCTAACTCTATTTTTTCAATACCTCTAGATAGAAGAGTAAAACTTGAGCCTACGGCTGAACAATCTGATGCTAATGTTAGCTTCCCTTTTGATTTTAGTCTTAAATCTGTTACATAATGCTTTATTCCATTATTATTTTTACAAGTAATAGTTACCATTTCATTATTTGGTACAGCTGAAAATATCCAAGTATTTTTATAGGGGATTTTTTCCCAGACAGGATCGATTAATTTTGTTACCTTGAAATTACAGTTAGGTTTAGAAATATTTTTAAATACTTCTACTTCACATCTTGCATGAGACATTGATCCTTCATTAACAGGAAAAAGTACAGGCATGTTATCACAAATAGTAAGTGGGGGTTTGGTACATTTTTGAACTTGTGATTCCGTGGGTGTGACAAAATATTGCATATCTTCTGAAAATCCAATATAAGATGAAGTTACTTCTGGGAAAGTATACAATTTGATATCTTGCTCTAAACTAGAAACTGGTTGAGGTAGAGGAATTACCTTAAATAAATGAAATCGCCTAGAAATATGTCTCAAAGGAATGCTAATTACATATCTTAAATTATCATTGGCAAAGTATACTGTTATTTTTACTATATCATTTTATATATATACACTATTTACAGCAACAGGTATTGGTAACAAGTCTCCAACATGAAGGTAGCTTTGTATATTTTGTAATATATTAAGTAATTCATTTGGTTTAATTAGGTAAGAACTAATTCTACCCTGTCTTGCTTCATCTATTGCGTTATAGAGAATTTCTAAAGAATTTTGGGTTTCTATTATTAATTGGTGCATGACAGATAATTTTTGCATTAATTCAGTATGTCTAGTATACTTAATGGTTATGTTTTTAATTTGTTCTCTATTATTTTTACTTAATTCTTCTAAATAGTTATAAGCTTCCGACAAAATATTTTGATTCTCCTTCATCTCTAAAGTGAGTTCCATAATATAGTTTCAGTGTTCCTTGTCGTCTGTTGTTAGCTCACAATTCTAGCTTTGCTGCTGACACAACCCACCCGCCCACCCATACAAGTAGAGTGGTATTGACCACCCGCCCACCCATACACGTACAGTGGTAATGAACCACCTGCCCACCCATACACGTACGGTAGTATGACCCACCCGCCCACCCATACACGTACAGTGGTAATTTCCCATTTACCCTCCCATACACGTATAGTGGTAATTTCCCACCCACCCACACATACACATACACGTACAGTGGTAATTTCCCACCCGCCCTCCCATACACGTACAGTGGTAATACCACTGTACGTGTATGAACGGGTGGGTGGGTCAATACCACATGACGAGCTGCAATTCAGGATCCTCCTCCGGAAGAACAACAGGCTCTGTGGTAATGACCCACCCGCCCACCCACACACGTAATGTGGTAATGTCCCACCCGCCCATTATTATGGACCCCATAAAGTGCTTTGAATGATGGTGAGTTGGTCCTTTTCTAATTGGTATATCCTTTTGTTGTCCAGAGCTACGGTGTTTATCTTCTCTTCATAATACGACTCGTCATCTGCATCCATAGTACCGGTGATTAGTTTCAATGCTTGTCCCAGACTGTTAAAAATACCTCGTTTTTTCCTCAATGGACTTTCGTGCATGAGCAGATTGCCTAATTCTTCGTAACTTTCTTGCAAATTTCTTATTGAAGTTTCCATTAGATCAAATTTAGGGTTACTCCATTTTATAATACTGTGATTAGCTTTATGAGATTGTAGTTCCTTCCATAATTCATTAACTAGCTCAATTCTAGTTGATAAAGGTTTTAGGGGTATATTATATAATACCTTCCAAGATTTTGTACTAATTAAAAACCAGTATTGTGGCACAAAATAAAGTCCTTGATAATTGGGTATGTCTTCTAAGTGTACCAAGTTACTTGTATCATCTTGAATTCGTCCTTTTATTGATGTAAACAGAATTAAGATTAATATATTCTTCGTCATGGTTAATTCTGCATTCTGAAAATAAATAGACTTTTGTTAGTTGAGAGTTCTGTATCTGAAGGCTTTTAGTCTATTTACATTAACTACTATATTTTTTCTTCCTTTTTTGATAACATAGTTAACGTTATTTAGTTTATGAACTATTTTGTAAGGTCCAATCCATGGTCTTTTTAATTTCTTTGACCTTCCTCTTTTTACAGTTTGATCATGCAATAATACTAGTTCTCCTTCTGCAAATATTTTTTCTTTAGTAGTCTGGTCATACTGTAATTTTGATTTTTCTTTGGAGTGTATTAAGTTATTTCTTGCTGTTTGAAAAACAGATTTTAAACGTAAGGAAATTTCTTGGACATAGTCATCTTCACTATAATCCTTTATAACAGGAGTTTCGTCTAAGATGATTTCACTTGGCATATTAGGTTCTCGTCCATGTACCATAAGGAACGGGCTAAATTTTGTTGCAGAATGAGGTGTTGCTCTATATGCGAATGGTATCCATTCATCCCAATCTGTTTGGTCCTTGTTGACATAATGACTTAAGTAGTTCATTAGCGTTCTATGCATGCGTTCGACTTGGCCATTAGCCTGTGGGTGGAAGGCGGTCGTTTGTAATTTGTTGATATTCAATAGTTTGCAAGTTTCAATAAATAATTCACTCAAGAAATTACTTCCCTGGTCAGTAACAAGTGCTCTAGGTGTTCCATGTTTACAAACTATGTCGGTTACGAAATGCTTGGCTACTGTCTTCGCTAATTGGTTTGGAATAGGTATTGCCTCGGGATATTTTGAAAAGCATCTTGAAATGTTAACAAGTATTTGTTTTGGTTGTTGGTAATTGGTAATGGTCCCTCAATGTCTAAGTGGACAGTGTCAAATACTTTATTTGGCGTTTCTGTGAGTTCCATTGGTACCTTTAAAGCATCTCTAGGATTTGATTTTCGTTCGTTACATGATTTACAAGTGTTAATATAATTGAAAATGTCATTTTTCATATTCTTCCAATAATAATTTAGAGATAGAGCAGCTAATGTTCTTCGTTGTCCTTGATGTCCTCCTGTTGGGTTGTCATGGTATTCCCTCATTAGTTGTTTTTGTTTTTCGGTGTCTTCTACCCAGTGTCGATAGTTTCCGTGTTTGTCCTTGAAGATCTTCGTAACGAGCTTGCTGTCATTGTGAGTGGGAATTCCTTCCTTGTTGTGGTGCCTTGGTTCTATGTCACTTTCTCCTTCCGGGGTTGGTTGGTCGTTGTCCTTGACTTAGTGGTCTGGGATAGATGGGGGTGTAGTAACAGTAGTTTTGTGTACTTGGATTCTACTTAAGGCGTCTGCATTGGCATTTGCTTTTCCCGGTTTGTAGTCGATCTGGTAGTCATATTCTTCTAATTTCAATCTCCATCTTGTTAATCTTGATCCTGGATCTTTTATACTAAATAACCATTTCAAAGGTTTGTGATCAGTAATAATTTTAAATTTTCTGCCGTACAAGTAAGGGCGAAAGTGGTTTGTTGCCCATACTATGGCTAATAATTCTAAATCAGTTGTGCTATAATTTGATTCTGATTTGTTTAGAGTTCTGCTGGCGTATGCTATTGGTTTATCCTTACCTATTGGCCCTTGGGAAAGAACGGCTCCTAAAGCTATCTTGCTTGCGTCTGTTGTTAGAATAAACTCTTGAGAAAAATCTGGGTATTGCAATATTGGTGGATTTGTTATTATATTTTTTAATTTTTCAAATGATTGGACTTGCTCACTTTTCCAGTCGAAAAATGTATTTTTTTTAAGAGTGTATTTAAGGGTTTTGCTATCTTAGCAAATTCTGGTATGAATCTTCTATAATAGCCAGTGAGGCCGAAGAAGCTTTTAATGTCTTTAGCACATTGTGGTTGAGGAAAATTTAATATACAATTTATTTTTGAATCATCTGGTTTCACACCTTCTCCACTAAGTATATGTCCTAGATACTTAATTTCTTTTTTTTTAAATTACATTTATCAGGTTGTAACAATAGTTTATGCATTCTTAGTCTATCAAAAACAAGTTTCAACCTCCTTTCATGTTCCTTTAGGGAAGTGCTGTATATGATAACATCGTCCAGATACACAAGGCAAACATCATTAACTAAACTGTCTAATACTGCATTCATTAGGCGCTGGAATGTGGCTGGTGCGCCTTTTAGTCCAAACGGCATTCTATGGAATTCTAAATGTTGACTTGGAGTGCTAAAAGCAGTTTTAATTTTGTCTTCTTCTTTCATTAAAATTTGGTGAAACCCTGAGGCTAAATCCAATGTTGTATAGTACTTGGAATTTCCTAGACTATCTAATATGTCAGTAATGTTTGGGAGTGGAAAAGAATCTCCTATAGTGACATCATTGAGTTTTCTGAAATCTACAGCTATTCTCCATTTTTGTATACCACTGTTATCTAGTTTCTTTGGTACAACAACCAAAGGAGCATTGTATGGACTAGTACTATGTCGGATTGTTCCATTATTTAACATATCAGTTATTTGTTTATTTACTTCTTCTTTTTGTGCTTCGGGGAGTCTATATGGTTTTACATATATAGGAGGAGTGTTTACCTGTAGAGGTATCTCATGTTTGACTGTAGTGGTGGCAGTTAGTTTATCCCCAGGCAAAAAGAAAATATCTCTGTATTCATTGCATAATTTAATCACTAGGTCGCTTTCTTCCTTGTTTAAGTTATCAAGTTTTAGATAATCATGTACTTTATTTGCTGTAGTATTTATACTATTTACTGAAATATAATCCGTTAGTTTACATTTTATTATAGGAGTGACTATTTCCTTCCCTGTAGTGTTTACTACCACTATGTTTGCTTTGTTTTGTTCTGCCTTAACAATAGTGTTGACAATAAAAACACCTGGTTCAATTTCTTGCTCTTGTATTAAGCCTTCACCATTTTTATCTACAAAAATTTGTAAAATTTGTTCTGTTTTAGTTTTTATTATTGATTTGGGTGTACATAATGGTATTTTATTATTGATTTGGGTGTACATAATGGTATTTTATTATTGATTTGGGTGTACATAATGGTATTTTATTATTGATTTGGGTGTACATAATGGTATTTTATTATTGATTTGGGTGTACATAATGGTATTTTATTATTGATTTGGGTGTACATAATGGTATTTTATTATTGATTTGGGTGTACATAATGGTATTTTATTATTGATTTGGGTGTACATAATGGTATTTTATTATTGATTTGGGTGTACATAATGGTATTTTATTATTGATTTGGGTGTACATAATGGTATTTTATTATTGATTTGGGTGTACATAATGGTATTTTATTATTGATTTGGGTGTACATAATGGTATTTTATTATTGATTTGGGTGTACATAATGGTATTTTATTATTGATTTGGGTGTACATAATGGTATTTTATTATTGATTTGGGTGTACATAATGGTATTTTATTATTGATTTGGGTGTACATAATGGTATTTTATTATTGATTTGGGTGTACATAATGGTATTTTATTATTGATTTGGGTGTACATAATGGTATTTTATTATTGATTTGGGTGTACATAATGGTATTTTATTATTGATTTGGGTGTACATAATGGTATTTTATTATTGATTTGGGTGTACATAATGGTATTTTATTATTGATTTGGGTGTACATAATGGTATTTTATTATTGATTTGGGTGTACATAATGGTATTTTATTATTGATTTGGGTGTACATAATGGTATTTTATTATTGATTTGGGTGTACATAATGGTATTTTATTATTGATTTGGGTGTACATAATGGTATTTTATTATTGATTTGGGTGTACATAATGGTATTTTATTTAACCCTACTCTTAATATTCTTTCCCCATAATCAATATTAGCTTTAAGACTAATAAGTAAGTCTCTGCCTATTACACCATCTGCTCGTAGTGTGAAATCTTCTGGTACAACATGAAAATAGAATTCTTTAATCAAATTGTCTAGAAACATAGTTATTACTGTACTCCCTATGGTTTCAGTTATGGCTTCATTAATTCCCTGTAATTTTAATTTTACTGTGTCATCAATTAGTGTTTCGTCCTTTAGGCAACTGAGTTTGATTAGACTAACGTCAGCTCCTGTTTGATTAACCTATTAACCTATTAACATAGGTGTTTCAGACTTAATATTTTCTCTGGTTTTTATTATTGCACATTCATTAGTTGTAGAATTTATTGAGCCGATTTGAATGATGTTGCTGGTCTTCCCGCACGACTCATCTCGGGTAGACGATGTTCGTTTCCCTGATAGCTAGAGTTAGGTTGATTGTGCTGGTTTTTAAAATATTGTTGTTTAGATCTACAGTCTTTAGCGATGTGCCCTTGTTTGTTACAGAAATAACAAGTTATTATTTTTACATTTGCATGCCTTTTTTCTTTAAAATAGCATTCCGATGCTTTATGGTTAGACTTTTTACAAATGAAACATTTTGGTTTTTCTTGGTAGCTAGCTTGATCACGCAATCCTAATTTTTTAAGGTAATGCCTACCATCGAATTCTTTGTTAGCTTCAGCTTCCTTTTCTAAATTACATGCTATAGTAAGTGCTTCTTGGTATTCAGCACATTTGTAAGTTTTTACCTGGAAACGAACTGGTTCCCTAAGACCTGTTACAAACTGAACTAGAATCCTGTCTTCCATGATTTTCTGAAACATGTCAGCATCGTATTTTTTTTTCTCTTACGTTATATTCCGTAATTTTAGCTGCTAAAGTACAAGTGCGTTCTCCAAATTCAGCTACTGTTTCCCTTTGATTCTGATTTAACATAGTGAATTCTTTTTCAATGTACCTAATAGTATCCCCAACGCCAAAGCGTCTTTGTAAGTGTTCCTTGAGTTGATCCCAATTATTTAAAGATAATTATTGTACTGCTTTAAAAGCGGCACCTTTCAATTTGGTACGTAAAAAGGATAATAAAATTTTCTTTTCAGGTTCTTTTACTAGATTAAAACATTCTTCAGCTGCGTCGAGAAATTCATGGATGTTCTCGTTTACTCGGCCGTGAAACTTGGGTATAATTTTTAAAACTTGAGTTGCTTTCATTCCCTCTTCTGTAGTATCTGCACTGTGAGTAGGGGGCGCCATCGTATAAACTTTTTTTTAATGTGTTGTGTGTGTGTTTTAATGCCTAACAACAGTTTTTAGTCTTTCCTTATATAACTACGCCCCGTTTTATTTTATCGATACCCTGTTTTATTTATTACTTATTATTGGTACCTATTTATCCTTATACTACTTATGCCTTTTAAGTATACCCTGTAGTAACTTTATACATACAGTATCTTAAAAGCTATCTACATGTATGAGACTCGCCCAAAACAAAACCTGTTACTCACATGAGGATAGTTTCAGGTGGCGATGTCTTCCTGCTCCGGCCAGGATGTCTTCTTTCTGGTCCACTCGAAGTTGGTAGTAGTCTTGAAGTAGTGTGGTAGTCTCGAAGTTGGTACTGGTGTTAGCTCCTGAATGTCCTCTGCTGTTGGAAGTCGCTGGTCTCGTTCCTTCTGGATGTTGTAGTCTGAGATCTCTTCACCTTGAAGAACCCGGCACACCTGACACCAGTGTTGTAACCCTCAGGCAGGAGTGGCAATGCTTGAAGTCACGTAGATAGGAAGAAGCGGGTAGGTCTTCAATGAAGCATTAAAATGCAGAGTGAAGTTCCGTCAAACCAAATTTATTAAGACTCAATAGTTTACAAAGTAAAGTAACTATAACGAGCACGGACCAGACGAGCAGAGATTCGTTAGAGTGAACGAGTGGCAGAGTAACCACTAGCATGGCCTACTAGACAAGAGTCTACTGCAGCCCACTGGGACTAATACGACAAACAAATTTCAGTGATCTTAAATAGTGCTCAGATGCTTAATTGCCTCGAATGGTCCGGCTTCACAAACATCATTAGGAGAGAATCCTGTAGTTCCCAACATTACGAACGGCGTCTTAATAATGAGTTATAGTAAAAAACCTGAAAAACAGAAGTTTCACTGTTATTTTTACTGATCTGAGTTACTCTTTTTATGGTTTGGTAGCTAATAGTTCTTCCTAAACGCTAAAACTGAAATGAGCAGGCTTTGTTCAGTTTTTTATTGATAGACAGTCAGCCAACCTTAGCCCGTTCATTCTGTTGATTCAGCTCTCACAATAGTAACAATCCGCTGGCATTGTGAGAAAAGACGTTATTGTACTTTATTACAATTCCGGTTGTTATTAGCAAGTATTATGTTGAATATATTTCTTTTCTAATAAATATACAATGCAACAAATGTTTGAAAACATACTTGCTCTTAAAATGCTGTGTAATTTGCTTACCAATCACTTCATTTTATAAGAAATAAATAAATACAACTGCTAAAGTAAAATTCCGTCGAGGTACTATGTATTTATTCAGTCCTTTTTTTAGGTATTGTTAAATTAAAGAATAATAATTTTTAACACAGTTATACCATTAGGTTAAGAAATTAGGGTTATGGTTATCATAAAAAATATAATTTGTTATTTTATAACAATTTTATACATTTATTCTCTTAGTTCCACTAAATGATTATTTAAATACATTTGTCTTATTTTTAGTTATACCCTTCACTTTATGAATAATTAATTCATAAAATAAATAGTTACATATTTTTCTCAATAATTATAGTTGTTAGCTAAACATAAAAAAATATTCACAATTCATTCATATTAATCATCTGTTATTAAAAAGCCTTCCAAATCCATGTAAAAGTAGTTCTCTGGTAAAAACTAACAATTAAACTTGTGTTATGTATTTGTTTACTGTATACATTTTTAAAATTACATAAGTACTGTATTCTTAAATTATAAATAACGGTAATAAATGTCTACAATTAAGTAACTTTATCCTATAAAGTCACGAATAATATTAATAATACATTTCGGATGAACAAAGATGATAATTCATATTAAATCTAACAATCAGTGTAAGCATTTTAAATGCTGAACCTAAAATTCTGTAATTATATCAAACGTACCTATAAATAAGAGAAAACGACACTTATTATATTTCCTGATAGTAATAATAAACACTAAAATAACAAAACAAATAAAAACTAAAACTCAATAAGTATACTTTTATATGCTTGGTAAAATTTAAATATCCTGAGATTTGTTTTAACAACATCTACTTTTGACAAACTGATAATAGATAACAACAACTTAGTTATTGGTTTAGGCCAGTTACAGCCTTTAACTTAAATTAAGTTGCAGTTGAGAGATGAGTGGGTCAGGTTTATTCAAGCTGAAAAGTAAAAAGAGAAGTGAACAGAACCAGGAAGTAATCAGTGGGAGAGTGTGGTAGAAGGATGTGGCAAGGGGCTCCGCCCCCCCCCCATCCCGAGGTCATCAATCTCACCCTCTTGACTAGTGGTGAGTCTCATTGCTGTTTATTATCTACTGACTCATATGCAAATATTGTTGACATTTATAAAGGGACTTGGAGACCAACATTATAATGCGATATTAAGTATAATGATAATATTTTACTTACCAAAATATTTCGAACAAAAGAACACAGAAAATATTAGGAATTATCTTGTGGAATTTGTAGCATTTTGAAGGATATTTACAAAACGATTTTTTCCCGGTCCATAACTAATAAAACTCAAAACTATACAATTAAAAATAATTATACACATGAAAGAAAAAATATATAAATAAAAATATTGAATTAAATATAAGTAAATCATCATCGCAATTACATTACTACAATATTATAAAATAAATATCTTGAAGTTTTTGGAGCCATGAGCTTACAATATTTACAACATTTTTACTCCTTTATATTTTCTCATGCTGTACGAAACTGTTTTTAGAAGTTATTCTATTCCATACAATGGCATTTAAAATTTAAAATCATCTTCAAAAAGCATTAAAAAAATTGGTTTGTCAACTTTATAAAAGGCCTACAAAGACTAGTTCTTAGGTAAAATGATAACATATTTTATTCTATATTTTTCTTATAACAGCTCTAACCACTTAGAGAAAATAAGGTTATAACAAAGAAATTATATTTTATCAAAGACATTATCATCAAGACCATTATACTTAGCAAATACCATAGTAGTTTTTGATGTGGAAGAAATTATTGTACAAAATTATAAATAATTATTCATAGAATTTACAATATAGCTTCATATTTTTACAACCATGCACTGCGCTTATGGTTGATTATAATCAATAAAATATCCAAACAAAAAATGCTTAAATATACAGAGAGTGGTGCTTGCTTTAAAAGTGTTTACTCGAATCTACACTTGAAAAATAATAATTCAAACTGGTACATACTGTCTAACAGTTTTAATTACTAAACCCATCTACTGAACTCTTCAAAATAATGTCATAACCATCTATAACTAATTTACCCCCAACCTACACGTACACGCCCAGTGGTGATGATCCACCCACCCATTAACGCACAGTAGTGATGATACACCCACCCATCCATACATACATGTATTGATTATATGCAACACAATACGATAAATTTAACACTATTTTACCTAGTATTCAATAATTTTTTTAATTTGATATATATCAAAAAGTGAAATGCTCAAAAATATTTCTATTATCCCCCAACTCAAGACGAGATATTGGTTTAGCCCGAGGGCTGAATGGAAAGTAGGCAATGAATCACACAGAAAATGTCGTATATCTTTAACTTCCCTTTTCTTCTTTAAAAAATAATATTATTATTATACTAATATAACATTTTTTATTTATAGTACCCGTTATAGTAAATAAATTACAAATGGTATAAAATACATTTATTGTACTTTGGTAACTTCAACTTGCCTGGCTTTGACCTTAACAATTCAACATCTGGTCTTCCTCGCCAAGCAGGTGAAATTCTACATGACATGGCTCACTTCCATTCTCTCCACCAGGTCAACCACATTAGTAACCATAGAGGTGTTTCACTTGATCTGATATTCTGTTTAGATGATGGTATTCAGTCACTAAGGCTAATGACTGGTCGATCACAACTGATATTCACCACCACCTCCCCCCCCCCACACCTTGGCTGCTGATCTCTTAAGGCCCATACTTGCCCATCATACAAATAGTTTTGAGGGTCAAAAACTAAGTAAATGCGATCTTTTAACTGTAAGTGTCGCTCTACAAAAAACGGTCTTGAGCTTCATTATTCTTTCTATTCCTGTTGATGATAATTTTCCTCGTTTAAAGGAGATTCTTGAAGTTATTATTCTCAATGCGAGTTCAATGAAAAAGTTTGGCGTCCCTCATTTTCCAAGATGGTTCTCTGGGGATCTAAATAATTTTTTTATAATAAAAAATAGTAAATAAACAGCTCATAAACAATTTAAATCAACTCTCAGCCGTGCCCATTACTTTAAGTTCTCTAACCTTAGACATGCTTACAAAACACTGTCTCGTGAATGTTACCGTCAGTACTTGTCCCGAGTCGAAGCAAATATATCATCTGATTCCCGTCTTTTTTTAGGCCTGGTAAAAGCTCAAAGGGGATCTCCTGACATGTCAACCTCTATGCAACTCGATGATAAGGAAGCCAAGGAATCCCAAAGTAGAAGACAACTTTTTTAGTTCCGTAGAAGTTCTTATTTTAGTTCCATATACTCTCCTCCCTCATGTATCACCAACTACTTCAATTTTCCTACTCCTTATTGCCTCAGCAACATCATGGTTTCTAGGGGGGAGGTAGAGCCCAGACTGGAACGTGTGGATTCTAAAAAAGGTTCAGGTATCAACAATGTTCCTCCTGCTGTACTTTACCACTTTCGGATTATCCTCGCTGAACCTCTAGCAACTGCTTTTAATGAATCACTTGCAAGAGGTGTTTTCCCCAGAATATTAAAGAATGACTACATAATTCCTTTGCATAAGGCCAATGACCCCAGCAACATAATAAAGTATCCCCCCATATGGATTCTCCCTAGTATCAGGAAATTATTCGAAGGCATTGTGGTCGATAGGCTGAATCCCATTATATTTAAAGTAATCCACCCAGAGCAACATGGTTTTATTAATGGAGAATCTACTGTATCCAATCTTCTCCTTTAAAAAAAAATGTGTTGGCTGCATTTTGCAGGAACAAACAGGTTGACACGATATATTTATGTATATATTTATATATATATTTATATATTGACATGGTGAAGGCCTTTAATAAAGTTAACCATGCCCTTCTAATAGACAAACGAAAAGGCTATGGTGTTCTTGGTCCAGTCTTGGCATGGATTTCCGGCTACTTACGTGATCGCTCTCTTGTTGTTAGAATTGGCTCCTCCATATCTAAATCTTTCTCACCCTCTTCTGGAGTCCCTCAGGGTTCACTTTTGGGACCTTGTCTTTTCAATATCTTTGGTAATGATCTTTTGGTGTTAATGCCTTACAATTTGCTGATGTCTTAAATATTTTCAGCGAAATTTCCTGCTGCGATGACTTTCAAATAATCCAAAAGAGCTTATATATGATAACAAACTGGCTTGCTAGAAATAATATATAAGATAAACCCCAGCAAGTGTTCTGTCATCACTTTCCATAGAACCTAATCTCCCATTTTACGTACTTACTTTATTTTTTTATCTCAAATTCCAAGGTATCTGAGCATTAAATAGTTGTTTGTTTCCTTTGATAGTGATATGGGGTTTTCTTCACATATTGATAAGATCTGTAACCAGCCTAATAAGATGCTCGGCTTCACATCAGATTCTCGAAGGATTTGGACAGCTCACCTGCTCTGCGTAGCCTGTATTGTTCTCTGGTAAGGCAGCTCGTGGAATACGCCGGCGTGATGTGTCTGACGTGCTGATCCTATACAAGATTATCAACTATCTCCTGCAGTGCCCTGATCTTCTAGCACAAATTGACTTCAGATTACCAGCAAGTACTAGAGTCCAGGAATTTCTTAGTCGCAGAAAATATTCCACCAACTTTGACTTCTATAGTCCTCTGGCAAGATTTGTTAGACATGGGGACACTCCTGAATGCAACCTGTTCAATGACAACTTACAGGTCATCTAAAGGCAAGCATTTCGCACTCTTTCCATCTGAAACTGTTGTATTCATATGTATATAAAGACAAAACTTAGCAATAATTTTGTATGTTTATTAAGATATATTTAGGTCTCGTAAGACCATCTTCAGTTGTACAGTAAGGTTATAAAAATACTTAATGTAGAATAATGAATTCAGCTGATACTATACAAATGTAAATACAAATGTAGATGGATAAGCTGTACATTTTGTTAAACTTTATAATTTTGCATTTTCATGATAGAATCGAACATACTATTTGAGTAACATTTTATTTGTTCATTGAGTGGATGAAATAATGATGGATTTTCTTTTGTGTTTTTGTATATGCAAAGTTTTTTTCAATACCATCTAGTTTGTTTACATTTAGGTCAAATATGTATCATTTCTAAATTTTCTTCCATTGATAAAATATTATAATTTTCTTGAATTAAATCTTCAACAAACGTTGATAAATTTTTAAGTTTGCTTTTTGGTATATGTTCTTTAAATATTTTACTAAAACTTCTTCCCGCTTGGCCAATGTAGTATGTAGTACAAGTTGAACATATAATTTTATATATTCCTGAATTATTGTATTTGTTTTCATTACTATTATTATTATTATTATTATTATTTTAGAATTATTATGTTGTAGTATATTTTTGATTCTGTTCTTTGTTCTACATGTAATATTACCCTTGTTTGGAAATATATTATGTAAAGATTTGTTAATATCTCCATGATAGGTCATATGAACGTAGTTGTTTTTGTTAGTTTTAGAATTAAGATTTTTTTAAAGAATAATTGGTTTATTCAGTTATTACTTTTAAAGCTACTTGTATTTAAGATAATCATATTTTATTCATGTAGAATTTTTTTCAAGTTCTTGTTAGGGCTGTTATATTTGATTTTACTGTTATTTATTGTATTATTACATAGTTTATATTGCTGTTGGTATTTATATTATTTATATCGTTGTTATTTAACATATTATTATTATTATAGTTTTATTTAGCTTTTTTATACTCTGTATTTTACACACTCATATACTGTTGTTGTACCGATTATTATTAGATATTTCGCCATCGTATTGTTGTATTTTTTTGTTTTTTTATTTTGAATGTATTGTTTTGTAAAATGGCTTCCTGGCCTTTGAAACAAATAGATAAATATAGTTGAATACAAGACTTTTAACCCTCTACTTATTTTAATATTGAAAGGGGATCAAATATAATTAGTTATAACATATATGTTACAACTTTTAAGACTTTATAACGTAGAATTTAAAATTGTTATAAGTACAGTTAGTAAAAGATGTATTAGATTTACTTTAATCAATCAGTTAGTTAATTAATGATTTATTTTCATCAAACGAAATTATTTACACCTACTTAAAAGTTATACTTTTAAAAACATTAATAATAATAATAGGATTATGTTAATTGTTCCAACTGGGAACAGCTTATTACCACAACATTAGTATAAATGTGTATTTTAATATTATACGTATCATTGTCGCAGCAAATAATTCAAGTCAAATTATACTTGACTCACTTGGTTAGAGATAATAAACACAATTTCGTTTAACAAAAAATTACTTATATGAAAAAACAAACCTCTTAAGTTACAAACCTCAGTGCTATTTCATCAAAAGGCTGACGATCAATTACAAGCGGATTAATTAGCAGACAACTCTATCGCATAATGCAACTAATTTACTGAGCCTCTTTTAAAACAATAGCGACAGTTGAAAATCAGTCCTTAGAGATTGTCATTAATATCTCCTGACAGAAATGTCAGCAGCAGTTGTCCGAGTTGTCAGCGCCACGCAGTAACCTCGGGCACTGAGCTGTCTTAACCAACAATAACAATATCAAAATATATAAAACAACAACGTCCCTACTTTCTTGATATTTTAATGATTGTAAATATATTGATAATTTTAATATAATTAATAAAGGTAATTAATAAAGGTAATTAATAAAGGTAATTATTTTTTGTTTCATTTTGTGTTTGATAGTATTGTATATATCTATGTTAGAAATAGTTTAATTTGCAGAACCTTTTAATAAAAATTTATTTAGTTTTAAACATGGGTAAAAGCACACTTTTAAAGATAATTTCTAAGTAGTCCAATTCAGTGTACACAAAGTAAACTATTCTGCTTTTGAGCTCTATATACCAAATATATTTTTATTTTTGAATGAAGGACCCCCTGAACAGACTTTATCAGTCTTAGGGGCCCTATTATTTTTCTCTCTTATGTAAATTATAAACAGTAAAAGTTTAGATATTTTGGTCAGCCTGGATAGGAATAAAATAAAAAATAAAAAAGTATAACTGTGTATTTATTTGTTTGGTTTTTTTACTATACATACTATTGTTGGATAGGTATAAAAAAAAAAATGTACAACTGTGTTTATTTATTACTGTTTGTCTATTTATTACTATACATACTATTGTTGGATAGGTATACAAAAAATGTACAACTGTGTTTATTTATTACTGTTTGTTTATTTATTACTATACATACTATTTTGTTATAAGTTTAATACATCAGTTAAATGTTATTTGAATGTAACAATAATTCCTCTAATTGAGAGAAAAATAAAGAATTTATTATTATTATTATATTTATTATTATTATCAATAAAATAATAATAAAAATGGTTAAAATTAGTACAACTATTAGCTCGACAGTTTAATTAGGCAAGTGGGTGGGTTTATACCAAGGAACGTTTTTAGGTATTTGGATTATTTAAACAAATGTAATATTTTTAAAATAGTTGTAATGATCAAGAGAAATAAACATTTGCATACTGAAATAATTACACTTTCGAACTTAAGTTTTTTTTATAAATTCTCTACAGAGACATACACATTTCGGAAAAAAAGTGCTAGATCACATTTTCTTAATGATTTTAGAAATATTGCTATTCTAATATGCTCGCTGACCGTGAGCATATTACCACTTCCTCTAGTGCAGTTTATATAAAACTTTGTGTAAGATCTGCAATAAATAATATTGTCTAGACTAAAAGATGCTAGATCGTTGTCTGATCAAAACCAAGTTTGTATGAAAGCTACTATTAGGGATTTATACAATTCAGAGATGAAAAAATTAGCATCTGACTTAGTTAAATATTCAGCATTTTCATTATAATATGGTAAAACATAAGTCTCCCCTTATTAGTCAGTAAACTCCAAGTTTCCCTTTTCTTTAAGCTTTGTGCCGGAATAAAAATCCGACTGAATTGAGCCATTACTGAAGCCGTGATTAGAAACGTCATTTCGGTAACCAAGCTTATTACAGGCTAGTGTTGAACAAAGCTATTACTTAGCAACTAAGAATGAATCATCCCAATGCCACTCCTCATAACCATTTAGCAAGGCTCCCCTTTTCAAGTTTTCTTCGTTAGTCTGATTTTGTGGCCTTGGCCTTCAACACACCTCTTTACCTCAATGGACCATGAGCCAAGACCAGAACTCCGTTACTTGTCCACTTCTTCTGTTGCTGCGATATTGGAAAGTGACACTTGAAAGGAATTCCTCTGCTTCGATTAACTACTGATAATCTTCACATGAGACCCCAACTGATGTGTATCAGAAAAATTGTCCACTCAGAATGCAGGCACTTATTAACGTGACCGGATGTTGCTACTACTTTTAAATATTTAACTAACATATTTTTAACCTGTGTTATTCTCGTTGAGTTTAATAACTTCACTATTCATATTTTTAAAGTGATCGTTGAGAGGCTACAAGACTTTATTGATCTTGCTATCAACAATATTTTGTATAGTTAGAAGAAATTAAAATTTAGAGATCTGTGGTAAGGCATGGGGGTCAGCTTTATGCTCTACATATCTAGCTGACAAAGACTATTAAGGGGGTAGGTGCATGGAAATTTTTATTTTTATCGAAAAATGTTTTTTTCACCATTTTATAGCTTAAAATGTCCTCTTTCCAACGGTATATAACACTAATTATTTATTATTTTCTAAATGTGCTTCAATATTAGTTTTCTAAAAGTGTCCTACTCAATTTCCTATAGAAATCATCTCTCTGAGTGCCACATGTTGTGTATTCAATTATTATTCTAATATCATCTTTATATAGTAATACAAGTGCATATAGTAATTGTAGTAATAAATTTGAAGACGATGAAGGAAAGGAACCAACATATGCACCAGGGTTTTATTAATGTAAGTTTTGTGTTGTTTTTATTAGTAAAACTGTATTTATTTTGGTTTATTGCGATTTTCCGAAAGTTGTGTTTTTTGACACATATGTTCCTTTTTCTCAAAAACTACTAATGGTAAGAAGATGAAACTTTTTTTGGTTACATATGTAACTTAGTTACACAAGCAGAATAAAAAAATAGTCAAAATTAACAAAGAATAAAATTTTTAAAAAATTATAAATAAAAAGAATTTGAAAAAATTTTAAAGATTTTTTTAAAATTTTGTGAAAAATTTATATTATACCAAAGTTAGATTTTACACCCGTAGTTTATGTAACAAAGGCCAATGTATCAGGTAAAAAAAACAGAAATGAAATATCTTTTCTACTTTCTGAGAAAAAGGTACATATGTTAACATTACGGAAGATAGGGCGCACCTACCCCCTTAAAAAAATTATTTGTATTGCACTATTTTTCCTTTGAAAACACTTTTTTATTAAATATTATTTATTTTTCCTTTGGAAAAAAATTAAAAAAACGTGTATATACATATAGATTTTGTAGCCTAACCCCAGTATGCAGATAGTAATATCAAAATATCGATACAATAAACGTCTCTTAAAGAGTAAGGCTAAACTTAGATTATCTGGAAAGACATGTAAAATAAAAAATACCAACAATGAAATTCCTATCATCCTTAGATTAATGGTGTATTACTTTGGAATGTTTACCTTCGAATGCCAAAATCATTCTTTCTATCTATAAAAGTTAGTTACAAAGTGACTCTATCTCATGGACATTAGTCTGGGTCGGCAAATCCCTTAGCCAACGTATTGGCAGACTAAAACGCAGCGCTATACGACTTTCTACAGTTGATGGATTGACGATCCGAGTTACTTGAAGTAAAAAAGAGAAAAAGGAAGTGTACAAAACAGGGAACAAAGCGATAGGAGAGTGGTGTGGTAAGTTGCTGGAAACGCTCAACCCCCTTTTACCCTCACAATCAATCTTGGCCTTCCAGCTAGTGGCTAATGCTTTCTGGTAGCAGTTTCGAAACACTGTACACCACACTCAGCATTATCCAATAAACGAAAATAACACGAAGGCCCGATCTTTACATTTATACATTTTTATATTCAAACTTTAAATTACAAAGTTCAATATGCATTCCCTATTTTCTTAAAACCTGCATTCCTTATTCCTTAGTGCTCTCCTGTCCTGCTATGCGGGACACGGCGATTTACTCTCCAGCTTTGATTAGAAATATGGTATGCCTATCCGTGACATCTCCTGTCCTGTATTGCAGCCCATGGTGGATTGCCCTATAGCTATTTGTTTATTTCCCTGCAGACAGCCATTGCACTTTGAATTGTTTTTACTGTCATGATGTTTACTGTGTAGGTCCACATTTGAAAGGGTTACATATTAGCTACAAACATTTTTATTTTTTTTAGTTAGGGAATTTTATGTACTTTACTGGTGTTTATTGATTATGTTGTCATCAATAAATATTTAAAACCCATATTTTTTAGCCCCTGAGCTGTTTATAACATTAAAATAAAAATCAAATATTTAAATTTTTATTATTACCTTCGTCAACCAGCTCACAAATACGTAACAAATGTTACGGCCGTTTCGACATCAAAGTGTCGTCATCTTCAGACATTTAATACAAAATAAAAAATAAAAAATTTTTTATTTTGTATTAAAATTTTTTATTTTGTATTAAATGTCTGAAGATGACACTTTGATGTCGAAACGGCCGTAACATTTGTTACGTATTTGTGAGCTGGTTGACGAAGGTAATAATAAAAATTTAAATATTTTATTTTTATTTTAATAAATATTTAATTACCAAACAACAATAAAATATTTTTTTATTGTTCTTACAGCAAAAATTGTTTTTTACGTTAAAATATACCAATATACTATTAAATAGTAAACCAATCAATAAAACCATGCTCAATTAAAATATCATACAAAAATTTAACCAATTTTTATAAGGAATGAATTAAGTGACAATCGAACTGTTATTTTAGGCAAACAGTACAGTTGGTAAAGTTGAATCAGGTTGCTATCACTAGATGCGTTTCCTATAATTTGTCTCATATCTTCCGACCTTAGGTTGTCAGACATTATATAAAAATAAACATATGACAGTAAATATAAAAAATATAGGTTAAATAACTTGCTAAGTAAAATGTAACAAAAAAGAATTTGAGTAAAAATTAATAATTATAACTAATAAATCTTCCGCACATCGAACACAAAGCTTTCGTCTGACTCGACTCAAAAACACTGATAAGAATTTGAGTTTGGATTTGGGTGTTATTCCGGACTTGAGTTGTTGTTATTGACATTATCTTATCTATGAAGGTCTCACCCTATACTCTTTTTGCAAGATGTGAAGAGGATCGATTGAGGGCCCCTTTGTTTATAAAAAAAGCAGGTACATCTACAAAAGGAATGCCCACTAGATGCAAGGGGGTATTGTGCAGTGTTGCGTCTTTACTTCTCAGGGCCATCACATATGACCGCTTCAAATTGAAAATATAAACACTTCTAAATTCATTTTTAATGCTTCTTACTAATATAAAATAATGATAATAATGTCAAATCAGTCAATAACACTTATTATTTACGTATATTTAACCGCAGGTAATTAGCGTAACAGAACTGTTACTAACAATTGCAAAATATATGCAAACAACATTGTTGTTTACTATTATTAAGGGGTGATGATCTAAAAATGCAAGCAGGTGTCCTGTTAAAAGAAACAGATAAAGTATGTCTTCAAGTGAATGAAGAAAAGACTAAATATATGAGGGAGACAGGCAGAGCCAATCAACTCAACACTGGGCGTAATGGATTACAAGTGGCTAAAACTGAAGAGTTCAAGTATCTGGGAGTTATTTTGACTAGTCAAAATTAAACGGAAGAGGAAATACAAGTCGGAATCAATGCAGCAAATAGATGTTACTGCATTCTCCCTAAGCTAATCAAAAGTAAACTACTGTCAAGAAACACAAAAATAAGAATGTATATAGCTGAATGTATATAGCTATTGTACAATCTGTTTTATTGTATGGATCTAAGGTGTGGACCCTAACAATGTATAACAAAAAAAGATTGATTACATTTGAAAACAAAATTTTAAGAAGAATATATGGACCTACCTATGAATCAGGAGTGTGGAGAATGAAGAATAACAGAGAGCTTAGAGAACTATACAAGAGACCAGATATTGTGGTGGTGGTTAGAAGCAGAAGAATAAGATGTGGCTTGGTCATATGAGGAGAAGGGAATAATAAAAAATGGTAAGAAGGGTATGGATGGGAAAACCAGCAGGAAGGAGACCTCTAGCACGACCAAGAATAAGATGGATGACCAAGTGGAACAGGATGTGAGAAGTCTTGGTGGAGACATCGAAACGGCAGAGGATA
Source organism: Stictocephala bisonia (assembly GCA_035578905.1). Lineage (NCBI taxonomy): Eukaryota > Metazoa > Arthropoda > Insecta > Hemiptera > Membracidae > Stictocephala > Stictocephala bisonia. The sequence goes on along the minus strand of JAQJVL010000137.1, from coordinate 1,217,622 downwards.
GAGGACTGTGGAGGCAACTTAATGGCAAGGCCAAAAATCACCTTGGATTTGAGTGGCCACAGTAGCAAGAGTACGTAATATTAAGGGTCACATTTGGTTTATTAGCTAGTTTCAATTAATTTAATACAACTCTAAAACTTTTAGGTACACTACAAATAATTATAAAAATGTAAATGTCCTGGACGACCTTCGTTCTGATTTGCAGGCTAGCAGAGGATTTTACATAAATACATTTGTCCTGCAATGTGGGACAGCAGATACAATGGATAGAGCACAATAAAATAAATTAGAGCTAAGAGGGGAAATGGTGCCATCCCGCATAGCAGGACAGGAGAGGCTCATAAAAAGATTAAAAAGTTATAGCAGAGTACTAAGGGTTAATTATTCAGGGGCGTTTGATAGCACTTAAATCAAAACTATATGTATTATGTGTAAAATATTATGATAACTATGGTACAGAAGAAAACAACCTGAAACTTATCTTTAAGTCAGAGCATACAAAACCCGCGATAGACCATGAAAATCGTTCAACTTTTTTAGAGAAATTTGACACGTTTTAATAACCTAAGTATCGCAGTTTGGTAGCTGTAAATAAGTTTTTGTATTTCTTTTGCTCAGCGTTAGAGCTTCATTGATATCTAAGACTGAAATACATTTGTTATTTGTAATATAAACTTTATCGTGTGTTGTTTTTGTTGCTTTTTTACAAATCAATTCATAAAAAAATTAGTATGATTATTATCTTTATGTAGCATAATAGGCACACATGTTACTATATTGATACCATCTATCTTCAATGTAATAAGTATGCTTTGGGAAATCCACTAAGGAAAATAAAAACATAATAAAAAGTTCTTTGTTTTACATAGTAATAGAATTTATATTAATATCACATATTACATCAAAATATATTTTATTACTAAGTAGTTTTAAATGTCGTTTTTATATTACAAAGTTGATTTTATTATTTAACAGCAGTTTATCATTATAAATGTATCAATATAAGAGAAGTACAGTTAAAGTAATAGTGTATGCCCTGTATGAAGCTCTAAACTGGTTGATAATTAATTTTGTATTACTTTATGTATCCTTTGAAGCCAAGTGCTATCCATACAGTCTGAAGACAAACTGAAGATAAAACAAATTTAAATATTATCAAATATTGTTTATTACTTCAAAACTGTAATATATGTAAATATCTTTCCATGTTTTCTTTTACTCGTCCCGACATGAAGATTGCATTATTAATTAGCCATAATAGAGCGCATTGAATCGTGTTTTAAAACCAAAAAAATTTTAGAAACTAAATGAATAACATTCTTTTTATTAATAATATATATTTGTTTTTAAAAATTATCTCGCTATATGAATCTAAATATACAATAGCCTTTATTTCACGACGTAACCCTTTTAAATGTACAATAATGTTTGTACAATAGATTATTTTAAAATTTATAACAATATATAACAATTTTTATTGACTTTTAGTTGTAATAAAACATTTATTTTATTGATGGCTACAGAATATTGGATTCCTACAATTAAAAATCACAGGATAAACTTCGCTGTAAAAAAATGCAGTATATGCACTAATTATTACTATTGTGAGAAGCAGTTTTCTGTACTACTGTCCTTTGGCGATAGGTTTTGTGTATTTTTACAATATTCTACTTAAATTACTTTTTAAGTTGGATCTGGTTTCATACAATCCACACAATCATAAGACACTTGATCCATTTCAGTGGAGAGAAAGATTATTGGTATAGTATAAAATACTAATTATTAAAAACTATATTTATGTTCTTTATGAGGTTTTCAAATCAACAATAATATTTTACCACGAATATCCTTACATTAACAATACATGTATTTATATCAATAACATAATAATATTCACTTTGCTGTCCTAATTTCACACCTTTAATAAAGGCAATTTTCATTTCATAATATTTGTCATTTTAAGTTTACTCTATAGATAATAGTTTCAGCAGCACATGCACAATTTAACATTATATTTTGAACTTTACTTATATTTCTCTTTTTACTTAAAAATAATGTATCACATCTGTATCACAATGTTAATAATTACATAATATATTTTACAGTATTCTATAATTATATTATGTAATTATTATGCCTACTAATTGTTAAGTTGACAAATCAATAGGATGGTTTTTTTCACACGAATTTTGTGGATACATTGTTTTTCAGAATTGCTCGAGTCAAAAATAATGTTAGTAAACTTAATATTCCATAAATGGCTAAAATGTTAAATTTTTTATTTAACAATTTTATTTAATTTTAATATTCGTTCTCAAATCAAACGTCCTACTTAATATCAAAAATATAATTATAGATATGTAATGTAGATACAGCATATGATTCAGTGTCTTCGGTGAAAGGATTGCTGTAACCCAGCTACATGGGGACAAAGTGTTTGGGAGATTGTAGGTGATAGGTTGGATGCTCGGTCCTCTTAATACTGACATGGCGTCCACTTGATGGTTGCTATCGGCGTGGACACTACTAGAGAGGTCTGGGGTGTCCATGTTGGATGGTAATCCTTGTGCGGATGTTGTGTGGGGGAGATAACTGAGTATCAGGCTTATCAATTAGCTGGAAATCAGACCAGCACTACGTAGTTCGGATTCCACGTAAAGCTGTAGGTCCCATAGTTGCCCTGGCTGTTGGACTATTAATAAACTGCCCTTTCTGAGGAATAGTTGAACTCAGATAGTAACCAGACTACACTTATCCACACTCATCCTACACTCATATAACCATTCATATTCACCTTAAAATACCAACAACATTATGTCGGCGTCTCATATGTAAGAATGTAAGATTTGTCGTACCTAAATTGAATTATACAGGGGTAAAATAGTGTAACGTATTGATTAATTATGGAATACCATATAACGTACAATTACAAAAACGTTGTTTTTTTACTGCGTTCTTTATATCTTTTATTTTCATTTTTACAACATTCTACTAAAATTACTTTACAGATGTGTTATTCATATAATTTTAATTTGATTTTAGACATTTGAATAGTTATAAATATATTACCAGTAATTGATAAAATATTTTATTCGCGGATAAGATATTGTTATATTTTTTAAAATAATAACAATAACAATTTATTATAATGTATTTATATAATAGAGTCGTCTGAATAAAGTCTCAATTTAAGGATTCTGTTTGAATAAATAAAGCTAATCTGCAACTAGCAGTACATTGAAGACTTAAATAAGCCCAAACCACAAACATACAATAAACGTTTGGTACTTAGCTAGGTAGACAATGAAATGGGGATGGAAAAGGTCCTAACTTGGGGCTCTTTGTAAACACCTGTAGGTTTCTAACACAGCCACAGTAAAGTAAAGGTGTAGATAAACTCTGTTGGCACTTCTGTAGAACGTTACTTCAGAGACCATTTCAGTTGTTTAAAGAGAAAGAGACATGGACAGTGATGGCTCTGTTTACGTCACAAGGTTTAATAGTATTCTTCAAGACTAAGTTAATTGTTTCTTGGTTAGCATATGGTGGTAAAAATACAAAACAAGTGATTTATGAACATAAAACGTACTTATTACAAAATATGTCAATATCTTCAAACCAGAGAGAAGCACAAATAATTGTTTTACTTCTCACTACGCCACTATTATGCCTTATACTTGTCATAGCTGTTTGGTTCACATCATTTCAACGGTTACTGTTGAAATATTGACTTTCAACAACTGTGAACACCCCTCTGTATGATGATGAGATGCTAGGTGGTCAATATGCTTGTGTATAGTGGGAGGGTAGATGGGCCCGCCAGGGAGCACGTCAATAATGGAAAGTTTACTTGAACCGTCAAGAGTTTTGCGCATCGTGTATCAAGTTCCAGCTGTCATCATCGCAACAATTTTAAACCGAACTTTGTGAGTTACTTGACTGTGACAAGCTTTAGGTACAAAATTATAGACATTTCATTCCTTCGTGAATTCTTCTGTTTTTGAAATGGTAAAACCTGCTTAGTAAAATTGATATCAATCATTTTTGTAAATCTTGTATTTATAATTTTATTACAAGCTTGTGTTTGTGACGTTCACTTCGTACATAAAAACTTATTGTAAATTAACATTAAAAGAGGTAATGATTTTAAGTCATTTTATTTTAGATATATTTTAGTTTTGTTCATTTAAACTGTATGATGTTTATTACGTAGCTATCTTTCTGTAAATCTTTACAAACAATAAACGAAATGTTATAACCAATGTTTCAAAAATAGACAGCTGTGTTGGTAAAATATTTCGTTTCTCTGATTTATCACCTACTTTCCATGCAGGCCTCGGGCTAAACCAATATCTCGTCTCCAGTTGACGGACGATACCAATCTTTCTAGAATTCTACCGTTCCAGTTTCTCTGACTCCAAAATAGCGAAATTAAGAACTGGAAGATGATAATAGTTGTAAAAATATATGTAATGTAATCAAAATATTACAGGATAGTTATGAAATATTTAAATAAACCTTTTTTTCCGCAACACATACAAATTGGCATTGCTTCAATTTCTTACATATCTTGCAAAGGTAATACGCTTATGATAATAATTTTTTTTGTATTTATCAAAACTAAGTAAATTTAGGTTCTATATGCAGATCGTATCTCAATAACCCTTACAAATGCAGACAATCATTCTTCGCATGAAAACAACGTCATAAGTCACATAAACAAAGTTCCTAAACTCATTTGTTACGTATCTACAGCACAACATGAAGGGTGTTTTTAGTTTTTCATGTAATTAACGGATTCTTAGACTCATTGATGGATTATTAGTGATAATATTTGCACAAATCTCACGTATTTAATAATTATGGGAAAAAAATTAAGATTTAGGGTACTTTTATAAGCAAAAATGTTTACTCACATTCGATAAATGTATTTTAAAAAAATCAAGGGACATTTTACCTTTAAAAAACTCCTTCACCTATAACCAAGGAAACCAGCAACCACATGAGAAAAATCTAGCCAATAAGGGTGAAGATTTGCCATAAGCTGTAAAGATCCATGCAGACCAACGGAAAGATAGTAAACAATGTTAGGACTTTAACATTTTTTACTAAATAATTATTTTTATTTCCTATCCAATCTCAGAGATATATCTCATTTTCAGGGCATGCTTGACACCCTGCATCTCTTGTTGCTAACAGGAAGAAAACCAGACTAACTATAATATTTTGTCAGCTGATCAAACTATATTTAATGTAACAATACAACAAAACACTTATTGTTCTGATCCTGTTATAGCACTCTAATAATATTAAAAATGTTTGTTTGTTCACTACACTGAAATATATTTGTTTTTGATAACGAATCTAATTAAAAAAAAACTACGAATGAACTAAAAATAAGTTCATGAGAAACACGAAATTAACTGTAACAAGGTAGTACTATTAACATGACGTACTACTTTAAATGGCAATTACAATGCCAATTTTATTCCAATGTGTAAAGAATTATTAAAAATTTACTTGAATAATTCTATCTGAAGTCTGTTATCCAAATTTAAACCCCGGTGCTGAATTCATCGTTAAGGCTGACACACAATTACAAGCGGATTAAATGGTAGACAACTCCATCGCATAATGAAACTAATTTTCCGATGGCTCTTTGAAAGATGGTGACAGTTAAAAATCGTTCCTTTGAGATTGTCATTAATATCTGCTGACAAAGCTGTCAACAGCAGCCACCCCTCCTGTCAGCGCCGCTCCACACCGTCGAATGTGAGTGTCACAAGGGACTTGTAGAAGTATTTAAAAAATAGAAATGCAAGATTTAATAGATTGCTTCATTGTATTATTGAAAAATAGCCAATTTTTATAAATACAATTTTTATAAAACCAGTGATAAATGGTTATAATCCTTTATAATTTAATTAACCATTAGTCAAATTTGTCAGTGGCTAATGAGACAAAATCCAGAATAACAATTACAATTGTTCATTAATATTGATTATTTATCAATGATTAGTAAATGATTTTTTTAAAGAAAAATCTCAATCGACATGTTGTGCGTATAGTAGTTATCTGAAACAAATGAATGTGCTTGTAATATTTATTTTAGAAAATACAGCATATTTTATTTCGTAGTCTTATTTACATATAATATATGACTATTATGAAACTATATACCTTCTTCTACTGATTCACTACAGTTTCGTTGAAATAATGTGATTCTTAATGCAAGATTTGTATGCCAGAATTATGCTATAAATGAAGCTAACCTAACATAACAATGCCGTTCGCTGGTTTATTATTGTTAGATGAAACTCCGTACGTTTCTCTCGAACTCGAAAGTAAATATCTTTTACGATTTATTTACATCTATATCAGTAAATCACTTTCCGATAACGTTGAATTATTCTCGACTGAAAATAACGTGGCCCCATTTTTTATTCAAATTGTTGACTGTAAGATGATATTTGTATATTGGTTGTGTAAATGTTGTTAATTTCTTTATATTTATTTATTTTTTTACTTGTGTTTGCTCTTAGATTAACGTAGAAATGAGGCTTGATAAATCATTTCACTCACTGATTAATTCTGGTTTTGGGTGGAAAATTACACTTCTGAATAAAATTTTAAATATCGTCAACTGGAAATGCCTTTTTAAAGAATAAGCATGATTAGATGTAAGATAAACAGTAATTTTAAATTTACGATGAAGATAATTATTTATTAAAAAATTTAATGGTTATTTTTAGATATGTGGAGGAATTCAGAAAAATATATATAAAAAAATGTTGAAATGCATGAACAAAAATTCTCAGACAAACATTTTAACTAGTTTTGTATTTATTTGGTTTTTAATTATTCTTATTATTAAATTGAAGTAGAGATACTCTTAAACTATTTTTGCAGGAATTTAATAACGATTTTCAGCTTGATGTTATGATAACTTGATAATGTTTAATTAAACTTATGAGCAGCACTAAATTTGCAATTCATAGTTTATTAAAATGTTTCATTTGTGTATTTAAAAGAACGAGAACGCCAGTATGTTGACCAAAGATATACTACTAACTTACACGTTACACTTATGTATTTATTGCTGATTGTATCAAATTATTAACTTATACTGAGACTTCCTAAGATCTAAACAAATAAAATAAGTTTTTTGTCGACTGCTCAGAGAGTTTACAGATTAAAAACATTTAAGCATTGTTTCTTACAGGTGTATCCATTAATATAATAAATCAGCGGTAAATTCTGTAAGTTCTGTAAGTTCCTGACAATTTATAATTTTATTTAAAATATGACTGTAAAAATTACGTATTGATTCGTTTTATTCCCCAAAGTACTGAATATAAATTTACTTTCACTGATTATTAGTCCTGCTTAAAGTATATATTTAGTTATGTCATGATTCTATTATTACCGTTATCGGCACTAATAGCGCAGTGCTGTAATCCAGCTACTTGGGGGCAAAATGTTTTGGTGATTATAGGTAATAGGTTCTAAGCCCAGTCATATTAATACTAAAATGGCTTCCACTCAATGATTTTCGTTGCCATTGACACTTCTAAAGAAGTCTGGGGTGTTAGAGTAGAGTCTATATGTTGTGTAGGGAAGAAATCTTAGTATGGCGTTTGTCAATTAGCTCATAATCAAACCAATTCTACGTAAAGATGTTAGTCCATGAGTTTCCCTGGCTATTAGGCTGTAAATAAACGGTTCTTTCTAAAAAACACAGTTGTAATAAAAACTACACTCGTTCATCTACAATCATAACACTCATTTGACCCTCATATTACCCTTATCTCAACAATTGGCGTACTAGTGATTAATAATGAAAAATAAATAAACGAGGAAAATCAGTTATTAATATTTTTCCGTTGTTGGAACACTAAGATAGTTTGGAAAATTCTTCAATATCATGAATATATTAGTTACATAATTAGCGCATATTTGCAGACTAAAACACATAAATATTTTATAATGTAATACTATTCTTCCAGAATATTCAGGAATATGGTATAAAATACACCAAAATGAGGCTGTTAGATTATATTATAAAAAAAAAAAAAAAAAAAAAAAAAAAAAAAAAAAAAAAACACAAAAGAGAATGCTTCTTGTGTTTTATATATTTATTTCTCTTCTCTTCGTTTTATATTACCTGTAATCAGGGTCATACCACGGATGATAATATTAAAAAATGGCAGTTGTGTCCCAACGAGGACAAAGAACAAAAGCAAAAAGGGCTATTCATTTAATGACCTTTCTCTCTTACCCTTTTTTGATCCATTGAAACAGACCTAATGAACATTTCACAATCTAAAAACTTTCTTTATAATTTTTATAATACTTTGCTTTTATTTTTACAAAAGGATTAATCAACTGTGTTGTATTTAGTTTGTTTGTGCAATAATATAGATTTTCTTTTAATAATAACTTTTTATTAAAACTTCCAATACTGTCACAAAAACCAACAAGTTTTGCTTACATTGTTTTTATAGTATGTTTAGTACTAAATTATCAATTAAACGTCCCTATTAACGAGTCCATTTGCAATCAAAATGTTTTAGGTTATAAACCCCAATTGTGGAAACTTTGACTCAAAATACCTTCCAAAGTCTTTTACATATTTTTTTTATCTCTGATACAAAAGTAGCAATACTTTATTTTGTAGTTTTTAAACAATATAATTACTTTGATAAATTGAGTAACCATTATATGAAATTATTCTTTATGTTGCTTTAAGGTTACTAGACTATTACGATAACATTACTATCTAAGTTATTTTGTGGTAGTTTAGAAATAACGATACACACGTTCTTCATGAAATAACATTTAAATTGATATAAAAAATACTATCATTAACAGTAAGTGTTATCAATTTTATACTTTCTAAAAGCATTTATATTATTTCTAAAACACTGGAAAGGAAAACGAAAACAAATATTCAAACAAATACAAACTCCATTCTATTATAATGATCAATAATTTTAGTAACTTAATTTTGAGCAAATTGCAATTACTATAATTGCTTGAAGATGAATATTTATTATACTATTTTATTGGTATTTCAAGTATTAATATTGACTTAAGGATTTTAGCATTAGAATCTTTTCATTCACAACTTATCAAACTATAAAATCGATCGATAATCCCTTTGTTTGTTATTTGATCTTGATTTTCATAGAGTTTTGTTCTATATAAATACAGGCTATCAAAACCAGGTAGTTCTAGGGTCTGACTATATTGTCGAGTATGTATTGAAGAAAACCGTACATTCTATGAGTCCTTCCTATGATCTAAGTACAGTAATATCAAAGGAACTATACAAAACGATGCTATGACAATAGAAGGTATTTTTACTGTACACTTTAAACTGGTTCGAATTGAAACATTATACACAGTATATGATTGTTGTGAATTGGTTACCTCTGTACCACATAGTTTTATTACTATTGAAAACACAATCAATTTTATGTCATTATTATACAAACAAATAAACTACAAAAAAATCTTAACAAAGGTTTGTCAAAATTGAAAATGGCAAGGAGAAATGACAAATGTAGTTCATCTTACTAGAATGGTTACTACAAAATGCAATATTATTTTTAATAATATTTTATTTATTATTCATTACTAACAATTCAATAATAATAGTAATAAAACTAAATGTTTCATGTTAAGTATTTATACTTTTTATAGGTATATATATTTTTTATTTATGTTTTTTTTTCAAAAATACCTAATGTATACAGTGCCCTTTTAAGTTTGTAAAGCCAATCAACATGGGTCATTTCAAACACATATTTAATTTATAACTCACTTATATTTCTACTTTTGAAAAAAATATATTCAATATGGAAATTAACTGAATATTCAGTATATATTTTAATAATTTTAATAAAATAGAAATAGTTTTAATATGAAGTAATAATAATCCACGATGAAGAGAAGATAAATGACAAAGTTTCAATTCATACTTTTGGTTGTATATCGAACTGCCTTTGAAAATGTTTTCAACTATGTTGCCTTCGACTTTTCAGTAAGACTATTTTGAAACTATATTTTGACAAGCATATTTTGAGAGCCTTTAAGCTGCAATAAAAACAGCATAATAATCTTCTAATAATAATTCAAATGCGTGCAATGGATTCAGGGAATACTGTATTCTATATAAGTTTTCATTTCCAACGGAAAGCTTAAGCTTTGTCATTACGATGCTGAATGTATCTCTGGAGCTTACTCTGCACGGGATTGTTGCTGATGAAGCTCTGAGGAAGTTGAACTGACGATGTCTCATTAACGTGTCAGCAGAAAGTGCTTTATTCAATGTTTCCTTGCTATTATATCTGGTGGAAGTTATTGTAATAATATTTCATTATAGTTGAAAGAAAATGACTGTTCATATAGATGATATTATTAAAGTATGAGTAACCTCATAAATTATAATCATCACCTAATTAATGTATACAGTGCATCCATAAACTACATTCCCAAACTGAAGGATATGGTTTCCTTGGTAACCATAATAATAATGAAATAATAAAAATAAATATGAAAGAAAAGGATTTTACGTATAAAAATAGGTCCGAAAGTCCTTGATAAACAGGCTATCCACCATTTTGTATTTTCCATAAAAAACTACATGTATAAAAAAATTATATAGTAAAAGGTTCTCTGAAAAAACATTCGAACTGAAATAATGCGTATTTGTTATTGTTATGAAATGGTAAAATAGAAAAAAAAAAACAATGTAATACATCAAAATGTTTTGAATTGACGGCAATTTAAATATTCAATGAATTTTATTCAAATTGGTAATTTTAACTAGTCATAACAAGAGCAAAACTTTTTTTAAAGTTTTATTAGGGAGCTAACGTTATCCTGTGTTTGAAAATAGAAAGAAAATAAGTGAGATTTATTAAGTGAACTGGTTAATAAGGGGTTTTACACCTACGTTTACTGGAACCTTTTTTATTTAACTTAGGGAAACATATAATTCAGTTTAGGGGCTTGGTTTAGAGATATACTGCATATTACTATGCAAAAATATTCAATAATAAATCTACCTTCAATAACAAAGTAAGAATCTGGAATTTTTAGAATACAATTTTGTATGTAGAATTTTAAGATTAAAACATTCTTACTAAATATGCAGAAATATGAACGAACTATATATTTCTTCTACTATTGTTATTTAATATTACTAGTATTTTATATAGTATAAAAATTTGTATAGTATAACAATACTACGTTCACTGTATTTAGATGTAGGTAATGTCTAAAAACATTTCGTATTAAGTATTTGTAATTTGTTAGTACTTTTCTTGACTGTGTAATATATTCATGTATATTTAAAACACCTAAAAGAAATTTAAAAGTCAATTTGATTTATTAATTATTTTTTGTTCTTCTTTAAGTGTTTAATATTTCAAAATAAACATTTCAAATAATGAAAATACATAGAACAAGAATTGTTTATTAAAATATATGTTGAATTACTTAGTTCCTTTTGGTCCACAAAATCTTAGAAGGCTTAGATTTTCCATCATTTCCTCCTCAACAATTCCCTGCTGCTCCTAATCAAAGCCCTAACATTTAAAACAACCTCTTCCCCTAAGTCATTACTAATTTAAATGAAGGGGAGAAACCCTTTGTAATGATTGTTGTCAGTTTTCTCCCCGTTAGTTGGAGAACAAACAGAAATAATCGATATTGCATTTCACATAACTTGTTAACAAATATATACAGTCAAACATTTTTTTGTAATGATTTACAATTGCGTATTTATTAATTTAATAAGGTAGATTTCCAAACTAAAAATTCTTATTTATTTTGGGATTGTACGCCTATAAATATTGATCTTTGATTTATAATAAAAAGTGTGACTTGTTAGTTATACTAATTAGAAAAATACATATTCGTACACGTACAGTATCAATTCATTAATAATACAATTTATCAACCTACAATAAGTTTATTCTATAATTAAGCTAAAACGACACGTGTGAATTTATACAAATTCTACATGGTAAGGGAACCTGTATATTTACCTTCCAGTCCTACACAAAGAATGAACTGTCAAGCAGATTATGGTGCACTTTAAAAACGAGCTTACTATGTTATTTTGAGCTATAAATGAAGTGCAATTTCCTAAATGAACTATCCTTATCAGAGTTGATAAATTCAAGGAATAAATTTTTGTTCCAAATCTATGTTAATGCACAGAAAGTATAATATTTTTAGTAGTGTAAAAATATTTCACAAGATTTCTATGCAAGTCCATGGATTATAATATTAGAAAGTTAACAAATTATCAAGGCATTTCTACCCGACTATATGTGAAGGATAAAGGCCCATATTGTTGGTAATACAACAATGAGAGGCCTTTACAGCTCCTGTATGTCATTATTACTATGAGTTGACAAATAATAGTAAACAGAACCCAAAAAATGCAGATTTTATTTATAATACTACAAATAGCTTAATTAAAAGTGTGCATGTATACGAATTCTAAAAAGTCGTACCTAAAATGGTATGTATTTGTCACTATGAATTAGAATAAAGGATAAATAAATCATTTCTTCATATTAAGTATTTAATTTACTGAAATATAAAGAAAATTATCTTCTATTCACAATTAAAAAAGTGATCATAGTCCATTTCCTAAATCAAAGTATATCATGAAGCTATTATGTGCTGGTATTTTGTTGGGTAAGTTATAAATATATGCAGCAACTCCTCACCCGCCCATGATGTTGTAAAATAAATATAAATATATTTGGATTAAGGGAAAAAGTGTATATTCAAAAGATGGAAATGTAATTCAGACGGAGGGATTAAAAACCAAAACACATTAAACTGTTATTTAAAAAAGCATGATACCTTACAATAAAACCATTACTGCAAAGATGTTTAAGAAGTTCTATTTCGTATTATGACAAGTTTATTAATATTAACTAAGGGAATGCTAGACAACTCTCAAACTAAAATTGCTACAAAATTGAAATATTAGTAAATCATAATGTTTATGAACAGTTTAATTTTAAAGTAAATGTAAAATATCTAGCAGAATCATGATAAGAAATAATTTTCCTTCTTATAAGGAGTTTATAAAATTATTGTTTTTTTTTATATAGAACTTCACTATGTTTAAATTTTTCCAAAGTTATTACCAGAAAATATATGAGATTTTTAATTTATAAGCATATAATTAAAAAAAATTTACAATATGTCTAGTTTACACTTACTCTAATTTAGTACCGAGGCAAAATCTAATTAATTTACCAAAAGATAAATTAAATGTATTGATATAGATTTCAACAACCAAAATAAACAAGTCAATTTGTAATATAAACTGTACTTCAGTTGGATTACAAAAAACATAAAGTAATATGAATTAAACAATATTCTAATACATATTAAGAACTTTATTTTATTGTTTACATTAATATAATATATTTAATACTTTTTAATTTTTAGTGTACTTCAAACATTTTTAATTTAACTGGAAATATTAGAAAAAAATATTGACAGTTAAAAAACATACAACTCTAAAATCTAGAAGAATGTTTCAATGTAATTACTCCGGCTGTTGAGATTCACTAAGCAACCCCTGAGATTACCACAAGTTACATTTGAAGGGAAACATAGTATTAGGGGGGGGGTGAGGTAAGGACCTGGATTGGTGGGTTCTAACCCTCCTTCAATTAACCTAACTTGTTCCCACGTGTTCTTAGACTTAAGGGTCGATTGATTAGATGAAAGCAAGTTGCGTTAGAAGAGGTTGGATAACAAGGTTAGAGGAAGGGTAAACACTGATATTTTCACCAACCTGACAGCCATGGGGATGTTTAGGCTACCAACTATGAACACGGAATCATTGATACTTTTACCAGCCTGATAGCCATGTGGGACGTTCTGGCTACCAACTATGAACACGGAAACACTGATACTTTCACCAACCTGACAGCTATGGGGATGTTTAGGCTACCAACTATGAAAACGAAAATATTGATACTTTCACCAGCCTGACAGCATGTGGGATGTTCTGGCTACCAACTATGAACACGGAAACACTGATACTTTTACCAGCCTGTCAGCCATGTGGGATGTTTAGGCTACCAACTATGAAAACGGAAACACTGATACTTTCACCAGCCTGATACCATGTGGGACATTCAGGCTACCAACTATGAAAACGGAAACACTGGTACTTTCACCAGCCTGATACCATGTGGGAATTCAGGCTACCAACTATGAAAACGGAAATACTGATACTTTCACCAGCCTGATACCATGTGGGACATTCAGGCTACCAACTATGAAAACGGAAATACTGATACTTTCACCAGCCTGACATCATGTGGGACATTCAGGCTAACATCAATTGAAATTACAACCACAGTTACTTTGAAATCATAATATATTTTTATCCTAATAATTTTTAATAAATCTATAAAACAAATGATAAACCATGGGACATTTTTATACTACGTTTTTTTTAAATACTTCCTATATTTAGGTGTCCTAGAAATGAATAATAAATAATGAAAAATAATATATCATTATCCTAGCCTAAATTGAGTTTATTTAATTCGTTGGTGGTTTGATTGTTTATTAGGATGTCGACAATGATTAAAAACTGCTTGGTCTTTTAAATCCTACTGGCGCAATTAGAATTGACGCTTCATGTGGAAATCAGTAAATATACAGGTGTTTTAGACTTCGAAATTAAAAAAAATATAAATTCTGGGATTGGAATATATTGGGCATATCTATCAAATAAAAATTATTCATTCACAACCCATATAAACTTTTGTATATACCCATATAAACCCACTGATATGTTTTGATAAAGTTATAGGCACGCTATTCAATACCACTGTACGTGTATGAGTGAGTGGGTGACAGTAAAATGAAATTAGAGTAATTTATCAAAGAGATCAAAAATATAAAAAGGCAATATACAATTAAAAAGGGTCATTAGGGAAATATAAACAAATCTTGACTTCGGAGGGTTACAACTCTATCACAAGATAATGGAGTTAAGCAACATCGAGCGTGGCTGTTCCTTGGATGAGTGACCGGCTGATTGATGTTGAGACGGTTGCTGCTAGTGGTTCGAAAGTCACTCTCAAGCCATTGGTTCCTAGGTTAAGTGTAAGAGAGGGTTAAGATTCCTTAGCTTTGTATAATGAAATAACATATACAGCTCCCTACACAAACTTGTATAAAAATAGAGGAAATAGACGTAAGGGATAATTTTCTTGAGAATTCCGAGTCATCACTTTACTTTTTAAGTTTTCCTACTAAATAATTTCAGCCCCAATTTAATTAGGCCTAAATTCATGTGTTAAAAGTTATGTCAATTGGGGTTAGACGTTAGAAGTATTTTATCTTTACATTCATGTGATATGAGATCTTTATGAAATTTCAAAATTTCCATTATTTGACATTAGTTTGGTACAATAATTAAAATCAAATTTGATTTTCCCATAGTATAACTAATCCTAAGTAAAAGATAAATATAATATATAAAAAAATGTTTAATAAAAATTTTTAGTAGTTTTTAAATAAAAAAAATCGAGTGAAATATTATATGTTGAAGAAAACTATCTATCTAAAAACACAAACATCTATACCCGATATGATGAAGATGCTGGTAACAACTTTTATGTAAACAATCGTTATTAAAAGTACCTGATGTGATGAAGATACTGGTAACAACTTTTATGTAAACAATCGTTATTAAAAGTACCTGATGTGATGAAGATACTGGTAACAACTTTTATGTAAACAATCGTTATTAAAAGTACCTGATGTGATGAAGATACTGGTAACAACTTTTATGTAAACAATCGTTATTAAAATTACCTGATGTGATGAAGATATTGGTAACAACTTTTATGTAAACAATTGTTATTAAAAGTACCTGATGTGATGAAGATACTGGTAACAACTTTTATGTAAACAATCGTTATTAAAAGTACCTGATGTGATGAAGATACTGGTAACAACTTTTATGTAAACAATCGTTATTAAAAGTACCTGATGTGATGAAGATACTGGTAACAACTTTTATGTAAACAATCGTTATTAAAAGTACCTGATGTGATGAAGATACTGGTAACAACTTTTATGTAAACAATCGTTATTAAAAGCTTCTGATATTGACTACAATGGAGCTATAAACGCTGAAGGGGTGGTTGGCGGGCGGGGGGGAGACTCGTTTGATGAATGTTCCTTTTTCCGTAATCTTTTTATCTTTCCGCCAACCACCGCAATTTATTTGTCATTATCGTTACACTCGTTACGCCTTAGAGATAATGACAAGGGAGGGTTCGAGAAAATTATCTGCCAGTTGGCAGTACATTGTTTTTATGAATTAGTTACAATAACTTCAATTTAAATATCCACTACAACTGATTACCTCTACGTTCTTTTTATTATGTATAATTACAGCTAGTAATAATATTATTTAGAGGTGATACTTTAGTACAATCACACTTTTAGTTTTATCTTTACAATAACTTTCGTGAAAGTGGAGCTTTCATATCTTGCAAATATGTGTTTTTAATTTAATTTAATTTTAAACTTTACATAATATAAAACATATGTGAAATAGATTTCTTATAATTATATTATAAGTCAATTATTTGTATTAAATCAAATATTTTATTTAAACTACAATTTTAAGCTTTATACCAATATTCCATTTATGTTTCTATTTTGAAAGTAGTTTTATTTTATTATTGGTCTTCAAAATATTACGAACACTGAGCTAAGAAAGTCAATGATACAGGGACTAAAATATTATACCAACTTACAGCAAAATAATATATTTCTTTGATAGTAGATGTTCAACAAACTTTGGTGATGTTGCCCCCACTTAGGAGTGATATTATCTAGTAATATTTACCGTTTGTCTGTAGGTGTCTGCAGGGTGCTTGGTGTAGTGGTGTGGATGGTGGGGAATGAAAGGGGTGAGGGAAGAAAACACTTAAGTACTCACTAAATGGTCCAATACACGCCACTAGTTTTAGTTTCAATTAAGGGCTTTCTTTTTTTATGGACTTGTGAGAGCTTCTGGAATAACTATTCTTAATATACCTTTTGTCAACGCTTTCGTAAACGTTTTGTTAATATTTATTCACGTAAATGTTGATATTCTGCATTTTTACATATATATCAGTGCTTTAAATACAAACTACAATCTAGGGAACACTACCGCATGCTTCGTGTTCCAACCCCACCAGTTTCCGCTCTTGTGACACCTTAACCTTTGGCCTCAGCTTTGATCACATTATCATTAGTAATAATGTAAATACAGGCCTGTAAAAAAGGAACCTTAGATTATTAAAATAAGCATAATAAATTCAGTATTAATGTTGTTTTATGACTGTTTTACATGACTTTAAACCAATCAGACGGTTATAGATTTTTTTTTTTTTTTTAACTTCACTCGCCAGTTGACATGGACCTACAGGCCTGTGCGTCAACTTTATTCAACGAGTGAAGTACCGACCGTTGGCTCAGTGGGGATTCGAACCTTGGACCTTGCCCTCCGCAGTCCGAAGCCTTAGCCACTGAGTATCACATTAAAAATACTCAAACCTTACAACAGTATAATCTTTTATAAATTAACAGCTGTTACTTGTATTGCTAAAAACACAAAAGTTCCTTAGATATTCAAGGCCCAGCATTCTAGAGCCCAGGTAATTTTTCGCATTACTTACATTTCTCCCACTATCCCTAGCCCGTAAAGCTTTTCATGAATCCAATTATCATGTCTTATCATCTTTTTCTTAGTTCGATAAATTGTGTGGCAACCGATTTCCTTACAGAACTAAACGTATAAATAACATATACCCTTATTTACAAACTTTATTCTTTCAAGTAATCACTTCTTTTTTTTAAATTAGCTTAAGTATTTTTTTTTAAATCGGTCTCTAAGTACCTCTCTGGTTTAGCAACAGAAAAAGCCTAGAGCTTTGAATCATAATAGAATCAAATACTTTGTTTTATAGAACTTTATTACTTATCTAAAAAATATAAAACCATGTAATGAATAATTTAACCACCATATGGTTATACTTGGCAAATAAATGGTATTTATCGTGCCGTTTGTATATTGTTCATTAGTGTACATGATCTTGGAATATTTTCATTTTTCCTCGCACTAACAAGGGAATGTTATCAATCCAATGTTACGTAGCACTGCATACCATGAGCAGAGTTAACTGGTATTGTGGCAGTTATAATTAGGCCTAATAAAAAATTGTAGTGTATGGAAGACAAAAATAAAAGCAATGTTTTGTACTTTATTGAAGGCGTAATTAATATTAAAATGATTCACTCGTATCACTTCAGAATACGAATACTTATATATTATGCATTTATTTTTATTTGACCCTCTGTTGAGCCCTTTGTAGTTTACTATGTTAAAAGCTAACATGTACCGTAAATATAGAATTAACCACAATAACCATGATATTTAATCAAAGACTCAAATTGGACAAATACATTTGGCTATTTTAATTAACGACTGCAGTTTTGTGGAACACGACACAATCTCTCTTAATTACTACCCTACTTTGTTGAATGTGCAGATATATGATATAGCCTAATTAATTTACCGGTAATTACCTGTCCAGATATTGATCGCAGTTAATTAGCATTATCCCTTGGTAATTACCACGTCAGCATTATGATAATTTGACCTGACGTGAATATCTTAGCAAGAGTCAACATTCTGTTCAGGCCTGGTATATAGTGAAGTATATTGATTATATTTAAGTATTTAAAAATGAATAATCATGCAAAGTTTTGTTAAAATGTTCATATTTTTATTGAATTTTACATTTATTGGTTAGATCCTGATAAAAGATTAAATAGATTTGTAAAGTATGTCCTTTTATATTTTGGTAGGTCGATTAAAACAGGTGGAAAAGGGCTACTTCTGTTTTTTTTTTTTTTTTTTTTATGGGTTAGTAATAGTTTATAGCCTTCCAGGTTATAAAATATTCTTCGGGGGTGGCAAGATCATTTATGAAGACTTTTCTTCACTAGCTGTGAAGACCTTTCCATATGGGTAGGATCGTCCATTTGTGGGGGCATATAATGTAAGATCCATCGTCAGTACATAGGTCCATTACTTGTCAATGCCTAAAAAAATAACTTAAAAAGAAGTTTATTTACAAAGAAGTGATGGAAGTGGTTAAAAACAAACAGTAAAGTTGTGAAAGTCACTATATGTACTAGATATGAGAGGATAAAGTTTGAAAAGTGTGTAAATTCACTGAATAGAATTTACTAATAGAACCCACAGGAAGTTGGCTGACTAAAAGTAATAGGCCTCAAAGTCTCGAAGCAACATCCCTGAATAATTAATTAGAGCATTGTATTTAGAAACGAGGACTGGGTTGAACACCACTACGTGGTATTGAATACAATACCAGTTGTTATGCAGAAGCTATTATAATATGAGTTCTTGTAGATTGTTTTTCTACGGTTATTATCAAATAAATAAAATGTTAATGACAGAAATGTACCTGCCTTAATAAATGTCTTAATAAATGGAAAATGTCTCATAAATCTCTTAACTAACTTGTGAAAGAAACTCCGTACATCCCTTCTTACAGAAATGTGTAACAGCATCCCCCCATTCGTTAACCTGCCAACTTACCTCTAACCGTGGTACTTAAGGTCTCCCTCTTGTGTAACGTACTGGCCGTCAACACCCACCCTATTTCTAATTAACTAAATTGAAGAGGGTTAGGAACTAACTACTTAAGACCTCAGAGAAAATATTCACTTCACGTATGTTAGACTCTTTAGCACACAGTCCAATATAAAATGGTAACATGTATGATTTTCTATTGTTAACTAGTTATTTTTAAGAAACAAAAAATTAAACATCTGAAATTACATCCACTCGTTTACCAACGCTGACATTTACACTTGATACCTACTACCCTCTTGGTAGAATATTGTTTTGAGTTAAGGATAAGAATGTATTTCATTATAAATACTATGCTATCCATTGAAAATAAATAGCATCATGCACTATATTTTGTAGCACTATCCGACAACATGTGCTTCGCTAAGGAATGGTTCTCTTCGCTTGCTTATCCTTCCTCTTACGGTTTTCTCTAATGTATCATTTCGTTATAAAAGCTCGACTTGCAGCGTCACCCAATAACGATATTGCGCAGTACCCGTGCTTTTATGTTTAGTTTCCGATTTCTAATAATCTCGAAATATGGTGACTCAGAGTAAATAAGCTTAAAAGAAGCTTGCTATGCCCTACTTCTATATGTAAAATACAGTTGTTCAGAATCACATTTATACAATACTATTTCAAATATTTCACTGTAAAACCCCCTACTTTTTAAAACCACAGCCTTATTACTCGCCTAGACAAAAAGGAAATCCTTCGTGTCAAATGTTAGCTTCATAGTCTGTTAATCCCTAAATAAAGTGATCAGACCATAAATAATTAGGTTATAGAGGCAGGTTTAAAACAATGTTTGCCGAAATCGATTAGCAGGCTACGTCTGTATGCAAAGAAATATTTAATTTTCTAATCAGACAAACATGATTTTGCAAAAAAAGAAGCTATTACATATAAAAGGAACTTTTGTTAAAAATGCCGAAGAAGTCTACTTCATACTGCATAAGATAGATGTTTTGAGTGGCATACATAAATTGAAAATCTAGCTCTACCTAGGGTAGAAGGAGACAATATATACATAAAGGTAGGCAAAAAGGGATACATGCTGATATGTACATCATCTACATTCTATTGCTGAAAATAATTGCAAGAACATCAATAGGACCATCCAATCAGCTAGTACAGGCGAAATTGAAAGACACTGTTTTTTAAATTTCATAATAGTGGCCTTAAAACTGCTATCATTTCAGAAATATAAAGAATTTTTCGAAATCCCTTCTTACTGAAACACCTACAATAAAGGACTAGTTAGCCTACAAAAACTCATCCTCGGAAGCCTAGCAGTGTTTGAAGTAGGCATATCAGTGAGTGAGTGAATGAGAGTGGAATATAACTTATGTATTTCCCCATCTAGAGCTATTTTATATAAATCTATTTTGTTCCATACAGCCAGTTCTAATTTGGGGTTCAATTCCTGAAGTTACCATGAACTTTTGGCCCCTGGTAGTCCAATGGGCCCAAAACAAAAATTGGCTATATGCATGCGAAGTTGATTGTGTCTTAATTGTGCTCCTTTCTCCCCTAAAAGCCGTACGAAATTTAATTGTTGTATTGTAAATGCTGAATATAGTCAATTTAGGTATCTTTGCTACTAGTTAAACATATTGCAATCACATTGTATGTGTTTTAGCTGATACGACACAGATGGTCTTACCATATGACATCACATCGTATGAGACCAATGTTTTCTTTAAGTGTGTATCAATCTCAATTTCACATTGAAATGTTGCCTAGACATGTTTTCAATAAAGGACAAGGATAGTAACGAGTTAGCATACAAGTTAAGTACCCAGAAACTTAATGATTTTACAGTAAATATTTAGATAAACTTCAATAATAATAAGGACCTTTTTTATAAATAATTTGCTTTTCCCTTAAATCGTTCTAATTTATTTTGAATAGTACATAAAAATACAGTAAGGGATACACTTCATGATGGTAAAGGTCTAGATGTGCCTTTTTTTTATAAAAGCACCACCCAATACATTCCTCTTCCTTTTGAAAAATAAATTTAGCTTACATTTAATTTATATTAAAAAAATAATGAGTTAATATATTTTTAAAACCTTATCCTGCTAACGGACTAAGTTTACATATTATTGTTTATGTTGTATTTAGTTGGTTCTAAGTTAGAATCATACAATTGAAATATATATAAAATTATTCTGATTCCAATAGTAATTATAATGTTAGCTAAAAAATATAGTTAGTTAATATTTTAAATATCTACTAACAAATACTTATAAAAAGGTTAACTTCATTGGATTAGTATTAGAATAGTTTTCCTTTAAAAATGCACATGATATATTTTGTTATTAATATTATTATCTAGCGTTATGTTTACTTGTATATGTTATTGTCTTCTTTAACAAATATTTATTCTAAACTGTTTTTATCACAAACGGTCAATATTAAAATTGGTATTTGTTTAAGCCAATCAGTGTTGCAGTTTCATCCCAAAAATATAGAGGTAGAAAATGTATCTATAATATAAATCATTGTATGGATATATTTCAAATAAAGATGGCCTACACTATGTGTCTCTCAACAGAAGGATGAAGACAATGAACCGTGTATTGTTGTTCTTCCTGTATTGACACCTCTGCTCCCTCGACGAAGGTTATTGTTTCTTCTACATTACGGAAGTAGTGAGATACTGCAAAGAATATAATTCTTTATTCATCAAAATACATTCCCAGAATCCAAATTTAAATATATTGTACATAAGTAATGTAGATATTTGATAATATGTTTAATAAACTGCATTTTAGTACTTTTGTATTCATATTCAGATATTTAAAGCTATAAAATAAATGTTAATAAGTTGATTTTTAGTGATTGAATTATAATGAAGAAAATTATTTATAAAAATACATCGTTACATCAGGTCTGCGGTAAATCTAAAGCAAATTAACTACAAACAGTAACTGAATAGTCAAAATCTTTGAAATCATTAATTAAATAATGTGAAATATATAATAATGTGTAAGTTTAAGAAATCGATCAAAAAACTTTGACTTAGATTAGACATGTTTAGAGAATGTAGGCAGTTAATAGATGGTCTAAGAAATATTAAAATGGTTGCCCCCAGAAGGAGAAAGATAATGGAGTTATTGTTTGGACTAGGAAAAAGTTGGAGGGATGATGTAGTGGAGGTTATGACTGTCATAAACTTGGAGGAAAAAACTAGTTATGACAGGAAACAAACAAAGGTGGGGATGGAGAAATAACATATGACTGACATAAACTTGGAGGAAAAAATTAGTTATGACAGGAAAGAATCAAAGTTGGAGATGGAGAAGTAACGGACGCTTCAGAAAATATGTTATTACAAAAATAATTAAGTGCAATAGAGAATTGACAAAATGCTTTATTAACATATTCATTGAGAATAGTTTAGAGTCAGCTATTGTGCAGAATAATGCAACTAATTTCTGCTTATTTTAAAGGATTGGTCTATATTTAATTGATCATACTTTATATGGCTAGTATTTTTGAGAGCCATTAGTATATATGAATTTAAAATACTATCATCATAACTAGTACATTTAAGGACACAAATATTATTTATTTATTAGTATTACGTACCAATACTACTCAATCAGTCTTTCTAAATTGTTGGTCCTATAAAGTGGCACGTTTTTTAACATTTTGCTACCGTGACATTCTGCTACATTTTTCATCCATAGAAAGAGCTACTCAATGATTTAAAATTGAATTGTTTATGTCTTTACATATATTTTCAGTACCCCTAGCGAATCTCATTTCCATTTTTGCATACTGATTTTTCCAAAATAAATTGCTACATTAGACATAACGGGACGATTTTATAAACTATTTTAAAAAAGAAATATATTTTCAAATTTGGTTGCTGTAAATGTGTAAATTTACACATGATTCAAATCTCCAAAGTTAAACGTAGTTTTATGGAAGTGTGAGCACAAAATATGCTTTTTTATGATAAATTTGTTTAAGTGTTTGTCATTTCGTTGACATCACTTATGATGGTATCTTATTTAAGATAAAAGAATCCTAAATGTTTTTTGAAAAGGTTTTTGGAGAATTTACCAATTGGGATTCAAAATGTTGCCGTTTCTCAATAATTTAAGCTAAATGTGTTACTGAGAAATATCAATAAATGTATTTGTTACAAGTATTGTACATTTGAGCGTTAAACTTTTAATGTGTTTAAATTTATGCTATAATTATAACACAACCATATTTTAGGGGCAAATAAATATTTTTCAAAGACTATTTTATATTATTCTTGGGATGAATTTTATAAAGAAACACTTATATATTTTATAAAGTGCTGATATTAATCGTTGTGAACAACAAACTGTGAAGAACTGACTGTTTAAACATACATATCCTACATACTTAAATAATAATGATCTAAATACTATAAATATTAAAACTATCACGTATCGTTAAAAAATGTTGACCAAAAAATGTCGTCATGAGGTAAATAGTAAAGTATTAAACTTTACTCTCACATACTGTATTTACAAGTTTTAGTTATGTATTATTTTTAGCATCTTACCATTTACTGTAAGCAAACTAAATAATATAATTTTAGCCTATTTATTTTAAATTAATGATGTATATGCAGTTATCTAAATCAGACCGAGTAGCTAAAGGCTATATGTCTCATTTCTCAATAATATTATAGATTCCTCCATTTATTTAAGCTAATCCCTCATTTGGAACTAAAACTATATCTTCCATTCTTTATTCGTGCAAACTTAAATTTGCTATAAATTGTTTTTGGAAATTTCAATACAATATTAAAAGACAATGCCAGTTTAGTATCCATTTCCGTATCCTGTTAAATTTTACCCAAATATTTTGTATAGATAAATGGTTAATGTTTAAAAAATCGAGCGTGGTCTATTCCTTATCCAATAAATTTCAACAAATGATGATAGCTATACCTGCTTTAAGAAACTATTATTTTAAAAATGTTGACAACAGTTCCTCAATATTACGATATGAGATAAACAAACGATAGTATAGTTAAGTTTTAGTAATTGATAATTATGTTTACTTATGTTTAAGGGAATAATCATGTTTAAAAAAGAAACAGGTTGTTGTACGTTTTTAGTTAAAATGGTGTGAACACCATAAAAACAGACCTTAAATTAAGTTTTTTTGTAATTAATTGTCTTTTTGTATATTATCTTGTCTTCACCCAGTTATATTCTTTAACTTTTTTTACTTCTATTCTAAAATAAATAACTTATTTCATTATATTATAGGATTATGGTATCTGACCCATATCTGATGTAGATGTTCTTTATACATGTAACTTGTTTCTTTGGACAGTTAATTTTATGTTACTTAAACTGGGTAATAGCAAACACAGATTTATAAAAAGAAAATCCTTTCCGGCTACGTCACTTTTGGAACTCAGATCCTGGCGCGTACAATTCATATTGGTAGTTCCTGTTAATCAACCATATATTCCACTTAATCTTAGTCTTCACGCTAACTTATCACGGTAAATGCATTGTTCAAGTAGTAAATATGCTGGTTTTATGATGATTAAAATATTAAAATACAAGAATGCATCTGTTTGTTGAAGTCAATCGATTTCCCCACCCTTCACTGGCAGCCCCACAGGTAATTAGATAGTAGGGGTGAATTCAGCCAGCTGGTATTTAAAGAATGAAATATTCCCACCCTTCTGTTATATCTCGGTGCTTTAATTTTAAATGAATTGGTAGAAATCATAAAATATTTATTTTATCCTACATTAATCTCGATGTTTTAATTTCACTCAATCTTTCAGAATTTATGAATTGTAACTTTATACTTTTACCAACAAACAACACAATACTGCGTTTTAAAATACTAAATTACTCAGTAACAAACGAACCATTAGCTACAATAAATATTTTACCAATAAACCACATGAAAAAGGATGTGTATTTAAACAAAAACGCAGGATGTAAATTAGAGCCGTGCTCACAATGGCTGCAGTTAAATCTAATTTAATTAACACACTGCCAATTAAATTTAAATAACTATCAATTCATTCGTTTTCCTCTGTTACAACAGTTGTAGATTGGTAAACACTATATATCGTTTGGCCATGTTCACAAAATACGGAATTTAGTGTATATATAATTCTCTATGATGTTTCAGTAACAAAATCTAAACTTCCTCCACATATTCGTTTACATATAAATATACATATTAAAGGCTGTGTCATATACTGAGGTAATACGCAATAGAAATTAGATAAAAGTAAGATGCCCACATTTTAATGTCATATGGTGGTTTGTGATTTTATTATTTGAACTATTGTAGAGTTTTAAAATAATCTTGTATATTCCACACACAAGCTTTAGTTTTATAAAAAGGCTAAACTATTTAAAGACAATGAATTAAATACTTTAAATTAATCATTTACAAAAACTTGATATAAGTTGAACTTCAAATAAAAACTGTATGAATACAATCCACAGAACTCTTATAGTAAAAAACAGTAGGACGTCAAGATCTTAAGCCAGCAAACATTGACGAGAACATCAAGCTTGTAAATAATGTAATGGAAATCAAAGTGAACAATCTGATAATTACTTCAGTTTACTAACTTACTGCTGATGACAGCTAAACAACAGTCAACTAGCAAGCTTAGACGTACTAAATTGCGCTCACGCACAAAACTGTACCCTCTTTTATTTGTTTTACAACGCCTTGTGAAACAAGGCGAGCACAATAATTAAACACTCCCTTGATGAGAGAAACACTGCGGT
This sequence comes from Stictocephala bisonia, assembly GCA_035578905.1. Classification (NCBI taxonomy): domain Eukaryota; kingdom Metazoa; phylum Arthropoda; class Insecta; order Hemiptera; family Membracidae; genus Stictocephala; species Stictocephala bisonia. The sequence continues at coordinate 1,191,123 of JAQJVL010000137.1, read as the reverse complement.
GAACCCGCTCGAGGTGGAACTCTTTGTTGTTTCTGTAGGTAATAGAACCCCCATGGAACCACTTTCTTCAAAACTATTTAGTAAAATTCTACAATGACAATAAAAAAAATAATTTAACGCCCACAGAACTTAACAACTTTTATTTAAAAACAAAACTTATTTATTTAAAAACTTTATGATTAGGTTTAAATCAATAACTAAAGTAACATGATATTTTCTACTATTCGTACTGTGATGACTAGAAAAAATTGTATTGGTTTTTATTTTAAGTAGACTGTTTTACATCTTAGAGTTTTCTTACTTAAGCAGAATTACGTTTTCACATTTTAAATAAAATTGAGTCTGAAGGTCACATTTTGGAGTCTTTCAAATTTCAGTTGAGCCTGAGGTATGTGAAAAGCACCAACAACCATTCTACAGCAGCAGCTTTCAAGCATCCATAACTTTTGTGCCAAAGATTATGTTAAAGACCGAGAGCTTGGGACTAAAAATACTACCAAGTTTGTCTGGGGGAAAATAACAGCGTCATGGAAAATAATATCTGTCTTTACGTAGAGTAAACCCTGTTGGCATAATTATGCAGCATTGTGCATAACAAAATCGATTAATTGTATAGTTTACGCTTATTTTTATTCTACATGCTTAGTAAGTATATTAAAGCAATTATATTAAAATATAGATCCTAAAAATCATTTTAGTGAAGGTTTAGAAATGTATAGCTCATTTTTGCCGTTACATGACAATAATTGATCATGTATTGTTTTAATGGTATTAAAATTGGTTTTAAACAATTATTAGTTGTATTTTAGTCTATATAATCTGCTTGTATACCAAAACGTGAATGTAAGAAACAAATAACGCATTTCAAAGTCCCCATGAAGAATTTTTTATGTGATGCCTATAATAGATCTAGGTAGAACTTTACACTAAAGATGTACAATAATGTCTACAGAATACATCTTGTATACTATAAGTACGCATATGAAGTTAACATTTCCTGAAATAATTTTACCATCAGGTAAAAATATTCAAAACTCTTTATACAGGAGTTTTTTTCTGCTATAAGTTATTACAAACACTTATTACAAACTAAAGTTGAGAAGAAGTAAAAATAACTCAATTTAATATAAAGCTATAGAGCTTAGTATAATTAAAATGGTAAGTAAAAACAACTCTGAAACTTTAACCTTCTTTTTCGTAGAAATCCTAAAAAAAGCAAAGTTAGGGCTAAGAAGCCCTCTCTCTCTAACCCTTAACCTGGGGACCAACGGTTTAACGTCACTTCTGAACCACTGGAGCGGCAGAGCGAAAACTGTTAGAGGTCATATTGGGAATCGAACCCGGACCAATTGCGTGGCAAGCCAACGCATTAGCAACTTAGCTATGGCTGCTCCTACTTAAGTACATGATAATTCGTTGTTATCTATAGAGAGGCTTATAAAAAATATCTATGTACTGACCTAGAGGTTGCAATTAATTTCAATCAAACTTAAAACAGTTATTGCTTTTACATGCTTTTTCTATAATTTATATACATATATAATTTTAGTTTTTACATTATAAAATCTATTTAGTTGTATATAAGCATATTTTTACACAAAGAGTGCTTTGTTCTCGGTGGAAATAAAAGATCAATCTTATCCTTTTTTTTAATGTAAATTGTTAGTATACATTCAGGCATAGAAGAACAATTGCAAGTATTATTTATGAAAATGCCATCCAATATAAAATAGATGGAGCTAAGAATTAAATAGAAATGAACTTAAATCCCACCTGGAGCTGCTCAGAGTAGAGGAGTAGAACTTCCGGAAGTGTTAATCCGGCAGGAGTCTCGGGATACACGGTGCTCCTGGGATCCAAGGCGGATCAGGGAGAACTGTAAGTATTGAAGATAGTACACAAGGAGTTAATATGGGTTTAACTTTGTAATATTTTGTAGTTAATGACATAATTTTGTTTCTTATAACACCATACAAATTGAGTACATATGCACTTACAAAATAAAAACTTCTCTTTGTCTCTTTGCCTTTTCTGCCATATAAAATCTTTCAACCAGCCTATTTTTAATTAAACTATAAAAGATTATTTTTTTACTCACGAACTTTAATAACTCATTTAATAAAACGCAGTATATTTCAGAAGTACACAACAAATAAAAACCAGTCATCTCCTTCAACGTCTCTGACAATTAGTTGACCATTACCATATTAGAAGAATGGCGAGAGATTCACTAGAGAAAATAAGGAGGGGTTGAAGTGGGACCAGCAAAGGAAGTAGAGGTGTGCTGAGTTTACATTGATGATGATCCTCATGACATAGAAACCACCTCACCATGTACAAGTAGAATATAGATAGTCTGAGGTTTTCAGGAGACAGCAGGTTGGGGCAGCGCCCAAGAACTGTAATGTTACAAGAATAAGAGTATAAGAATAAAATATATGTTGAAAATATTTTAACTTACACATACTACATAGACTCGTTAGCAAAGAGGGTGAAAGTAAAATCGAATTTAACTTTGCATCAACGTAAATCAATGAGATCTAAAACAAAGACGCATCTATTTATTAAAATTGCTACGAAAAATAAATATAACAACCCTATTATATAGTCACGGTGAGCGTAAAAGTAAAGAAATAGGTGAACAGTTAAATAAACGTTAAATTTTTTATTTAATACGATCATTACTTTCAAAGGTTAAATGTGAAATAGTCAAGAAAAACATTAATATTAAAAAAACTCGAAAAAACTAAGAATATCATTTAAATTCGGTATTAAAAAACAAAGATGAATATTAAAAATGTGTGAAAATTTAAATCAAAGTATATTTTTACTTAACACACTCTTTAGTACGAGGTTAAAAAAGCAAAACAATGAGAGTAAAAATGTTTAAGAACATGGTAATTCAAATCATAATTGATTATTTTACTCTGTCATGACAAATTAAAAATAACAACTCAACTCACACTTACTAGCTTACAACGAGACTGAAGTAAAATTGAAGTTAGCTGTAGCAACAAAGTTTATCGTTTCATTGTGATATGTAAATCAAAGAGAACATCATAACGTCGCTTCACTGGGCTAAGTGACTAATGACGGCAGTAGGGAAGCGGAAGTGAACTTGCAGCTTCCAGCTTTGGTTAATTAACTACCTCACCTACAAAACTTTACTGTCTTTTATTTGTCTTACATTATTCCTTCTTAGGTAGAGCAAACACTACACTTAAATTATGTTTAAATATATCTACATGAGTAAGTATCTTAAGTTTGTTTACATTGGTGTGATACATAAGCAATATTAAACAGATATATGAGTAAACTACTTAGGTTCATTTTTTATTTTACCTCATAAGAAAACCTAACCTAATTTATCGTTTGACATAAACTGAACTACCAAATAATAATCAGAATGTTAGATTAATATAGTCTGACGGTAAACATGTCGGCTCTGATAACTATGTATATAAAAATCAAACATTATTATGTTTGTGTACGTAAAACACGAAAATTAGTAAATGGATTCACTTGAAATATTTACACATTCATTTATTTACAAGAGTGTTTATATACAGGGTGTGCCATAATTATCCATCCAAACTTCTACAGATATGTTCTTGGGTTAAAAGGGAACAAAACGTTATATATCTTAAGTCATCTGAAATAAAAATCTGAAAATTTGTATGACTATTGATCTGTGTAGTATTCATATAAGATTTAAATTTGTTCTTTATTCAGCAATAATTTCAAAACTGGCGGCCATTTTTAAATGTTAACCTATACATTTAAATAACCTTAATTTTGATTAAAATCCAGTAAGTTACAAAAAAATTTAAACATTTCTTTCTAAAAGTAATGTTTTCAAACATTTTAGGACCAAGCAGAAATTAACTGAGAAAAGGAAACTTTTATCACATAAAAAATATTTCTTGGCCCAAGAGTATTCTTATTAAACAGAAATTTCTCAGTTAACTGTTGTTTTATCTTAATATTTTTTATACTATTAATTGTAAAAATAAAATTGTATAATGTTTATAACCAACAAGTTTTTAATTTGATTTAAGTTTATTAAGATAGCTAACTTTGAAATTTCAAAATATTCTCCAATTTGAAAAGGATTATCGTAAAAAAGTTAAATTTAAATTGTGTATAACTACTATAAAGACCAACAGTAATGTTAACGTTTTATTTTAAATAACTTCAGAGATATAAAAGTTGCTATAAAAAACACAATTGACAAACAGGTGAGAGAAAACGAGACGATTTGTACACTTTTTTTACAAATATTCTCGAGAAACTTTGCAGACTACCGACGGAAAAACCTGTATATTTAGTTCCTAAAGTTTAAAACGAAAACAGCCCATTTTGAACATTTCGCAAATGAAAATAAATACTACAAAATTCTACACAAAAGTAGTATGTAGTCAATACTACAAAAGTGCTACTAAGATCATCTCATTTACGTGCATATTTTTTTGATGGAATTTCTATAATACAGTAACTACTCATAAAGGGTAGGTGAACAGCCTTCCATCAAAGGTAGTCCCTCACCATGTGGACGGTTACTTACCTCTAACCCTGTTAGCCAAGATCTTCCACGCCAATACGACTTCTCCCTTACCCATTTCTAATTAACTAAATTGAAGGGGGTTGTAGATTACCTACTTTAACCCCCTCTATATATCTTGTTTCCTTCTTCTTAAAAATCTCCTTAATGTGAAATTGTTGTGAAAGTGTTTAGTGCTTGTCTACTACCAAATTCTGTATTCACTTGTTTCTTTCCATTTCGTTATATTTTTTCTTAGTTACTAAACTATTTATTGGACTTTTACCCTAGGGTTTAAATACTGTATTATTTGTTTCCTGAATGTACAGTACTTTTTAAGTTTTTTTTTCAGTTGTCATTTAGTAAAATACTTTACTTTTCTGTGTTTTTTCTTTGCTTAGTACAGACATCATTAAACGAGATATCTCTAAACATTCAATTAGGCTGATCACTAATATAACTTTCCATGGAAGCGTTGATGCATCTTCTTTGAGAACCATAGTCTCTATTTTTTCATGTGAAACAATGTTAGTTGAAGAAATAAGTCCTTATTATGGATGCTCTTAACTTATTTATATTTAAAGGATATTAGTATGATAATTATATTATTATTACATTGCATTATTAGTTGTTCTATAAATTGTATGTACAAAACATTCAAACTGCCGGGTATGCCTTTGAAGTGGGTGAAATTTAAGAGGAAAAATAACTCTTGAGAAAAACGTAGCTGTTATTCTTTACTTTCCTAATTCAATGTATTAAACAAGATAAAGATAATGTATTCCTTTAAAGATAAATAATAGTATATATAAAAACTATGAATGGACGATTAAACGAGACATGAGACCTAAACAAATTACAATTTTCAACTTTAATAATATTTTTTGATTGTATTAAAAATGCAGAAAAATTGCTGGAAACTACTGTAAAATGTATATAGTTATGTATAAATGTGTTCTTGTTAGACTTAGCGACACCAAGTCTGAGAGTGTAAGTCCGTTAATCAGACCTTGGGGATGGTGGTGCAGGCGTCATCCTCCCCAGGCCTTAATATAGCTAATGTGGGGAGTGGGTCCTGCGAGGTTCAAGGGCGGAGGGTCGATATACTGGGGGGGATCAGCTGAGTCTGAATGGCGATTGTAACACGCAATCAGTTCGTTTCTCGCCTTGTTATAAAGTACTCGACATAAATATATTGAATGAAAAATTACATTTATTCGTAATTTAAAAAATTGGTCGGTAGCGTAGTTGGTTCAATACCAGCTTATGTGCTAAAGGTTCTCAGTTCGATCCCAATCAGAGTCATAATACATTTTGAGAAGGATCAGATGATAATCACCGGCTGTTCATTTGTCATTGGGCTATTAATTAATGACACTTTCTAAGGAATAAGTCGGCCTTAGTTTGTAACAATGACTACATTCGCTCATCTACACTCATCACACTCATTCGAAATCCTTATTCGCCCATATCTTGACGATCGGTATCTTATGAATAAATAAAAAAAAAAAAAAAAATAAATGCATTCCTCCTTACATGATATTTAGTTGTGTTCCTAACACAACTAACCACCAAATCAAAAAATATTTACTAATTTAACATATGTTTCCTTTATGATAATTATTTATTTAATTTTATTTGTTTTGTAAACACATAACACCTATGAAGATGGCATAAATGCCGAAACCGGTCGTGTTCATTTAATAAAAAAACTGTTTAAGGGTGCTCAGTTATTATTTTTTATAACATTATCATAAATAGCAGCCCTAGGATTAACAACTTTTCTATTAGTTGTGTTCATATTATTAAAAATATTTTTTTCAGGAATACCGATACTTTTGAAAATAAAATTCCATAGTAATGTTATCCAAAAATCCATTCCTAAAAATAGTATATATACCAAAATATGTTTCAAATATTTTTTACTTTAGTATTTAAACCAATGCATATTTAAGATAGCTATAATAAATTGAAAAAAAATTCCAAAATGAAATTAATTAAAATTTTCAAGTTTAATAGCTTACCTTACATGCAACTGGCTATAAAAGTTTATTACTATAAAAAAGGAAGAGACATGATACAAGTTTTATGAAGTTGAGTTAATATAAAGTTGTGTAAAGCTACACAAGTTGTTATTTAATACACAAGCAGTTATATAAACAAATCAATTCATTATAACAAAGTCTAAAAATAATTACCAAACCTGACATAACCTAACCTATCAATACCCAAACTAGCCCTTTCCTAACAGATGTAACCTTACCAAAATCGGCACATGTCCTGCTCTAAACGTTCTATTGTAAAAATACCTTGTGATATTTATGTTTAGGGGAAGTTTTAACTCAATTTGAGTACCCACCATGTATTTACGTAAAAAATACATTTTTAGTTTTTCCTCAGTTTCGTAATTTTACCGCCTTTTCCGCTAAAAAAGATCATTTTTTACTATTCATATTCTTAGCTGTGTATATACTATGACAAAAACTTTCAGCCGAAAAATTTACGAGGACCCTGTTCCACTTAATTACACTTTTCCATGGTTGGTGAAACAATGTTTTATCTTTTTCAAAGACTATGAATTTCTTTGATAACCTA